>JAVANC010000019.1:42795636-42927220 GCA_033319125.1 Parnassius glacialis | reverse complement strand
AAAAAGGACTACTAAAAAGCTTGGCGTGCTCAGCAGAGCGGGACAGTATTTCATGCCGACACATCCCTTGCAACTTTACACATGGAATATTTGGCGTCACATGGAATATTGTTCTCATCTCTGGGCGGCCACACACAGCGCAGAGCGGTCGAATCGTCGTCGGCCGAGTTCACTCTGATCGTGTCGATTCACTGGCGATGTGAAGAATGTAAATGTTACATCCCTTTGCATTTTTTATCTGGGAGTGCTCTAAGGAATTGTTTGGATTAATTCTAACCGCCAAATTTCACCAACGCACATCGCGACAAAACTCGCGTTACCATCAACATCATCTAGATGCTTGGCGGTCCACTATCATGCGACTTACTAAGAGTTTTATTCTTCACAGAAAATTAAGCAGAAACAGAAACTTTATAATTAATATAGATTTGATTATAAATAATACTTATTGAAAATCACTCTTTTGCTTAATTTTCTACTGGATCAGAAATAAAACTCCTGTCCTGGGAAGGACCAGCAAGAAACCCAGCGAGACTTTAACAAAAAAAATAACAGTTTAAAATTATGTATGTTACACAATTAACAACACAAAACTAATTAGAAATAGCTTGGTAGCGATCACCTCATTCTCAGGGGTTATTATCATCCATAAATTCCTTAATATTATCATAACCCTTTTTACACAAACTTAGTTGAGTAAAGTTTTTGAACTTTGAGCAGGTCAAATTTTGTACATTTTCTGGGATTTTGTGGAATCGACTTCTTAGTGAAATCTTTTACCACCGGCTAATTTTCCAGACCGATTCGACTTTGGGATAGTTGTACAGTTGATTATGAGCGGCGGTAGTCACTAACCTTCAGGTAAGCTGAACGCCCATTTGCCCCCTCTTCTATTAAAAATTTTCTCCAAATTTACATTAAACATCCCCTAAAGTATTATAACCTTTTAAATAAAGTAGGAATCATCAAAACCGGTTCACTATTGACAAATATATTGCGTTACATACATTATAATAAAATATACGGTCAATTTTAGAATCTCCTCTTTTTTTAAGGCTAAAAAACGAACACTTAGTTTCCAGTAAAGGAATATTCTCAAGAAACTAATACATTAGCCTGCTCAGCAACGATAAACGTACAGAGCGACTAACAGCCGGGTAATAGTTTCAAGAGACAATTACTTAGTGCTCAGACTTCAGACCACATCTATTCATACTGTATGTTAGTATCTGCAGTCATGCGGTTCACACTGTAAACGACGTTTAATAACATAGATGTACGATAACAACACAAGGAGCCGTGAGAACTCAGAGGATAAACGATTAACTAGGATTTTTAAAGTCCGTGAGCAATTTTTTTATAAAAATAATGTTGTAAAAGAACTTACAATCCACCTGATGGTAAGCGGCTACTGTAGCCCAT
This sequence comes from Parnassius glacialis, assembly GCA_033319125.1. Taxonomy (NCBI): domain Eukaryota; kingdom Metazoa; phylum Arthropoda; class Insecta; order Lepidoptera; family Papilionidae; genus Parnassius; species Parnassius glacialis. Next base: position 42,925,798 of record JAVANC010000019.1, on the reverse strand, counting down.
AGATACCTGCAGCCAGCTTCAAACAAAGAAGGCTACAGATGTGTTGTCACTTCTGAGGACTAAGGAGTGCTTCACAACCTGTCATTATACTTACTCTCTATACTGAGTCCTTTATATTTGAACAACCGGACGGGCTTCAAGGTAGAAGAGGAGTATTACTACCTGGTAAAATTCCCAAAAATAGCAATCCAAAGTTCGCTCCTAATAAGAAAGTTAATTGCAATTTCAAAAGACTAAAATATATATAAAATAAAGCTATGAAAGTATGGAGATAGTAAGTTAGCCTATGTTTGCACACACACTTGTGCATTATAATTCTCTTTTGCGCAGATACCTAGTTTCTGTTGGGACTTAAAACCGTGGCCGAAATTCAGTCTAAAAGAAATTATGTCATACATATCATATATATCTGTCTATCATTCATTTCTGTCATATGAAATGATTTCAACTTGTTTTCTATTAATTATCGAAACAAAATAAATTACAGTCATAATGAATTTCATTACAATTTGATGCAAATGTTACAAGTCATCAAGTCATAGCAAGAAATGAACAATGAATGTACGTCCATTTCATTTAGCAAATGCGATTCGGAATGAGACTGCTTTCAATGTAATAGGACATTTTAATTATTGTACATTATGATTTTAACATAATTGTAGTGTAAATTGTAGTGTTCAAATGATATCATTAGTGTAATTTGATGTGTTAATCGGTAATCATTGGTTGGTTAAGAATTCGAATAAAGAGTGTATCCATTTTTCAATAGAATAGTGGTGTAAAAAAGCACACAATCCACTTGATCGTAAGTGGACACCGTGGCATCTTCGATTTAAAATGAATATGCAGATGCGATCCTTCGCGATCGAGCCGACTTATTCGTACTATACCCATACTATAGCTGTGGCATAGATCTAAACAAAACCAATTTGAATTATACTCGGTGTTGACGACGCTCACGTTGCTTCTCGATCACCTGAAATATAAATAATATTAATCAATAAAAAATAATATATGTAAATATATACTCATAAAACATTGTTACTTACCTTATGTACTTGCTGTTTTTCTATAATAAATAAGTACGTGTGCATACGGGGACGGTGGCACTTACCGCGATTTTTATCAGTAGGGTGAAGGTATATTTGCAACAACGGTGTTGCACCGCTGAGTACATGATCCCGCGCTTCGAGTTAGTTGCACTAGAACATCATACGAGGTGACACCTATGTCTCCCTCCCCGCGGATGTACACGCGCTCACCAAATTTTTTTAGTATATTTTTCTCCCAGACGACACCAGCGGCCTACATCATCAACATAGTGGTCCTTCGGCCGAATCCTTACGTCGTCTGCAAAAAATATAATAATAATAAGTACCAGTTATGTTCCACGCGCCGGCTACGCCGCAAAAAAAGCGACGACCACGTGGCACCGCTGCAAAATTGGAGTGCAAGAACAACCAAGATGTGTTACCATCGTTCAGCTTAAAGGATGAAGTGCTGGAAAAACCTGGAAATGCGCTAAGTGCCTGTAGTAAGAGTAAAAAGTCATCAAAGACCGCAGGCACGTCGTCAAGTACGGCACGCAAACGGCAATTGGAATACGAAACCGCTAAAGCTATGGCTCTCGTGGAAATACAAGCAGCGGAAGCTGAAGTACAAGCAGCTGAAGCTGAAGCAGAAGCCAAGGTTAAAAGTGCTCAGGCAGAAGCTGCCAAGCTTAAGGCAAATATTCAGTCGAAGCTGCTAAACAAACAGCTTGCAGCTGAGATGGCAGAATTGGAGTCTCATTCACGCTCTTCCCACAAGTCGGCTATGAAATCTTCGACCAGCAAAGTTGAAAATTGGCTGAATGCTCCAGGAAACCAGCATGAGGAGAACCGGCAAGAGTACTCTTGTGAAAAAATCGGCCTAGAAAAGCTGGCACATGCCTTGAATGATGCAGTGGCTGCCTCATCATATAAAATACAGAACCAAGAGCTCTTAACAAGATTAGCAACGTCTAAAGACCTGCCTTTATTTTTTGGAGATCCAATGGAGTGGTTGCAGTTTAAACAGGCGTACCAAGAATCTACCCAATTATGCAAATATAGTGACACAGAGAATTTATGGCGGCTACGTAAGTGTCTTCGTGGCGATGCTAAAGAAGCAGTGACTTCACTCTTGATTGGTGGAACTACACCCGATTTAATAATTGACACCTTAGAACTTCGATTTGGCAAACCAGAAACAATTATGAGTAAAATAGTTTTACAGCTTAAAAAACTATGTCCGTTGCCGTTAACTTATCATAATGATATCATTAATTTTGCAATAAAAATAAAGAACTATGTGGCTGCTGCCAAAGCAATGCAACAAAGTGATTATCTTCGCAGCCCGGAGTTAGTATCGATAGTCGTATCTAAGCTTCCAACTTTGCTTGTCGCAAAATGGACCGACTACGTTTATGAACAGCGAGAGTGTAATTTACCGAAGCTAGAATTGCTTAGTGATTTTTATATGAGGAAGCCACTAAAACAGCTGCATCAGGAGTAAGTCATATTCACGCTCAATATAATTTAAAGAAGCCCGATGAACGTAAACACCGTTCACACTCGCTGTTGTACACAAATAGTAATCAATTACAAAACGCGGAAAAGTGTAAATTTTGCCGAAAATGGGCTCATGGTGTCGCAGATTGTTCACGGTTTAAGCGCGCCTTACGCAAAGATCGCTGGCGATTTGTACGCGTAAATAAACTTTGCTTCAAATGTCTTGCCCCCCGCCATACGAATGGTATGTCTTGTATTGGCAGTAATTGCGACATTGACGGCTGCAATCAACCGCATCATCGTTTACTGCACTGGATTTAAACCATTGGAAGAAAGCTTAAAAACTGTGGAGCGAAGTGAGGATGAGCATCCCAGCACCAATGAAACAGTGACTCATACGGTGGCATCCCACTGTCACAAGGTGCTTTTGAAAGTGGTGCCGCTCACTCTTCACGGACCGAATGGCAGTTTGCATACGCATGCACTACTGGATGATGGAGCTACCGTGACGGTGATATCCTCTGATATCGCAGATGAGCTCGGATTATACGGTGAAAACGTGACATTGCGCGCGCGCAGCGCATGGGACTCGGGCGAGCTTGTGTGTGAATCTCAAGTAGTGAGTGTTAGTGCTACCAATTCGTATAATGAAATGTTTACTTTCCGTGCGCGTAAAATTAAAGAATTAAATTTACCAACACAAAAAGTGCCGAATATGGACTTTAATAATTATGGATTGTTAAGAGAAGATCTTATGTTATGTAATTGTAACGCTAAGCCAAAATTATTAATTGGTCAGGACAACCATCATTTAATTTCTCCCATTCGTTGTGTTCGTGGTAAGCAGCGTGAGCCGTACATAACTCAAACTGCGCTTGGATGGTGTGTGCACGGATATATGGTAAGTGATGTTAATTGCACTGATCGCTTTGTCTCTTTCATTAATAGTTGCACCGAAAAGGCGGGACAGTCGCACTGTATCTTTCACTTACACACGGTAGAATCGATTGCCAGCGATCTCTCTAGATAACGATAACGGTGAATGCACCTGCGCGCAGTTGCACGATGCGGTTCGTAGATCCTTCGCGTTAGAGTCTATTGGTGTAGGTTCGAAGCCGCGCCGCAACCCAGACGAAATACGCGCTTTACAAATTTTAGATGACACTGCAGAATTAGTAAATGGTCAATGGAATGTCGGCTTACCGTGGAAATACGATGAATTACATTTACCCGACTCTTACCCTAACGCTTTTAATCGTTTAAAGTCAATAGAAAGAAAATTTTTGCTCAACAAAGAGTATGCAACTCGTTATTGTGAAAGAATGAGATACTTATTTTCTAATGGTTATGCTAGAGAACTTAATGAGACCGATGAAAACTCAAATAAACGTATAATATGGTATTTGCCGCACTTTGGTGTAGATAATCCAAATAAGAAAAAACTGCGTTTAGTTTATGACGCGGCAGCAAAGTCGAACGGTTATTCTTTAAATGATTTTCTTTTACAAGGCCCTGATTTGTTACAATCGTTATTAGGAATAATGTTACGATTTAGAGAAAACCGCGTAGGTATCATAGGGGACATAAAAGACATGTTTTTAAGGATTAATGTACGAAAAGAAGATGTTAATTCTTTGCGTTTTTTGTGGAAAGATATCTATTTAAGCAATGAAAATGAACAATTGGGCTTCGGAAGTAGTAACAAAGGTTCAAAATCACCTATACAACATCCTGTTAAGAAATATGTTATGACGTCATTAATTTTTGGCGCTAACTGCTCCCCATTTATAGCACAATATATTAACCAAAATAAAAACACATTGCGCTTTCAGAATAAAATGACGGATGCAGTTAATGCAATTAGGAAAAATCAATATATGGACGATTTTATCGATAGTTTACCAGACGTCGCTACTGCTACAAAAATGATAAAAGATGTTTCATATATTAATCAGCAAGGTGGTTTTGTGATGCGTAACTGGTTAAGTAACAAGTCAGATGTTCTTAATGATATGCCAAAAGAGACTTTAAATGACATGGCGATACGGTTTAATGTCGAATCCCAGCCGGAACGAACGCTTGGGCTTTTGTGGTTTCCCGCGAGTGATATGTTCGGGTTCGATCTTTCGTTAAAGCGTATACCGAGTGATATTTTACAACTATCCCGAAAACCAACAAAGCGTGAAGTTCTTCGTATTATAATGTCTGTATATGATATTCATGGTTTTTTAGCACCTTTTACGATAAAATCTAAAATTTTAATGCGCGAAATATGGAATGTAGGTATAAAGTGGGATCAGGAAATAACAGATAGTTTATTTGTTTTATTTAAAGATTGGATTTCACAGTTACAAGAAATGAGTTACGTTCGAATCCCGCGCTGGTATTTCTATAGCAACGATTCTGTCGGTGTGAATGAGAAGAGCGATCGCGCCGTAAACAACAATGAGACGTCGTTGCATTTGCATATTTTTTGTGATGCATCTCCATGCGCATACGCATGTGTTGCTTATTGGCGTAAACAAGACAGCAACGGCGTGCAGGTGTCATTCATTGCGAGTAAAAGTCGCGTTGCGCCGTTAAAACCGTTTCTCCGTGTGGCTGCGCTTGCTTCGCTGCACCGCTTCTGTATTATTATTTATAGAAAAATGTAGAAAAACCGGTACTCGGTGTATTAATAATTTGTTAATGAATAGAGCCGAAGTACTTTTGTTACGCTATTCACAATCACAATCATTTCAGACTGAAATTGATTTGCTGAAACAAAATAAAGAAATTAATCGTGATAGTCGTTTACGTTCATTGACACCATTTTTAGATAAAGACGGCTTATTGCGTGTAGGAGGGCGTATAAACGCGGCTGCAAACGTCACTGAAACTATGAAAAACCCGGTGATTCTGGATGGTAAACATCGCATAGCAAGGCTGGTGGTTTTAGACTTCCACGTACGTGCGGCTCATTCGTATAATGAACTTGTAATAAACGAGCTACGACAAAAATACTGGGTTGTAAATCTGAGACCTACAGTTCGCTCCGTAGCTTCACAGTGTCTAGTTTGCCGAATACGAAAAGCAGCACCAAAACCGCCTCGCCTCGGGGACTTGCCATCTCAAAGATTGGTTCATCATCAAAGACCTTTTACCGTTTGTGGTGTAGACTTATTCGGTCCGATCGAAGTAACTGTGGGCAGGCAGAGACCCAAAAGATATGGTGTTCTTTTTACATGTTTAACAATACGAGCTGTTCATATTGAAATAGTATCGACGCTTACCGCAGACTCACTTATAATGGCACTTAGGAGGATGGCTGCACGCCGTGGGTGGCCTCATACTGTCATATCTGACAACGGAACCAACATGCGAGGTGCTGATGCTGAACTTCGAAAATCTTTTGAAGAAATTAAGCAGCAGCAAGTTATAGCCGAAGCATTAAACAAAGGAGTTTCCTGGCAGTTTATACCACCAGCCAGTCCTCATATGGGGGGAGCTTGGGAGCGTCTGATTAGAAGTGTGAAAACGGCACTGAAAGCCGTTCTTAGAGAGAGGGCTCCACGAGAAGAAGTTTTATTAACGCTTCTCGCTGAAGTCGAAAATATAATTAATAGTAGACCGCTTACCCATGTTTCGGTGGACCCTCAAAGTAAAGAGGCATTAACTCCAAATCATTTTTTACTAGGATCTTCTTCGAACTTACCTGTACCTGGGGTCTTTGATGATGGCGACATGTATCTTAGACGACAGTGGCGTATTGCCCAACGGTTAACAGACTTATTTTGGAGCAGATGGGTAAAAGAGTTTTTGCCAGAGCTAATTCCTCGGCGTAAATGGGATAGGGAAGGTCCGCAATTAAAAGTAGGATATCTTGTTGTAGTAGTCGATCCATCATTATTTCGAAACTGTTGGCCAATAGGTATTATTGAAAAGGTTTATCCAGGTTCAGACGGCAGAGTCAGAGTAGTTGACGTTAGGACTAAGTCAGGAGTGATGAAGCGATCAGCTGCTCGCGTGGCCTTTCTCCAGCTTGATGATGAGTGTCGGCGAACCGACACTTGGGGGGAGGATGTTGACGACGCTCACGTTGCTTCTCGATCACCTGAAATATAAATAATATTAATCAATAAAAAATAATATATGTAAATATATACTCATAAAACATTGTTACTTACCTTATGTACTTGCTGTTTTTCTATAATAAATAAGTACGTGTGCATACGGGGACGGTGGCACTTACCGCGATTTTTATCAGTAGGGTGAAGGTATATTTGCAACAACGGTGTTGCACCGCTGAGTACATGATCCCGCGCTTCGAGTTAGTTGCACTAGAACATCATACGAGGTGACACCTATGTCTCCCTCCCCGCGGATGTACACGCGCTCACCAAATTTTTTTAGTATATTTTTCTCCCAGACGACACCAGCGGCCTACATCATCAACACTCGGGTAAAACTCAGGCAGCAGTCGCTTATATATGCTTCGGCTATCTAGAATATTATGTATACTGCCATCTGTCGGAGGATGTGAGTTGATTCTGGCTTCACCCATAGTCGCCTCTTACAAAATTCACGGGACAAATGTAGTGATGACAAACTTTTACTTCACGAATTTTTTTTGTCAAATACAAAAGACTTAATATGTACTATAACTTCATTTCTCATTTAAGTTTTATAAATAATATATTTAATAAAATTGAGGGCATCGAAGCAATAGTAATATCATTTAACAATACAATTTTTTTTATGGAATAGGGGGCAAACGAGCATGCGGCTCACCTGATGGTAAGTGACTACCGCCGCCCATGAACAACCGCAACACCAGCGGAATTGCAGATGCGTTGCCGACCTTTTAGAAAGGTGTAAGCTCTTTTCTTGAAGGTTCCTAAGTCGTATCGGTCCGGAAAATTCGCTGGTGGTAATGGATTCCACAAGGAAGTCGTGCGAGGGAGAAAACTTTTTCTAAATCGCACAGTGGTGGAGCGCCAATCATCCAGATGGTATGGATGGTAACGCGAGTTTTGTCGCGATGTGCGATGGTGAAATTGAGCGGCTGGAATTAGTCCGAACAATTCCTCAGAGCACTCCCCGTGATATATGCGATAAAATACGCAAAGAGATGCAACATCTCTACGCAGTGCCAGTGTATCGAGCCGATCAGAAAGAACTCGGTCGTCGACGATTCGAACCGCTCTGCGCTGGATGCGGTCAAGTGGAAGGAGCTGGCACTGGGGTGCCCCGGCCCAGAGATGAGAACAGTATTCAATGTGGGGCTGAACTTGCGCTTTGTAAAGTTGCAAGCGATGTGCCGGCATGAAATACTGTCTCGCTCTTCTGAGCACGCCAATCTTTTTAGAAGCCAATTTGGCCTTCTCTTCCAAGTGACCACGAAACTGTACATTATTCGATATGTCGACGCCAAGGATTCCGATACTGGCTGAGGCAACAAGTGGAGTAACTTAAAACTGAAGAGATACGACAAAGGGTTTCTTTTTAGCGGTAAACGCGCAAACTTGTGTCTTCTGGGGATTGAACTGGACTAGGTTTAGTCGGCCCCAATCCGAGACTTTGTTAAGCAAAAACTCGACTTCAGACACAAGTTTGTCCCGGTAGTCGGCGACGTTTTCCCAAAAAATATTGGCACGGCCGGTATATAAGGCATTACCAGTGCTGTCGTCAGCATAGCAATGAATGCTACCAGTTAGCAACATATCATTGATATGCAGGAGAAACAGCGTTGGTGATAGCACGAAGCCTTGTGGAACATCAGCGTTGATAGGCTTGAGATCAGAGCATGCACCGTCTACTACGACCTTGATGCTCCGATCAGCAAGGAAACTGGTGATCCATTTGCACAATTTCTCGGGAAGCCCATAGGCAGGAAGCTTCGAAAGAAGCGCTTTGTGCCAGACCTGATCATAGGCCTTCGCTACGTCCAAACTAACGGCTAATGCCTCCCTCTTGGACTCTACTGCCTCCGCCCATCTATGAGTTAAGTAGACTAAAAGATCACCAGCTGATCGACCCCGACGAAAACCGTACTGGCGGTCACTTATCAGCTGGTGATCCTCAAGGTACCTCATGAGCTGGCAGTTTATAACGGCTTCCATTATTTTGGAGAACAAGAAGGTGATGGCGATAGGCCTGTAGTTGGACGGGTCTAAGCGGTCGCCTTTTTTAGGGATCGGGTGCACCAAAGCTGTCTTCCATGAGTTCGGGACTACACCTTGGGAGTAGGAGTACTGGAAAAGATACGTTAAAACCGGTGCCAACTCTGGAGCACACGTCTTCAGCACAATGGGAGGGACTTCATCGGGCCCACTCGACTTGCTGACGTCCAGGGAGAAGAGTGCTTTGCGGACCGAGCGCTGTGTAAATTGCACATCCGGCATGGAGCACTCACATTGTGGGATGATCGGCGGTGTGTTCCCCCCGTCATCTAGAGTCGGGTTGGACGCAAAAAGAGAGCTCAACAGATCGGCTTTCTCCTTTGCGGCATGGGCCAGTGAGTTGTCCTCTCTGTGCAGAGATGGAAGAGATGGCTGACAGAAGTTCTTTTGGACAGCCTAGGCGAGATACCAGAACGCACGGGTTCCCGAATGAAGGTGAACTAGCTTCTCGCCAATTCTGCCGATGTGCTCAGACCTTGCCTTGGCAATGACGCTTTTGAAGGACCTGGAGGCGGAATCATACTTCTTTTTAAGTGCGCTGGTGTTTCCATTCCGAGACATTGATGCGTCAGCCCAGGCCTGGTAGCACTCCTGCTTATAGCGTGATGCTATTTTACAGGAGCGACCAAACCATGGCTGGGATCTGCCTCCGATGGGCACAACAGAGGATGCAATAAAAAGTTCCATACCCTGAAGTACCACATCAGCAACAGAATCGGCAACAACGCTGGGATCTTCCGGCAAAAAGCAAACCCGCCCCCAAGGAAAGGATGCAAAAAAAGACCGCATCCCGTCCCAATCAGCTGACCTATAGTGCCAAATACGGCGGCAAGCTGTAGATCGCAACTGCGGTTGGAGCGTGAGTGGCACCGTACTCCGGATCAGACAATGGTCCGAAGAGCCCAGAGGGGCATCGACGGAGACCTGATATCCGTCCGGATGAGGTCAGCAGAAAGTCCAACAGGGAAGGTTCATGGTCTTCCACATCTGGGATCCGCGTAGGCGAAGTAACCAGTTGTGTTAGACCGTATGCCAAAGCAAAGTCATAGACAGATCTACCAGCATGATCGGTTAAACGAGAACCAAGCCATTCAGCGTGGTGGGCGTTGAAATCACCGAGTATCACGATCTCTGCGGATGGGACTTGTTGTAGCACGGAGTCTGCAGCCATTTGGACGTGGTCGATGAGTCGGTCTGTATCGGCATTACCGCTATGGGATCTATAGAGTCTCCCGTAGACGCGGGGATGGTCGTCGCTGTCTCCGCGCAGCCATAGGATGGACAGGTCCGTACTGTTAAGACTGCCGAGGCGTTGAAAACAGATGTCCTCTCTGACATAAACGCAACCACCAGCCCGGGGCACAAACGAGTGTTCTAATTTGTACCCCGGGTAGGAGAGATACGAAGTATCAGCCGGAGAGAACGCCTGTGTCTCGGTTAGAAAGAGCAAGGCTGGCTTAGCTATCTCCAGATGCTAGCGGACCGGGTTAAGGTTTGAATGAAGTCCGCTGATATTGCAGAAATCCACGGTAAGCGTGGCAGGGGTTGCCTTTGTCTTCTTGCTCCGCTTGCCCCGAGCAGGTTTCGTCTTGAGCGGAATTTCACCCCCCCCCCCCCCCCAGAATACTCGGTGCAGCCTGAGCACCCACGCCCAGGAGTGGAGTAGTTTGGTCGTGGATGCTCAGCGAGGGATTCTCCAGGGGTGCTGGTACCCTCCTGGGGTAGTCTTTTATTAAATTCCACTACCATGTTGATGGGGGGGGGGGGGTATTGGGCCTCCGGCCACCTGCACTCACCAAGCGCAACGCAGAGGTAAACCTCTACTTCACACTGGTATTCTGTGAGGTCATGCTACCACCCCGGTTCGAGCTGGCCCATCCGTGCGACAGCAAAAGCTACCGCTTGGCTCTACCACTGTTTAAAATATAACAATAGTAATAACTTTTAAATGGCCTTCTTGTTGTTATTCATTTATTTATTGTTAATGTTAGCTGTAAGTTTTCCAAAAATAATAAAATAAAATAAATAAAATATTGCAGTTACCTCTACCCCTGTACTGCTGAGAGTAAGGGCTGTAGATTGTAGTTTTTATTCACCAATAAGATTTAAATAGATTTTTGAATCCTTGACTTGCAATTTAAGCCTGTATTTCCAAAAAAATAATGTTTCTAGAACATATTATGTATATGTGCATTTTACACCTGTAAATTAAATTGAGGATAGATGTAGAATTCCTAGCTCATGTTAATGACATGAATGGGTTGGCTTGACCAGGGAAGGACTACGCTCTCACAGAATACCAGCGTGAAGCAGCGGATTAATGCTGTTTCGTATGGTGAGTGTAGAGAAACGGTGACCCTTTTTATTTTAATGAGCCATTTTATCTTAGTTTCTTAGTCCTCAGGGGTGATAACGCATATGCATTTTGATTCTTAATCAGGGATAGATGTAGATGTCTATGGGTCGCAGCAATCACTTACCATTAGGGGGACTGTGTGCTAGCTTGTCACCCGAGCTATGAACTAGAACCGACAACTGTAGCCGCATACAGACAAAGTGGCGAGTAGTTTAACAACAGTTTCAACTGGCAATTACTTAGCTCAGACTTAAGACCGCACCAATTAATATTGTTAATTACAGTCTAGATTGCAGTATCTGTCTATCAATACGTCATATATGTATGTATATTGACACTATTTATTATACCTATAACATAATCTTATATTTAAATTTATTTTTTTAATCTTATATAATATTTAAATTTATTTTGTGGTTGGTAACATTTATAAAAATGTAATCACTTGATGGTGAAGGACAACACAGGTCCACTATACAGTCGCAAACAACTTTTTCGACTTTATTTGCGTTAGGAACATTATTTGGCTGACTTCTATTTACATATGCAAATTTGTCAATTTGACCGGGCAAGGACCACGCTTGCACCCAATACCAATTTGAAATAGCAGCAAAATGTTAGTATGTGTTTTGTAGTAAGTGACTACAATCCGAGAGAGTTTCAACTGGTAACAAAGCATTGTATCTTAGTCGTCGGGGGTGACAACACATATTATGCGTTTTAATTCTAATCGAGGTTAAATTTAGGTGTCTATTGGTCATAACAAATATTTATAGAGTGTACTGAGTGCTACTTTGAAATTTTTAATCTATTAAAAAAAACAATTATATTCGACGTTTTAGGCTCTTCACTTTTCATCAAAACAACCCGACATTTGTAAAGTCGTCTTACAAAAAGTGTAAGTATAGTAAAGTAAAAGCTTGTGCAACAGATCATTCTTCGTATTTTCATAACTAATATCATTAGAGAAATTACCTTTTAAATAATCCAAAAGGTAATTTATATCTGTGATTTTGTACCTGGTAAAGAACGTAAATAAAACATGAACGTTTTACATTAAGGTACTATGAGCGTAGTATTTGAAATAAAGGAAGAGGTTTACAATTCCACTGTATGTTTTTTGTATGTATGTTACGTGCTACCTTCGTCAATTGTAAACCGATTTTGATGATTCTTTTTCAAATAAGCAGGTTATATATAAAAGCAGTTTCATAAAAATTTGGAGAAAAAATATCAATATTAGAAGTGATTGAGTGGAGCATGAAGTTTTTATTTATACGAAATTGAGATTATAATATCCCTTATTTCACTCAAAAGGGTAAATAACTTTTATAGAAGTAAAAGCCAACTTTAACTTAAAGCAATAAAATAATTTCACATTATTAAGTCGGGGGACTTTCATCTTTCTATACACGATGTATTAGTGCCGATTTCAAAATGTGATTATTTTATTCTCCTTTTTTTTAAGTCGCTTTTACTTCATTTCATTCCGCACTCAGTTGTTGTATTGACACCATTGTCATTGAACCACTATGGGCTAAAATCAAATGCCTTTTAAGAAATAATTATGTCTCCAATTCTCGAGTAGAAGTAGAAAGTCCGAATCGTAGAGTAGAACTTGGATATGCTATTATTATTTAAATGAGAAATGAGTATCGCACGTTCGCACTTCTGAGAGAAGGGTGGAGAGCATATCGGGTCACTGAGTGCGGAATCTATGTCACTATTTCATCGTCGTCATCATTTTTACTTTTATTTTCTTTTTGCAAACAGCCAGTAAAAACAAAAGAAAATATTATTTAAAACAATATCTTTTTCTTAAAAAAATATCTTAGAAATAATTCAAAGTCCTTTACAATAAAATGTCAAATAGAATGAACGAGAAAGGTTTCCAACCGTCGTAGATTCTGTGGGCAGTCCCTGAATAGTAATTGTAATCCTTAGGTGTAATAATTAATAAAATAGTCCCGCAAAAAAGTTTAATGGATCTCATATGTCTCGCATTAAATACAAAATCCGGCCCCAACCCTGTTCTTTTTTCTTTGTTGAAATTATGTTGACATTTGAGAAATTGTTATTAAAGTTCTAAAAGGTTATGCTTGTTAAATTTAATTTATGATGCCGTGAAAACGAAAACATGATTTATATAATAAACGGTTATCCACCGTAGAAGAACCAGATTAACTGACATAGCCCAACCGATGAGTACGTTGAAGTGGCTGGCATTAAATGGCTGACCATGTAACTCGAAGAACCATCAAGCGATGGGGAAGGACGATTCTCGAGTGGCAGCCTCGTACTGGTGGGCAAAGTGTAGTGACCACACTACACTTTCTACTAGATAAATTGACAACCTAGTAAGACATGCCGTAAATTGATGAGTGCAAAAACTGGTTGTTCACAACATATTTAATGAGTGTCATAGATAATAGATAAATATAGAAGGGAATATTATAGAAAAGTCTGTAAGTTATTGAAACGTCAAGGGTATTTTTAACTAATACATATTTTACTAAATTTACTAACAGTTTTTGTTTTAATGAAAATACATGAAATAAAAAACCTAAACTTTTCAGGTTGGATTTTTAATACCGAAATAAATAAACTTCAAAAACAACAACACAGCCTTTTGATGTTGGGTTTTTATTTCTGAAAATATTTAAAGTCAAAATGTATTAAGGCACAGATGGAGCTGATGAAAAAATAAGACACAATCAACAACTAAAATATAAAGGTCTCTTTAAGCGACTTAAAAAAGGAGATGGTGTAAAATTTGACTGTCATCATCATCATTACAGCCCTTCACAAATCAACTACTGAACATAGGCCTCCCCCAAGGAATGCCACAAAGCACAGTCCTAAGCCACTTGCATCCATCGATTGCCTGCAAATCTTACCAAGTCGTCACTCCATCTAGTGGGGGGACGCCCTACACTTCGTCCGCTGGTACGAGATCGCCACTCGAGAAACTTCTTTCCCCATCGGTTGCCGATTCTTCGAGTTATATGGCTGGCTCATTGCCACTTCAGCATACTAACTCCGTTAATACTCCGTTGTGCTATGTCGGTCACTCTGGTTTTTTTTTATAGGATAAGAGTGTTCTACTGCAGGCACCATCATTTGTAAGTTTATCACGTAGAGAAACTCCAAACATAGAGGAAGGAGAACGAAGAAGATCAAAATCGCGATTTTGGGCTTCCTCGTCCGGCCAGCAGTGAAGGATCACGTCTCAGTTCCATATGTCATCACTGGCAACATGAACTGTTTGTACAGTCTCGTTTTCAAATTTTGAGGTATACCTGATGAGAAGATGTGCCGTAATTTCCCGAACGCTACCCGGCCGAGTTGAATCCGTCGATTGACATCTAAGTCGAAGTTGGACTTACCTAGTGGGACTATTTGTCCCAGGTAAATGTACTCGTCAATTCAACGGAATCAAAGACTTTCTAATAGTCCACATACGCCAGACATAGTTGCAAATTGTACTACTCGGACTTCTGTACAATTTGCCAAAGGGTATATATGTGGTCTGTGGTGCTAAAATCTATTCGGCAACAGGCTAGTTCGGGAGGCTGGAAGTTGTCGAATTTGCATTCGACTGTTTTTTTTTTTCATATAACACGATGTCATCTTCAATTGTGCACCGATTATGATGATTTTTTTATAAAACAGAGCAATAGTTCCAGCCTTATGAAAAGCAACATATAGCATAAAGTTTTTATTATAAATAATTAGATGTGATTGAGATTGTGATATTTCTGAAAATTATATTGAAATAGAAAAGCAACAAGAAGTATTTTACATCGTTCTCCAGTTGCATCGCTTTAATCAAGTTAATCTTGCGATTTATGTGCAATAATAACTTTAAACTTAGTAAATGTCATAACGATTTGTGTAATTTATTATTTTATTTATTTTTATTTATTATAATCTGTCAAATTTCCACGGCTGTACATAGATCTCCCATAATATAAATTACCTCATGCGGGTATATTTGACATAGTTGCCATGTTTGGAAGGTGGATTTGCAACCAAAACCTTTATTATTTTGAGTTGTCGATAGATAGATGATGCCCATCTCTGTTTTAGTTTCCCTATGTCGTCTCTTACGTCACCCACGGAATTTAACTTTATTTACGCCACTAATATTTATAACAACAACGAGACAAAACTGCACTACACTAATATTTATAACAACAACGAGACAAAACTGCACTTTATTATTATGTTTGTACATACCTATATTATTTTCACTAGTAAATAATTTAAATTGCTAATATCACTATATTTTAATCTTACGTGCCAAAAAAGCAAAAGAGAACACTAAATTGACTTCAGTGTGCATCTGACAGTCCCTCTTTTCTAGACATGTTTTTCGAAGCAAACGGGATAAAATCACAGATTACTCTCGAATTTTTGTTAATATCTTGTTTATTCAAACCACGATTTAACAATTATTGATATAAAAATAAATCAGCACAAAGTGAACATCAAACGTTAAACAGTCGCTAGCATAGATGCGAAACATCTAGTACTGCTATCGTTATTCTTCCTGCCAAGTGCGGCGTTAGTCAAGTTCTCCCTGAGCAGACCTCTCTTAGAGAAGCTCAACTACAGAGGAGGGCTTTGAGGGGCCGATAAAAAAGAAACGAATATACGAGTATCTTAGCTTGTTTACATTATGCTATTTTTATCCTTTTTAACTTCACATGCAAAGTTAAAAGAATATATATCAAATAAAATTAATAATAATAATATAAATTTATTTACTCTCACAATTTAAGTTTACAAGGTAGGTTATAAACAAAGTAGACTATGGGCATATTGGTAGAGCAAGTAGATGAGTTTGTGTATTTGGGATGTGTGTTTAGCAAGGATGGTAGATATGATAAGGATATAGAACGACGAGTGAATGCAGGAAATAGAGTGAATGGGGCTCTACACTCTATTGTGAAAAGTCAGAATGTGTCCAAAAAGGCACGTATGGCGATTCACAATGCTGTGTTAGTGCCTACTTTAATGTATGGTAGTGAAAGTTGAGTGTGGCAGAAGAAGCACGAGAGTAGAATAAATGCTGTAGAAATGCGGTCATTAAGGAGTATGTTAGGGATGAATCTGAAGGACAGAGTGAGAAATTGTTTAATAAGAGAAGAGTGTGGTTTGCAAGATGATGTTGTGACCAGGATTAAGAAAGGAATGCTTCGGTGGTTTGGTCATGTAGAAAGAATGAATGAGGAAAGAGTGACAAAGCAAATTTATGTTGCAGAGGTGAATGGCAGAGTCGGGAAGGGTCGCCCTAGGCGAAAGTTTATCGACCAAATTGGCGATATATTGAAAATGGGCCAAATCAAGAGTACCTTTAACCGACGAGCGTGTATGCGTAGGTATATGGATGTGGAGGAAGCGAGAGAGGTGTGTCAGGATCGTGCCAAATGGAAGTCCATAGTCTCTGCCTACCCCTCTGGGTAACAGGCGTGAGTGTTTATGTATTATGTATGTACTATGGGCTGAGAGTCTGGTGTCTGTACTAGGCGGAAACCTGTGTTACGGATCACCAGGATCTCCCCCTCAGGATAATATCATCACAACTTAACATGCTATTTGAATAATTAACAAATGAGAGACAAATGAATTGTATTATTAGTTACTTTTATGATGTGTGTGTGTGTGTGTGTGTGTGTGTGTGTGTGTGTGTATGTGTGTGTGTGTTTATGTATGATCTATCCAGTATTAGAGTTATGTATATAAAAAAGAAGGTTTTCAGTGGTTTCTTTATTCTTTATTCTTTATTGTACACACTATAGGTTGGTAACAATTATTAAATATTTAAATAAAATGTACAAAGGCGAGCTTAACCCTAATAAGAGTTCTCTTCCAGCAAACCTATTGGGAAAGAGTAATAGTTTTATATATAAAGTAAGTAGGTAGCAGCGTGCGTACTTAATAATTAACATAACATTACTTAATAGAAAGAAAATTGGCTATAAGTTACAATTAACAATTAACATATAAGTGTATAAAATATAAGTATAATTGATTTTCTTATTTCTATTGATTTACATACATATATATTAATAAATACAAAAATATATACATATATACACATACACACACATACATACATATATATATATATATACACACACACACATATATATATATATATATATATACAATCATACATATAAATACATAAAATGTGTAAATATTTGTAATTCTAAGTTGACAGATAATATTTCTTTACTCTGCTCCGAAATATATCAAGAGAAGAGCTAGCACGTATGTCATGTGGAAGTGAGTTCCATAGCTTGACCGCCCTTATAGTAAAGGAACCACCACATCGGCTTGTGAAATGAGAAGGAGTTTTGAGAAGCAGCCGTTTAGTGGTCCGGCACTGAGTTTCACGAGGTACAAGATACTCAAAACGCTCGCGGAGATATGGAGGTGCAAGAGGATTAAAGAGTAGAAAGTAAAGAAATGATAACACATGTAAGTCTCGACGTCTACGGATAGGAAGCCATTTTAATTGAGCCCTGTACTCTGAAACATGATCAAACTTACGAAGACCGAAAATAAAACGTATACACAAATTTTGAACACGTTCCAGTTTGTTCAACAGCTCCTCTGAAGCATCCAAAAAACTAACATCAGCGTAGTCAATGAGAGGAAGAAGAAGTGATTGAGCTAAGGTTATCTTAGTTTTTAACGGTAAAAACATCTGGAGGCGCTTGAGAGATTGGAAAGAGTAGTTCACCTTTCTGCTAATCATATTAATGTGAGCAACCCAAGACAAATTATTATCAAAAATAACACCTAAGTTCTTAGCAGTCTCTGTATATGGAATTTGAGTATTATCATACGTTACTGCAGGGATCTTCGAACAATCTAATAAATTAAGCATATATGAGCTGCCGATAATCATTACTTGGGATTTAGCAGGGTTAACAAGAAGACCAAACGATTTTGCCCAACTGCTTATGCTACTTAAGTCAGCATTCAGGTTATTAATAGTCTCATCTATGTCTTGGACTTTGAAATGACGGTATAATTGCAAGTCATCAGCATAGAGATGATAATGAGAGGAGAGAACAGCAGTGAAAGCATTGATAAAAATAGAGAGGAGAAGTGGGGAAAGAACACCACCCTGAGGAACACCCGTCGTGAGATCACACCACTCGGAGAAATCCTCCTCATGGCGAACACACTGCGAGCGACCTCTAAGGTAAGAATTAAACCAAGAGATTACTGATGGTGAAATGTTTAAGGACGAATGAATACCAAGAAGTATGTCATAATCAACGGAATTAAATGCACTGCTGAAATCCAATAATGTTAGAACAGTGAGAAGTCTTTTGTCCATGGCTCAGCGAATATCATCAGACACTTTAATCAGAGCGCTGACTGTGCTATGGCCTGGACGAAAACCAGATTGGAAAGGACTCAGCAAGCTGTGAACAGTTAGGAAATGAGACAGTTGCCTCTGAACTATATTTTCTAGTACTTTAGATAAGATCGGAAGAATAGGAAAAGGTCGGAATTGGGATAAAGATGTAGGATTAGAAGTTTTTGGAAGGGGAATGACGAATGCCTTTTTCCAGCAAGTCGGAAAGGAGCTCGTCTCAAGCGAAGAAGAGATAATGTGAGTGATAATAGGGACAAGTTCATTAGTGATAGGTTTGCATACATTTGCATACAAAGATTGTCATAGCCAATAGCTTTAGTGGAAATAGATAAAAGGCATTTTTTTATGTCACCATCAGTAACTTTACTGAAATTAAAAGGAGAACACAGCGGCTTAGGAATATTGGAGAGAAGATTAAGTGTAGTAGACTTAATAGAGTCATCAATAGAAATCGGAGGCTCAGAAAAGTGCCGGTTGAGTGCAGTCAAATCAAACGAGATATTAGAATCATTATGTGATTTGCCTATGCCCAGAGTTCTAAGAAATTTCCACATCTGAGCGGAATGAGAATTTTCAACCTCATCATAAATATGTCTCCTCTTAGCATCACGACACATCTTACTACAGCGATTACGTAGTTTTTTATATGTGAATAAATTTTCATTAGTAGGGTGCTTCTTATAACGCCTCTTAGCTTTATCTCTTTTGGACATTACTGCTTTTATAGACTCTGAAAGCCAGGGGGCTGGAAAGTGTTTAATTCTGACTCGCTTAAGTGGTGCATGTGTATCGAAAATTTTTAAAATGAGGTGATTAAAAGCATAAACTTTATCATTAATATCTTCGGAATTTAGAACAGGGGACCAGTCAATTTTATTCACATCATCTCTCAAACGCTCCAGGTTAATTGATTTAAAGCTTCTTAGGAATAAGAATTTCGATTTGCTCCTAGGACGTTGAATTTTATAGGAGAGGAAGATAAGATCGTGGTAAGAGAAAGACGCAGATAGTTGACCATGCGAAGCAACCCGGTCAGCATCAGAAACAAGAATAAGGTCTAAAAGAGAAGGGGTACTATTAGGCGAAATGTATAATGTTTCGTAGTCTAGACTTAACAACCATTGTGTTACATTTAATTTGCAATTATTTTTATTAATTGGATATATACCAATTTTAGCGTTTGTTTTATTATATAGATAGTTACCAAGAAAGGTAAAGAATTTATGTGAAAACTTGGTGTAATGCGTGTAGTAGTAACACACTATATCATTTCTGCGCTTATCTTTTATCAATTGTGGATTATACTGTAAGAGTGAGTGTTTTTTAATGATACATTGTAGGATAAAGAGCTGCCTCACAGATAGGACTTTCCAACGATTGTATAAGTCTACAGTAGGGTAAAAAAAGGGAAGAGAGGCGGATACTTTTAGTATAGCTCTCTGTGCTCTTTCCAGTTTTATTATTTTTGTCCTGTCAGAACCACCCCAGGATGTATGCGATAATCGATTGACATAAGGCAAAGTAAACTATTTTGATGACTTTTAAATCAGCTATGTTACTAAGGTTCTTAAAAATGTATATTAACTTTCTTACTCTAGTTGTCAACATGTCTATGTGGCTTTGAAAACTGAGTTTGTTACCAATAATTACTCTAAGATATTTCATATTATCTACTCTCTCAATAGCACTGCAATGACATTGAGTCATTTTCATTTTTGAACATGTATGTACTTTTAATGAATATTGGAAGTCAATGTTATTGGCTGAACGTATTGTAAAAATCATATATTTTGTCTTTTGTATATTTAATGTTAAAAGGTTGTTTATTAGCTAGTCAGATACTTTATTTAGGCCTTTTTGAGCATTTTCATAAACTTCTTGCCACGTATTTGCATGAAAAAGGAGAGCTGTATGGTCAGCAAATCTTAAAATCTTACCTTGTGTAATTTTAATATTTAAGAGATCATTAATATAAGTTAAAAACAGTGTATGGCCGAGTACACTTCCTTGTGGTACGCCAAATGATGTGGCAAGTGCATCACTATCATGATTATCAACCCTAACTTGCTGCGTTCTATTTGTTAAGTAGTCTTTTATAAGATCTAAAGGTATACCTCTAATGCCCATATATTCTAATTTATTCAAAAGCAATGGAATGGAGACGGTGTCAAATGCCTTTGCTAGATCTAGGAATATAACTAAAACTTTTTGTTTTTTATCAAGATTTTTTATGACAAAATCAGTTAGTTCATGTACAGCGTCTGCCGTTGATTTATTAGGGCGAAAACCAAATTTATATTGTGATAATAGTTTATTACTTTCTTGATAATTAGTAATTCTTGTATTCATTAAGCGCTCTAAAATTTTTGACATTGTTGATAGTAAGGAAATCGGTCTATAATTGTTTAAACTATGTCTATCTCCACTCTTTAGAATAGGTATTGTAATCTATTTTTTAAAAACTGTTGGAAACTTACCAGTGTTTATAGCTAAATTACAAATGTGAGTTATGGGCTTGCTAAGTAATTTCTTGTTATGTTTAAGCAGATCACCCGAGACATTATCCAATCCTACTGCACGGCCTGACTTTAGATTCGATATAAGTAGATCGATTTCATTTTCATCCGTTGGCAACAAAACAATAGATTTACAAAAGGGTTCTATTTCTGTACGAATTTTGTTTTTAAATTGAATGATCGCTTTAGCTAAATTTTGTCCTACATTAACAAAGTAAGTGTTTATTTTATTTACTGAGATTTTTGGGTTTTCTGATATTGATAATAATTCAGTCGGTGAGTCTTCAGTTTTTCTTTGAGTGTGTTATCTTTTTTATGGTTTCCCATAATAATTTAGTATTTTTACTTGTTTTAGATATCTAATTTTTTCCATAGTTTTTTTAACATTAGCTAATATTTTATTACAAAAATTTCTGTATCGTTTATAAGTTAAATTTAATACTTCATTAGTTGGATGTTTTCTGACCTTTTTATGGAGATTATCTCTATTCCTCATGCATCTTAAAAGTCCTGGTGTTATCCATGGTTTTCTTATAATTTTACGCTGTGATATAGTAATTGTTTTGGTGTGTGATTCAATAATATTTGATAGCGAATTTACCAAATAATTAGCCGCAACATTGACATCAAGCGTGTTAGAAATTGGTGTAAAGACAGTTTTTTTTATTTCTAAATATACATTATTGTAATTAGTGATTCTTTTCTTAGTGAAATTAGTGCAATATTTATTATTTTTTGAATTTAGAAACAAGATTACGCAGTCATGATCCGTAACTGTTGTCTGAGAAACACAGCAGATTGCTTTGTAATTAGTTTTTAACATAATATGATCCAAGCAGGTTCGATTGTGAGTGGGCAATGTATGCGCAGAAAGAATACCAAATGACGCTAACAAGTTTAAGTAATTTTCGGCATGATTATCTTTGTTCTGTTCACAAATATCAATATTAATATCGCCTGTTATTATTATATTTTTATAGCATCAAATTGTCTGTAATAAATAATTAAGACATTCAATAAACTTTGTAACATCCTTTTGACTAGGAGGCCTATAAAGTGCCACAATAATTGTGTCGTTATTTAGCTTAGCAAGCAAACAGTTAGCGCCGATGAAGTTTGGTTCATTAATTGATATATTTAAATTCATTTTACTATAAATAACAACACCTTCATTTTGCGTATTGTTATTTAGCGTGTAACTGTAACTGTAGCTTTCAATAGGAGCTATTATATTAGAACTTTGTAACCAACATTCAGTCGCGACTATTATGTCAAAACTAATTTTAGACCTTGTTAATAATGTAATTAGATTATCGTTATTTTTTCTAATACTGCGCACATTCTGCAATAATAGTTTTAAGGGATGATAGCAATCAGCTGTAATATGTTTATAGCAGCGTTCTAATTCGCAGTATGAAGAGGTAGCTATTTTTATTGTATCAAGATCGTTAATAATATTCCTTATATTTTCGCCTTTTGTAATATTTTTTTAAACAAGTACAATCTATCATCATGAATTCGATGTAAAAAAATGATTAAAAACTTAGCTGTAAGGTGCATGAATACTTTAGAACTAAATATATATTTAATATTTATGGATAGAAATATTTGGTAAATCCGTCTCTTAATTCTAATAGTATACACAAAGCAACTCACATGTAATATATGTATAATAATAATAATATTACCGGACAAATCATATTTAACAACGAAATTAAAAGTATGTTTTATGTACTGTAAATGTGTTGTGTGTATGTATTGGTTAATAAAATAAGTGTTCGATACAAAATTAACAATAAAACTTAAGAATATTTCTTTAAAATAAAATAACATAAAAAACATACATAGTCATTGCTTTAGTTTTGTTAGGTCCTCTTCACTTTCAATTTGAACTCTTTGCATCCCGTCTTTCTTGCGCAGATATATTTTGCCATAAGAAGTCCAGCAACTAACGTAGTTATGAGCCTTCGCGAATTGTCTGGCTAAATAGTGTAATCTTTTTGCCCCTGGTGTTAAGTATTCCACTATAAAAATGTATTTGGTAAAAATGTATTTGGATCCTTCAATATTTAAAAGTTCAGTGTTTAGTCGATGAGTTTTATTATTTGTGTTGTACATTCTTGCAGACCGTATAAAATTCTCTTTTAGAGTTGGCTTCATGAAATCAATTATTATTGGGCTAAATTCCTTATTTTTAGATTTTTGCAGAAAAACATATTTTATGTCGGTGTCGAGGATATTCATATTAATAATTTGTCCCAATTTTTTGACCAACGAATTAAGTTCATTTTTATTTTCATAATGGGTTCTTAGAATATTTTTTATTTCTACCATTGTGTTTCTAGCATTACGTTCCAAAAGTTCAATTTTCTGCTCAAGAGAGTTTATGAGACATGTTTTTAAACTATTTTCCTCTTTAATATATTCTAATTCCTTTAAAACATCATCATATTTTGCAGATAAGAATGAAATGGACTCACGGATTTCGACATTTTGTTGCTTGATCTCATTAATTGATGTGATTAAAGTTTCAATCTTTTGGTTCTGTTGGTTGTTAAAATCATTAAACATACGGCGTAATTCCTGCATTAACGAAAACGAGTCTTCACTCTGCTCGGGAATCTTTCTTTTTTGTCTTCTCGTCAAAGTATTACATTCATTATCACTTTCCATGCAAATATTTAGATTAGGATCCGATCCGTGTAACTGTATTCGTGTTTTATTACCAGATAAACTTAATGTATTTGGTGGAGTACGCTGTATTGATATTATATTATTATGTGGGAATAAAAATAGGCCTAAGGCAGTCCGACGGTAACTATCTTCGCAATTAGGGCGGAGTCGATGATGCGTCAGTTTATAGCGATATCTCTGTTTTATTGTTGTCCTACTCACGCCCCGTCACTGTAGTTAACGTTCAACGCTCTCTCTATGCACTGCGCTCCTGGTAGCTCAATATATTTAATTAATTGAGAATTACTTTGAAAAATGCTATTTTTAAATTAGAATAAAATGGTACAAGAAAGACGTCCGATATCCACTGAAGCCCGAGGGGAAGGAAATTAAAACTATTATATTTCAATTTTATTAAAATATCGAAAATTCGACTTTAATCATATCTTTAATTAAAAATCACCATATTTTTTACTAATATCTTAAAAGTTCTACAGTAAAATTCCTTACAGTTCGAATTCTAGGATCTACATTAAGACAATAACTACGTATTCCGTGTGCACAATAATAATTCTTCTCGATAACTTTATTATTTTATGAAAATCCTTCGAAATACCTATTACAAAATTACAAAGTAAGTTCTTTTCTACAGATTTCAAAAATAAGGAGGTACTAAATTCGACTGTATGTTTTTTATGGGTCGTCCTTTTTTCTGGGTGAATTGATTTCGATAATTCTTCTATTATTTAAAAACTGGTGCTTCTCATGTGATCCTATGTAAATTTGATAAATGATGATAAATGATAATGTCGTTAGATTTCTCTTAAATGTGGGAGTGACAGGGTATATAGTATTGCACCTCCAAATACGAAAGAAAAATTGAGAAGAAGGATTTTTTTCAATAAACTTTTTAACGCAGTCAGGTTTTTTTGATTACTATATTAATCATTAAACTTGTCACAATTATAAGCGAGTGCTTGACTCCAATCCCGATGGTAAGTGGTGATGAGTAATAATATTTTCAAGAAACTTTTCGCCTAATGTGGAATATTATATTATAGATTCGATGTTGTTATAACTTATTAAAAAAATTGGGAATCTCATCATTAGCCTTCAAACATTCTATTGCTGGATGTAGACATCTTCCGTCAAAGTAGGAAGGATTTGTCGTAATCTCTAATGCTCGACAGGCAATGCCACTAACTGATATCTTGAACAATTATTAACTTTACTCCCATCGTTTGTAATAAATGTATCGCAGTAGTTCAAGAATTCAAAATAATATAAAAAAAACATGTTGTGCTGTGGTGTGGGGAACCAGTCTCCATTTAGCGTAGCGTAAGAGCAGCCCGTAGCTATGTTCTGAAATTTCTGTAAAGAAAAATAATTTATTAAATATTTCCAATACTCATTTATTTCCTTAGTCAAAATAATTCGCAATAATATCCAACATACTCCAATCCATGAACTTAATGTCGTAAATGCAAATGATTGAGACTGAATCAATATTAGATTGACAGTTTCAATTAGATACAACATTTGCACATGATTTAGCCGCTAATATGAATTCCAAGAGCTGTTGATGAAAAGGATAATATTGTATTCCAAATATTAATAAAATAACCACAAACAATAGTATCATATATATTATATAAGTATATAATATTGTCCTCCAAACTAAGTTTCGGTCACGACAGCCAGTCTTAAACGAGCCGTTTCTAGCCATCTTTATTTCCTCATTTTCATGGTCGGATAAGACGGTTATTCGTCACGAACGGAGAGAAACCAGGGGTAGCACCCATGACTTTACGTGCTTTCCGAGGCACGGAGGTGAAACATGACCAACTTCTTGACTCCGGGCTGCTACTGACAATTTTTTGCTAGAAAACCAAATGACAAATTTTAGACCGACCAAGGATTTGAACCCATGAACTCATGATCAGCGATTGCGTTTACGACTACTAGACCAACGAGGCAATGTAAGTATAAACCACGGGGAGAGCTCTGAGGAATAGTTCGTATAAATTCCTAAATTTCACTGTCCTACATTGCGACAGAACTTGAAATTCCATTCACATCATCTTGGCAGTCCACAACCATGCTCTTTACGAGGAATTTTCTGCCACGTACGACCACATTGTGATTTTTTGTCGCCAGTGGTTTTTCAGGAACGTGTGACTTAGGATCTCACAAGAAAAGAGTCTACTCTTTTCTTAAAGGCCTCCGGGAAACGCATCTGCTATTTCTCAGTGTTACAGATTTTCATGGCCGACGGTGAACCGTTAGGAGAGCTTCATGCTCGTTTGCCTTCTCGTCGTGGAAAATAATTATTCTCTAAATTAATGTTTATAAATTTAAAAGAAAGAAATGTAATAATTTGTGTTATAGAATGATGACATTGTTATAACGCCATCAATCGGAAATCACAAGATTTCCTAACATATCGACGAAATTTCACGATGGAATCTCTTACGCCGCTACCACGCTCTACCTTTACCTTTACCGTTACAGCCTATGGAAAATGCACTGCTGAACATGGGCCCCATAGATTGCCTCATAGTAGGGATTATATTGCTCATCTCTCCACGATTCTCCAGTTTTTGATCTTACGTATTGTTATCTCACATATTCTACTTATTTATTTTTTGTATTTAATAAATTTAATTAAAAATATAATATTGAGAAACCGCTGTTGCTCATTTTCTGGTTTGTATCCCCCGTCACTTCTTACGGCACCACAGGACGAAATGGGGTAGTGAATATTCTTACACCGCGACTGCACGGTTACATTAAAGAAATACATTGATGAACATAGGAAAATAGACCTAACCCATGGATTGCCTCATATTATTACGAGATACTTTGTAATAGTTGTGACGCTTAGCAGGTGGGTTAGCAACCGTGTTAACGTGTTAGAGCCATGCTGCAGCTATATTAATAGTATAGTTGTAGACCACGCTCTCACAGAATACCAGCGTAAAATAGCAGCTTTACACTGTTGTGTTTCGTATGGTGAGTGTACATAACTGGAGACCATTTTACTGAAAAGGAGGCATTACATCTAAATCCTCACGGCTGACAACGCATCTGCATTTTGATCCTTTATTGAGGATAAATGTAGATGTCTATGGGTCACAGCAACCAGTTACCATCAGGTGGACTGTGTGCTCGTTTGTCACCCAATTCTATAAAAAAAACGCAGTTTTTTTATAATTAAAAAATGATATCAGGAAGAGTCGGCTGCCCATGGTCTGTTTTAGTTTTCCTCTGTTACCTCTTACCATACCCATGGGACAATTTAGACTAGTGGATATTTTTACATCACAGCTGCATGGTAACATCACTACACTATTTGCCGTAGTTGCAACTCTTGGCAGGTGGGTAGGCACCCATAATAAATAATTTGGTCTTCGTTATTAGGAAGACGCTGCTGATCATCTCCTGGTTTGGTTCTCTCTGTTGTCTCTTACGACACCCACGGGGTGATATAGGGTAGTGGGTATTCTTACACCGCCACTACACTGTAGCATATAACTCTATTATAAGTTCCAGAGACCATTGACACTATAATTATTTACGACACGTTACGAAGTATTCATAAACTTGGCTCAATCAGTATTTACGTGCGTGTAGTTTCGGATTAATATTACCCTTGCTATTTATTGATCATAAATTCTAGAGTCCCATATTTACCTGTTTATGGCTTTAATTAAATTCTACCTTTTATTATATTTTAGCGTAACTAATAAACAGTGTAAAATGTAAATCGTACTTTGCTTTAGTATATGATTTCCACATGTATACTTGAAGTAATTAGAGGAACAAGGCCAATGGCCCAAAACCCAAAAAACAGTAATTAAAAAAACGGACTTTGTAAAAACAGTCAATTGAAAAGAGAAAAATTTAAATGTTACTTACAACCAAGACGCACAACTAAACCAACGACCGAACTAAGACAAATATAACGTTTTAGTTTGTCTAAGTTAAAAGAGCTGTTTTGGCTATAGATCGTGCCAAATAAATGAGGACTGACAGTCTTCCGCTAACCAAATGCCTAATTGGAACTGAGGTGAAGTTATGTCAAACATTATCAACATTGGAAAGTTGGAAACACACATTAAAACCTCAAAGTAGCTGCATACATACTAGTAATTACTCTGAGATTAAAACACAGTCATAAAGATGGTAATAAAATATAAGTGTTTCGGTTTATATTGAATGTACTTGTACCTTTAATAATGATTTATTGGTAAGCATTTCAATTTTTTGATAATTTTTTAATTTTTATTACTTCTTCTTCTTTATTCTTCTTCATTATTTTTTTATTATTCTTTTAGAAATATCCAGGGTGGTTTATTCGTTTCTAACCTAATTAATAAAATTTAATATTTGTTTTATGGTATGATATGCCCTGCCTGTTATGCTGTTTGTATTATATGCATACCGTTCATCAGATTGCGGTAAAACTTTGTCATCTTATTGCATACTCTTGCGCGAAGATTATAAGAAATTAACTTAGCTAGTGCACGTATCGTACCGATAAAACGATTTGATAGTTATATATCATTCAACTGCAATGAATGCACAATCATTATTAATTAAACAACATAACTCTGCCAAACTTAAAACAATATTTCCACAACTATTTCTTCTATGGCATCAACGCGGCTACCATCTAGTGTACTCGAAATATAAAATTATAGCTACATTTTTTTATAGGATAGGGTGAGAAACGAGCACAAGTCCACCTGATGGTAAGTGGTTACTGTGGCCCATAGACATTTAAATCTATCCTTGTTTGCGAATCGAAACGCAGATGCGTTGTCACCCCTAAGGACTAAGATGGAATGCCTCTTTTCCAGTAAAAAGGGTCTCACCATACGAAACACAGCAGTGTTAAGCTGCCATTTTACGCTGGTATTCTGTGAGAGCGTGGTCCATTCCCGGTCGAGCCGACCCATTCGTGCTACAATTATACTACTAATATAGCTGCAGCGTGGCTCTACCACGTATAAATATATCAGAAAGAAACATTAATCTTTCTATCTAACAATTTTGCTTCACCGCCATGAAATATGTCGAATATTTCACCTTATTTCAAACTGGCTCCGCCCTGATAGTTGAAAAAAATTGTGGGAGTTCAAGCTATAACTTACAAAATCAAAACCTAGTCCAGCCAACCTATTTTCAGTGGTACACGGAAAGGTAGCGTAATAGTTTTCTCGTTAGGTGAATTTCACTTCTATGTAACGAGAAAATGTGAAAATATATATTATGGCAACACGTGATAACTGCATCGCCGAACACTGCAGGCAGTAGTTAAAGCAGGAATTTCATATATGCCGTTATTGCCTGCATTTGCAATATCACATTTTATGCGAGTTCCAAAATAATGTTTTATATTAGACGCGTTTGTTTTTTATCTGCGTTCACCCTATTCTTGGAATCCGTTCATTATCATCATCATTACTAGCCTTTACAAGTCCACCGTTGAACATAGGCCTCCCCCAAGGGACGCCACAAAGCATGGTTTTGAGCCAACTGCCTTCATCGACTTCCTTTGTAACTTGCTAGATTGTCACTCCACCTAGTGGCGGGCCGCCCTACATTTCGCTTACCAGTACGAAGTTGCCACTCGACAACCTTTCTCCCCTAAGTGTTGTCGGTTTTTGGAGCTATTCTCGGAAATGTTTGCAGCGATTTTTAATAATTCATCTTGTAATGAATAGATTATACTTATGTAATAAATAGATTATAGATTATACTTCGGGAGTTATCCCATACAAACTTAAAAATAAATATCACCCTAAGAGTGGAAAATAATGGATGAAGTTTTTAATGTATGTATTTAGACATTTTATTTGTTACCTTGAACTTATTTGATAGGCTTTGCCCCAAAACTTGTCGAGTTTTTCTCAAATTACCTACGTGATCGGCGTCAGTTTGTTAGAGTGGGTGCATTTGAGTCTAGTGACTATTACACAAGATCTGGGGTAAGTCAGGGAAGTACGTTGGGGCCATTGCTTTTTCTTATTTTCATTAATGACTTACCGAATAACGTGGTTTTCTCAAAATGTCTGTTGTTCGCGGATGATCTCAAATTAAGCCTAGGTGTAGATGGGCCGTCTGACTGCGAAGCATTGCAAAGAGACATCAGTGCGGTTTTGGATTGGAGCGTATTAAATCGTCTTCCCTTAAATGATAATAAATGTAAAATAATAACATTTACGCGTAAACGCTGTCCACTAAATGAAGAGTATAATTTATCTGACACGCCCTTAGAAAGGGTAAGCGAAATACGTGACTTAGGATTATTATTAGACGCTAAACTTGACTTTCATAACCATGTGATTACTGTATGTAAAAAGGCCAGTAAAATGCTTGGCTTCATTATTCGCACTTCTTCACAGTTCGACGGAATAGGGGTCGCTTTGGTACTTTACAATGCATACGTTCGTAGTAAGCTTGAATACGGTGCCATTGTATGGAATCCCTATGAGGAGAAATATATTTTGATGATAGAGAGAATACAGCGCAAATTTGCACGATGGCTATATAAGCAGAATTACGGTTATTACCCCTATCTATATCCGTCCTTATTTGTTACTGGTATGGTGGGTTTGAACACTCTTAAACTTAGGCGGACTATGCAATTAATAACATTCTACCTAGCAATCATCCATAATAAAATAGATAGCCCGACGATATTAAGCAGAGTGGGGTTATTGGCTCCGAAGCGGCTGGGCTATGATGGTGAGGGTACGGTGGCACCGCGGCGGCGGCCTCGTCTTCTGTGGCGGCCGCCGGCGCGCACCAGGTGCGGCGCTCACGCGCCCACTACTCGCGCCATACGACTTATTGGAGATATGCTCGCACATGATTATGAGACTGACTTATTTGCTGATAGCTTTAGGCAACTATATAATAAAGCCCTTCTATTTTTGACATCCAATTTTGACATATTTTAATATATTAATTTAATCTTAGGTTAGTTAATTTGATAATGATATTTTGTTTACTCTATTTGACATAATATAATCTATTTGGCATGTATTTTTTTTTTATTTGGACATGTATCTTAATCAATTACTTATTATTTAAAAGTGTAATTTGTAAATTAGCATGCTGACGTTTTGGGCATACTGTAAGCCAGCATGTACACTGTTTAAAATAAATAAATAAATAAATTATGATATTGTTAAGTATAGATACTAGAATAGAATAGAAGATAATAAACCTTGCTTTATAGTTCAGATACTCAAGAGAGTAAAGTAATGAAACGTTTTAAAAAAATTAAAACCTAACGGGCGCTTTTCGATTCACCACACGGTGCCGGGGCTTCGTTTTTCCACTAGGCCGGTGTCAGTGCCGGTGTCAGTGCCGGTGTCGATCTACGCTAGGTATTTGGACAGTAATAATATATACTTCAGTTCTACTTCACGTAAAAAAGGTCTCGTCAAGTCTTCATATTTGTTTGTTGTACCTCTTACGTTTGAGACAAAAATAAAATCAATGCAGAGAAGTAAAATTTTGAATTCATTCAATCATAAAAATAAAGTACATAGAAGGAACATATTATACCCCATTTTAAATGTTGAAAATGGAATTCAAAAATATTTCCGTATGAACGAGAAGACATTTCGATATAATTTCGAGTCTCAATCGCAATGCGTCCCTTCTACCTCAGCTCGCGCACACGCACATGCATTCGACTACAATACATACACAATACACCTGCAATTTTTCCGGAGGGCACCGTGCGGGAAGCTTGCTGTTCCGGCACCGGCAACGGCACTGGTGGGAGTTATCGCCTCTCCGGCGTCGGGGCCGGGAAATGGAAACACATGCCTGCACATGCCATACATTTAATAACGTTGCTTCCCCGGCAGCCGGGATGGTGCCCGCGCAGGTGCCGTGTTGGTTAATGGAAAAGTGTCCATAAGATTCTGAAGCTGGAGAATTTATTATTCGATGATACACGATTCAGGATATATTGTAGTATCGACCTAAGAAACTATTATGTGAAAATTATTTTTTAAGGAAAAACTTGTTTAGGCGTGTTAGGCGATAAGTATATAAGTGCGTTGGATGCTTTTTGGATAGATAAAATTTTATGTGTTCACGTCATCGATATTCTAATGTTACCAGTATACCAGTTACTATGAATATGACGTACCTACTGCGCGTGTACTATGTGTGTTGGACGCTTTTAGGGTGGGTAAAATATTATGAGCTCACGTCACCGACATGCTAATGTAACCAGTATATCTGTAGTTATAAGAATGACGTAGTGCGTGTATGTTATGTGCGTTGGACGCTTTTTGAATGAGTAAAATCTTATGAATTCACGTCACCGACATGCTAATGTTACTAGTATATCTGTACCTATAAGTCTCACTTTTAGGATGGATATATTCTTATGAGTTCACATCACAAACATGTTGTAAATTTACAAATTTTTGATACTACATCATCAACATCATCATCATCATCATCATTACCCTTCACAAGTCAATTGTTGAACATAGGACTCCCCCAAGGAATGCCACAAAGCACGGTCCCGAACCACCTGCATCCATTGACTTCCTGCATGTCTTACCAGGTCGCCACTCCATCTAGTGGGGGTACGCTCTACACTTCGCCTGTCGGTACGAGGCAGCCCTCGAGAACATTTCTTCCCCATCGGTTATCATCCATACTAATTCTTTGAGCTACGTCGGTTACTCTAATTCTACTGCGGATATCCTCGTTTTTAAGTCTGTCACGAATATAAACGCCAGCATAGCACTCTCCATAGCTTGCTCAGCGACTTTGAGCTTCCTCATACGGCAAGCAGTGAAGGACCACGTCTCAGTCCATAAGTCATCACTGGCAACACGCACTGGTTGTACAATCTCGTTTTAAGGTATTTAGGTATGTCTGACGAAAAGATGTTTCGTAATCTCCCGAACGCTGCCCAGCCAAGTTGAATCCGTCGATTGACCTCTCGGTCAAAGTTGGACTTACCTAATCGGACTATTTGTCCTAGTAAAACATATTCGTCAATAACTTCGAACTTAGTGCTCCCAACAACTGACGGCATAGGTGTGACATGGACGTTAAACATGATTTTTGTTTTGTCCATGTTCATATTAAGACCTATCCATTGGGAGACATTATTGAGGTCATTGAGTATAGTGCTTAGATCCTCCAGCTACTCTGCCATAAGGACTATATCGTCGGTAAATCGAATTTAAGTGATATACTCGCCATTTACGTTAATACCGTATCCTTTCCAGCCCAGCAGTCTTCCAATGCAGCGGTAAAGAGTATGTCTGTCTTACACCTCTCTGCAAATGGATAGGTTTCGTATTCTGGTTTTGTACTCGGATAGCCATCGTAGCTCTACTGAACCAACACTTCATCACTTCGATATACCGACAGTCGACTTTGCACCACTGCAGGAACTGCAGCACCGCCCAAATTTCGATGCTGATTCGAAAAACCTATTTTGATGATTCTTTTTTTCATTTTAAAGCTGGTGCTGCACATGTAGTTCAATATAAATTTGATCAAGATCTGACAAGTAGTTTTTGAGTTATCTTTTATAATTCTTACTTAATTGACTTTGAATACATTGATAATGTTCTCATTTTATTAATATTGAAATCGGTTGTACAATTTTTAATTTTACCACTTCTTTTTCTAAAATAAAAGTAGCCTAAGTTAGTCCTTATAACATCAGCTATCCGCCAGTGAAAATCGTTCCAGCTATTTCCGAGATTAGTCGGAACAAACAGACAGACATACAAAAATTTTTAAAATTGTATTTTTGTTATAAGTATCGTATATACGTTCATATGAATTTAGTAAAAAGTTCTTATTTTGTACACATTACAGTAACAAACAGACACTTCAATTTCATTAATTTGTAAGTAACATATATATACAACGTGTAACAAAAACCCTGTGGTCCCCGTTAAGTACGTTATCAGGATCATTATTCAAACCTATAAAAATAAAAACTCTTTTTTTTAAAACACGACCATATATATTTTATTAATTATTTTTTTAATATATGTGGTTTTATTACCTCTTACTAACACTAGCCGATGCTAAAGCTAAGTAAAGCGGGGTCTTTGACAATCCTCTTACTCCCCAGACAATGCAGAGGTAATAAAACCGCATACAATTATTTTTTAAATAAAATAAAAAAAAAAATTGTTCGTGTTTTAAAAAAAAGTTATTTCTATACGTTTGGATAATGATCCTGATAACGTACTTAACGGGAACCACAGGGTTTTTGTTACATATTGTATATAACTATTCTATCACGCGCATTATACTAGAATTATCTATAGATACAGGTTGAATTAGTTCAGGATACAATGTTCTACAGATATTAATTTGTTTGTGTTTGACATAGATTGTTCTCATTAATATATAATGTGTTAAACATTTCATTCAAAATTCCTCCACATAAATAAATACTCATTTATCCATTACAGTCAATCAAAGTTCCACTGACCTTAGACCTACCCCATAGAATTCCCCATTATAAGTAAGTAAGTAATAAAATATCCCCCTATTGTTGCAATAGTTGCCACACTTGGCCGGCGGGTTGCCAACCACATTTTTTTTAATTTGAGCTGCTTTGAAGAAGATGCTGCTGCCCAGCTGCTGTTTCAGTTTCACTTTGTCGCCTCTTACGACACTCACAGGAAGATTTTGCGTAGTGGATTGCGGCCAATACATGACAAATATTAAAGACTAAAACTAAACATTCTAATTCTGATTCTTAAATGATTTAGCTTACAAACATCACTCTCTCTCAAAACACTAAATTAGCAGCGTAACTATACGAAACTATACGAAAGACAGCAACATATTGTTTTAGTGAGTGAGTAGCTGAGGCCAGTATTACTGGTAGCAAGGCATTACATCATAACGTTCAGGGGTGACAACGCATCTGTATTTTAATTTTTACTATGCTACTAATACAGCTACATCAAGACTCTACCACTTTGAGCCTTCAGCAGATATGTGTCTACCAACATTGTTGTGTAGTATATTATGTCTGATGTTAATTTGCTTACCTACTAACCTATAGTTACATATATTTTTATATATGTTTGTATATACCCGTATATCTATGGATTGTATGTGTACGTGTATCTCAAAATGTATATATTTATACTGCAGTACTGAGACACCGAAATATTTTCATTTACAAAAGTAGATATATTACAAAAACAGAATCAGGCGGATCGTGCGCATTATGGCAGAATCATCATCATTATCATCACTGTAGGTTCGCTTGCAAATTTACGTTGAGTCGTAACATTTTCACTAGCTCATTACACAATCCATCACTTGTAATCTTAAACCGCCCAATGTTAAACGGTTTATATTATTCATGTGATGTGTATAGTGAATAAATGACTTTCTTTATTTCTTCTTATTTATGAATGTAAACAAAAGACAGACAAATAAGTGTTTGACATTGGCAGTATAAAAGTAAACAATGAATGTTTTATTTAATTTCATGTATTTGTAACACATATTACATATAAATTTAGATTTCTGCACTCTTTATCCGTAAACACTTTCACAGTGAAAAAGATAAATTTGTTTCATTTTATTCTGGTGATCCTGATCTATGATCTATATCCTGATCGGATACTAGGATACAGTTATTAAATTATTGTATTTTCATCGATCCGATAGACTTGCAAATTTGCACTCGTATCAAACGAGTGCAAATTTTCAAGTCTATCGAAGTCTATAAAAAGAACCCCTTTGTCGTGTATCCTAAGTTACAGGCACTTGTTGCCTCAGGCAGTGTCGGAATCCTTGGCATAGACATATCGAATGACGTGCAGTTTCGTGGTCACTTGAAAGAGAAGGCCAAGTTGTCCTGTAAAAAGCTTGGCGTGGTCAGCAGAGCGGGACAGTATTTCATTGCGGCAAACCACCTGCAACTTTACAAGGCGCAGGTTCAGCCGCACATGGGATACTGTTCCCATCTCTAAACCGGGACTCCTTAGTGCCAGCTCCTTCCATTTGATAACACCCAGCGCAGATCGGTAGGCATATTACGTATCTTTCAGAAGGCTAGCGATAGCGAAATAAGAACAATAATTGCTGATAAATCGCAGGTTCGTATTATGTCTCAGCGATAACCAAGTTAACTAGCGACAGTGCTGCCTTATGGTCGCTAGTTAGCTAGGGCTTAGTTATCGCTGGTACATAATATAAATCTGCGATTTATCAGCAATTATTGTTCTTGCTTCGCTATCGCTAGCCTTCTACAAGATACGTAAAGCTAGGGTCCCACGGCCTGCTTTGTCACAGGTCAGACCGTGCCAGGCCAGACCAACAGGCCATGAGAACCATCGCATCCGATGAGGCCTGCGTCGGCCTGTTGTCGCCCGTCCGACCCATCGGGAGTCGGTAAGTTCAAAAGCGCGGCGCAGCGCGGCGCGACGGTGCCTGTCGCGGCCTGTACGGGCGCGTCTGCGTCGATAGCAATCATTCAATTCAACTGCGGTGGCGCCTGCGCGTTTACGCTGATTATGGAATGAACGAACGAGCTCATATTCGAGTTTTTAACTCTTTATGAAAATGAACCAGCGCTTTGGAATAGTTCGTTGCCTCAACATAAAAACAAGAACGGCATTTGTTAAATGACGACTCGCACCAGCGTCGTTTCTTCTGCTTTCTTTTTACTTGGTTTATCAAACGTTCACCACTGAATAAAACCACAGCGGCTGCACACGCAGACTTGCGCTCCGCATCACTTAACATGTTGGAATGTCAGTCGACAGGCCGCACCAGGCCGGCACATGCCATGGGAATGCTCAGTACGGGCCGCGACAGGCCCATACAGGCGGGGCAACGCCCGGCGCGGCCTGTCGCCTGGCAGGCCGTGGGACCCTAGCTTAATATGCCTACGGTTCAAATCACCGACGACTAAGCTCTTTCTGATCGCTCAATTTCACTATCGCACTCGAAATAATATCAGTACCATCTGGATGATTGACGATCCACTACTATGTCATTTAGAAGAAGTTTTCTCCCTCGCATAACTTTCTTGTAGAATTGAATACCACCAGCAATTTTTCTGAGTGATACGACTTTAGGACAACAAAGAGCCTACTCTTTTTTAAAAGGCCAGCAACGCATCTACAATTCCCCTGGTGTTACAGCTGTTCGTGAGCGGCAGTAGTCACTTAACATCAGGTGAGCCGTATGCTTGTTTACTCTCATATAAAAAAATATTGGTCGTAAAATAGATAGATAGATAAATACACCTAATTCCGTTATATAATCTTAGATAGATAGATACATAGATATTAAGATAGATACTACAAAGCTAATAAAAGCGTGTGAAAATTTTTATCAAATTGCAACAAAACATGTAACAGTTTGATTTAATTGTTGCGTGTATTATAATATATTATATACATTTTAGTTTTCTCTCAGTTAAACGTTACTCATCCACAAGAAGCAGTTGAAATTTGTTCTGTGGTTACGTTTGTTGAATTATTAATACAACAAGAGGAGATCGTTTAGGGTTTCTTATTCTTTTAACAAAAATGTTAGGACACACGTCACGCGCTTGATACAAATACAATATTTTAGAAACAGACTCCAATATGTTTTGAAGAAAAAATTTGATCCGTTACAGAAACTTGATGAAAACATCTTGATACCGACAGAATAGGAAAACGTTTCTTTCATTTCGTCTGGTATGGACCATTAAATTTACCTAGTGGATTTTTTTAATAATAAAAATAATTTATTACACTCCTAGTTTGACAAATGACACATTTCAAAGAAGTTAGCGTTAACGGACATACTAGTATAAACTGTTTTACAGCTGTCAGCGTCTATTATTTGAAAAATGAGCTTTATCTCCCCTTTTCTTCCTGGGAGTACAAATATGACTGATTAGGTATCACTTTCTCAATAATGTTTTTCGCCAAATATCAGTGCTTGCACTGCTGTGTTTCA
Organism: Parnassius glacialis; assembly: GCA_033319125.1. Lineage (NCBI taxonomy): Eukaryota > Metazoa > Arthropoda > Insecta > Lepidoptera > Papilionidae > Parnassius > Parnassius glacialis. The sequence goes on along the minus strand of JAVANC010000019.1, from coordinate 42,888,164 downwards.
GTCTGATTGGTTTATAGAGCCGGCAAAATATAGGCTGTGAGGCATTCCATAATTGTTATTAGAGGTGACAATGTATCTGTATTGATGAAATTGTCTTCAGACATCCAAGTGTTGCAGTAGAACATAGTACAATTGTAGCACGATAGGTTTGGCTCGACCGGGGAAAGAATACGCTCTCACAGAATACCAGCGTAAAATGGCAGCTTGACACTGCTGTATTTGGTGGGGTGAGTGTAGAGAACCGGAGACCCATTTTACTGGAAAAGAGGTATTCCATCGTAGTCCTCACGTGTGATGACGCGTCTACATTTTGATTCTTTATTGAGGATAAATGTTGACGTCTATGGGTCACAGCAACCACTTACCATCAGGTGGACTGTGTGCTCGTTTGTCGCCCTATCCTGTAAAAAAAGGACATGTTACATCAGATGAACTGTGAATGCGTTTGTCACATCAGTTTTTTATAACTTGGAGCATTACGATTATCTGGCAGTACAGTATCACGTTTAAGTTTAAAGTAACATAAATACGTATTTTTATAGTTGTGCAACAAAGAAGGTTAATAATCTTATCTTATATATATATATATATATATATATATATATATATATATATATATATATATATATCTTATCTCATCGTTGAAATGTTGCGTTTAAATTAAACGTTTTTCAGTTTTATATATCCAAAACAATATTTCAGTGCTGTATTCTTTAATTTTTTGCTCATTTACCTTTTCTAAATTTTTTTTAATTCTTCTACTTCTTGAAATATCCGTAGTTTGATCTATCAATTTCAAATATAAATAAACCTAGCAAGCTGACAGCATAGCAAAGTGGCGAAGGAATCAGCTTTGTAGCGGTTTCTAACGGGAATAAAAATCAATATACGTGGTTCAGATGCCTGGGTGATAAGTAATCGATTGCTGAAAACAGAATTTGTAAATTCGAAACCGTTCTCGAGATAATCGTGGGACAGACGGGTAGACGGATGGACAGACGAACAGACGGACAGACGGACAGACGGACAGACGGAAAGATGGACAGATGGACAGACATCGTGAAATCAATAAGTAACTTCGCAAGCTTCGCCACTTAATAATATGAAATATATAACTAATATTTCAGAAAGTAACATTAATATTATACTTTTCTAACAAATGAACTTCCCTCGCTATGAAATAGAAATAAAGAAAGAAAATGTTTATTTCGCTACATAAGCACAACGCTATATTATACGTGATGTATCAAATATTGTGTGAAATATTTCATCTCATTCCTAATTGGCGGTGCCCTGGTTGCAGAAAAGTCGTGGATCCCACAAAAAGAAAATAATAATATTGGATTGCGAGAATTATGCAGCTCAAGAAATAACATTCGCCGTAAATTCTACAGTACGGAACATCCCGATTTCGTTTCCGTCGGTACCAATAAAGTTATTAATCCCAATTTTATGTTATTCTTGAGTTCATCATCATCATCATTACAGCCCTTCACAAGTCCACTAGACCTCCCCCAAGGAATGCCATAAAGCACGGTATTGAGCCACCTGCATCCATCGACTTCCTGCATGCCTTCCCAGGTCATCACTCCAGTTAGTGAGGGGACGTCCTACCTTCGTCCGCCGGTATGAGACCGCCACACGACAACCTTTTTTTATTGTTGATTTACCACATATTAAATTGCTTTGCTCTTAGAAATGATTGGAGGTTTGTACCCAATTGTAGAAAGTGTATACTGTAACTTAACTATTTTCTTTTCTTTTTTTTTTGGTTGACTAAACTTTACCTCCATACTAGGAATTTATTTTCCATCGTGACTGCAGTCTAAATATAAGAATTTCATAAGTACAAACATCCAGACGAGTAACAATTATTTCTAAGTCATACAAATACTTTTTACGTGCGAGATACAAATCCTCGACTATCAGCGCTGCAACTCATTGCTAAGCCACTGCGTCATGGAACTGTTAACGGAATATGCATTATTTCAAAAGGACTGCGATTCTTACTTGGGTATATAAACCACTTTACTATCTTAATTAACTTAACTTAACACCTTACTACATAATACAACTATCAAAATTGCAATTTATATTACAGCAATTTCCTCAAAGCCGAAACATATCAGATGTCACTGTAACTCAATCTTTTGAAGAATCTATTGAACAATTAAATCCACGTAGCAAATCATGTCCCAACTGATCCGCCTTTTGATGGTATCGCGATATTGAACAACAAAACGTGTTTAGTGTGACAAATATCATATTTATTTTTGATCGGACAAGAAAAAACCTTAAGAATAAAAAATCTAAAGTACGACAGTAATAGCTTAAAGAGCTTAATGTGGAAATAAATAACATTGTTTAAATTCTAGGTATTAATACTTATACACTGACGGATCTGAACTAAAAAGAAGCGAAGACTAAACTGATGATCGTACAGACCTAAAACTTGGAAGGTGTGTTCTTTATTAGACGTAGGCATTCGATAAGAAAAGATTTTCAGAAATTCGGGAGAAATTTAGGGGTACTAAGGGGGTGAAAAACGGTGCAAAATGTGTATGAAACAAAGTAATTCCTTGGTCCAATCTACTTTTCTTTTTAGGAAAAGGGTGATAAACGAGCACACAGTCCACCTGATAGTAAGTGGTTGCTCCGGCCCATAGACATCTACATCTATCCTCTACTGTAAATTAAAATGCAGATGCGTTGTCATCCGTGAGGATTAAGATGGAATGCCTCATTTCCAGTAAAAAGGGTCTCCGATTCTCTACACTCACCATACGAAACACGGTTGCGTTAAGCTGATATTTTACGCTGGTATTCTGTGAGAGTATGGTCCTTCCCCGGTCGAGCCGACCCATTCGTGCTACAACTATACTACTACTGAATGGTAGAGCCATGCTGCAGATATAGCTGCTCTAATAGCATGGATCTACCATTCAAATTTTGCATAAACATTCTTAACAGAATTTATGGAAGACTTTATGGAAGTTATTTTGGGGGTTGATTGAATACTCCTTATTGCTTTTGATTTAAATTACATTTTATTTTGACACTTGTTTGAAAACTCAAAACGTTGAACTCACATAAAAGCTTGGTACAATGACACACATTTTAAAATTGGAATGTGAAATATAAAAGTATATTTATTTATAAAAGAATTCGAAATTTCAATTTTATTTATTCTTGGACTATTTGAATGAAAGACTTACCTTATATCTTGATTTTCCTTCGAAAATTCCTTAGAAATCTTATAGATTACCTACTAAGGGACTTTGCAATTGCTGTATAATTTCTATTAGTTTTAATTTTTTTATTTGTTGTTATAATAATTAAATAAGATTCTTTGAGTTTGATTTGTTATATATATGAAATAGGTTATTAGTCTTAATTTTAAAAATAATTATTATTCAATTTTTGTGTATAATAATATAGTTTTCTTTTTGTTTTATTATAGATATTTAAGTGGGTTAAAGTTTGTTTTAGAAGTTTAATTTAGTGTGTATTGTTTTTCGCAATTTTATTAAATTTATAATTTGTCTGAGTATATTTTTATAAATGGGAGCGGAGTTGGTAAACTTCAATGAGAAATTAATAAACCCTACTATTGTACCAATAGTGAGGAGTGGCGCATGCCTTGTTAGTACGTTACGTTGTACCGCACACAAGAACGCTCAATGGATATTCGTAAAGAAATTGTACGTCATGTAACAAACGATTGGAATGAATTTGCTGTTATGTCTCCTGAACGTCATGGCAACAACCATGGGACAAAATAAGAGTATACATTAGATATGCTACAACAATTTACATATGACGGTTTCTGCGAGTTAGTTGCAGCCGGTCTAAAATGTCCATTTGTATTTGAAGTGTATCGAAATGGCAACCAGTATTCCAAATTTGGAACAGAAGAGCAACCCATCAAAAGGTTATGTTTTTCCCAAGATATTTCAAATGGTCACTTTAATGCCTGCGCTAATACCGATGGAGATAATAAAACTAATGAGCGCCCAACAGCAAAAAAACGACGCATTGAAATGGCTGTATCTCCGACGTTTACTCAACATTCACAAATTTCAAATGTTGTGCAAAACTTTCATTCGCCTATTTATACAATTATTTAATCTGACTGTGAGTCAGATTTAATTGCTTCTTTGTCCACTAATAATTGCATAGAATCTCCAAAATTCACTACCCAAGAGTCAGTCCAAGATGAAATTAGTTTGACAAATAAGTCACAAGCAAATAAGGCGAAAAAACGCAAGGCTAGGTTTACAAATTTGGTCAGAAAATTGCAACTTAATGAATCAAGAAAAAAATATTATCAAAATAAAGCTTCAAATCATCGTAAACATGCAGCTAATTATCAGAAAAAAACAACTTAAAGTTCACAGGCAGGATGTCGTTGATTATCAGCAGGAATGCCCTGAAGTACGTTAGTAGACTGCAAGTAAATATCGGCGCAAACACCTTGAAATGTACAGATTATCACAGTTACGATATGAACGAAACCATGAGTTGAAACACTTCTACAACCTTGGAATAATTCTCACGTCTTTTCTGGTCTGAATTATGATAGTAAATAGCGTATGGTAGTGATATTACTGTTGTCTTGGGACCGGTGAACATCGAATGCAAGTGGTGTAAAACTCTCAAGTACAAGAATGAATATTTGGAAATGTGCTGCGATTCAAAAAAGGTCCAGTTCGAACCTTTCCAAAAGCTTCCAGATCTTCTTTAGTGTTTGATAAAAAAAACCTCCACCCTGAGCATGATCACTTCATGGCATTTTAATAGTTGTTTACAAATGACTTCATTATTTGAAGCTAAAAAGATAATATAGAATGGTTTTATACCTACATTCAAAGTGCAATGCCAGGTGTATCATTTGGTTGGAAGTTTGTTTCCGCCACCCAAGAATGGACCACAGTTCTAAAAGATATATTTTGTTGGTTAGGATGCAATAACGTTCTTTATGTAAACCTGATTTGATAAGGCAATAACAAGAAATACTACATACTCATTATGTATACGTAAGATAATTAAAGCTAGCCCTGGACACAGTATCAGCTACGCCAAATATCTTTAAAGCTGGTATAAATGAACAGAAAATAGTGGACAGTATAATCAACCTATGTCAAATGAAGTTGCATTCGACACCTGGACTTAAGTCCTGGTGTCGAATCACACATTTCCGCGAAGACATAATGGTAACTTTTGCATATTTGATCCTACTATATCTAAATACAACAATATTTTAAGAAACAAATAAACTTATACTTTCTATAAAAAAAATTTACAGACAAACGGATGAGAAGTGTATCACCAACAAATAAAACGCTCTCAGTTATAATTTACTTCGGGTCAACTATTAAACCGAGCTTAAACGCTCAGGCTGCAAAGTATCTGAATTGATGAATGTCTTTTTTTTCATAGGAGAGGGGGCAAAAGAGCATGCGGCTCACCTGATGGTAAGTGACTACCGCCGCCCATGAACAGCTGCAACACCAGGGAGGGAATCGCAGATGCGTTGCCGGCCTTTTGAAAAGGAGTACGCTCTTTTCTTGAAGGTCCCTAAGTCGTATCGATTCGAAAAAATCTCTGACGGTAATAGATTCCACAAGAAAGTCGTACGAGGAAGAAAACATCTTCTAAATCTAAATGGTGGGCCGCCAATCATCCAGATGGTGTAGATGGTATCAGGAGTTCTGCCGCGATGAGCGTTCATGAAATTTGGCGGCTGGAATTAATCCGAACAATTCCTCAGAGCACTCCCCGTGGTAGATGCGAAAGAAAATGCAAAGGGATGCAACATCTCTTCGCAGTGCCAATGAATCGAGCCGATCGGAAAGGACTCGGTCGTCGACGATTCGAACCGTTCTGCGCTGGATGCAGTCAAGTGAAAGGAGCTGGCACTGGTGAGCCCCTGCCCTGAGATGGGAAGAGTATTACATGTGAGGCCGAACCTGCGCCTTGTAAAGTTGCAGGCGGTGTGCCGGCATGAAATACTGTCCCGCTCTGCTGAGCAGGCCAAGCTTTTTAGAGCCCAATTTTCCCTTCTCTTCCAAGTGACCACGAAACTGCACGTCACTCAATATGTCAACTCCGAGGATTCCGATACTGGCTGAGGCAAGAATGGGAGTGCCTTGAAACTGAGGAGATACGACAAAGGGGTTCTTTTAAGCGGTAAACACGCAAACTTGTGTCTTCTGAGGATTAAACTGGAGTAGATTTAGTCACTCCTAATCCGAGACTTTATTCAGCAAAGACTCGACTTCAGGCACAAGTTTGTTCTGTTACTCGGCGACGTTTTCCCGAGAAATATTGGCACGGCTGGTGTATAGAGCATCACCAGTGCTGTCATCCACATAGCAATGAATGTTACCAGTTAGCAACATATCATTGATATGCAGAAGGAACAGCTTTGGTGATAGCACACAGCCTTGTGGAAGACCAGCGTTAATAAGCTTGTAGTCGGAGCATGCACCGTCTAGAATGACCTTGATGCACCGATCTGCAAGGACACTGGTGATCCAATTGCACAATTTCTCGGGAAGCCCATGGGAAGGGAGCTTCAAAAGAAGCGCTTTGTGCCAAGCCCTATTGAAGGCCTTCGCAATGTCCAAACTAACGGCCAACGCCTCCCCATTAGACTCAACTGCCTCTGCCCATCTATGGGTCAGGTAGACCAGAAGATCACCAGCTGATCCACCCCGACGAAAACCGTATTGGCGGTGACTAATCAGCTGGTGATCCTCAAGGTACCGCATGTCTGTCTGACTATCGTGCCTTTATAACGGCATCTAAATCCAACTACGATGTTTTTGCTTTTATTAATTTGTTTGAACGTCACCCTATCCTATACAGGGGTTTTCTTTTGCATAGTGGAGGCGTTTTATTTACAATTTTTTTTATAGAATTATGGTGACAAATAAGCAATACAATCCGTTGTGGTTGTTGTCGATAAGCGGATGCTGTGGCCCATAGACATCTACATTTATCCTCAATTAACAATCAAAAAGCAGAGAGGTTGTCAAACCTGAGGACTAAGATGGAATGCCTCATTACCAGTAAAAAGGGTCTCCAGTGCTCTGCACTCACCAAACTAAATACAGAAGCATCAAATTGCTATTTAACGCTGATATTTTGTGAGAGCGTGGTTAATCCTCGGTCGGGCCGACCTATTCATTCATTAGCATTGCTCTGCCACAAATTGGACAAGTAAACTCCAAAAACCCTTCTTCACAACATCTTAACATCAATAGATTGTGTGCACATTTGTCACCATTAATTCTATACAAATACTTGCGTAAAATTACAATTTAGACTTAAAGTCATGGAATATATAAAGGAATTTCTTAATCACAATTAAGACTTTTATTTCACTAGTCTAAGTAAATGACTTTAATTATTTTCTTTTAAATGTGACTGATTATTTCATTCACATTGTTGAGAATTTCATCCAGCTTTATTTTGATTTTAATCTATGGTAACGCCAGTAAACAATTTAATTTATAAATCCATTAGAATACTTGGTACATAACTTTAACCCATCCCTTCCCTTACCCTTTCTATGTGCACGCATAGCCGTTGAAGGCGACGCAAGCGCCACGCAATGGCAATAAGTTACAATCGAACAATACCCGCGAATACATACTACACGAAAGACATTGCGTCCTACGATCTCCGTTTTATTTTCAACCGCACCAAACATTAAGTCCTTGTAATTTCACAAAATGTGACTCGCCTTCCGCGATTACAATAAGTCGAGAGTTAAGAAATGTGTGACGTCCCAGAACTGATCTAAGAGTGCATGCACCGACCCACGTGGTGGACCTGCTGTGTTAGCTGACACTCCAGGAGGAAAGCGAGACAGTCCCTCATAAGGTTAGTGCGTGCATTCCACTCTCATCCGTCTCTCTTGCTCCCTTTGTTGTATGTATCAATACAGTCCACAAATCTTTATCAAAGAACTCACACTTACATTATTTACTAAATATTTAAGCCTTATATTCGTTAATAATATCTACATAATTTCCTATAAAAACTATAATAATAATTAAAAAAAAAACTAAAACTACAAACTTAAATATCATATAGTCCTACTCCCCGCGGTATCGTGCCAAGAACGCTGGCTGCGTTTCCCCGCTGAATGGCTATACTTAGCCTTTGAGCAAGGAAAGAACCAGCCCTCTTATCACCAGCAGCAACGACCAGCCGCGGATGGAGTTCCTTTAGGAACTTCATCGCATGTGGACCCCACGGACCGATAGTCTCTACAGCAATAATATTTCCTATTGAATTTAACATTTTAAATTTCATCATTAATAAAACTAACTACTAACGATACGTAACTCGATCTCGCAGGGAAGTCGCATATTTTAATATAGATTACGTTTTGCTCACTTGCAGTTATATTTTGCCGTATAACTTCGGATAACGAGGGTACACCTGACGCTGAGTTGATTTTATTGTTAGCTAAACGCGATGCTATATTTGAAATAGTGCAAAAATATATGATATGTCTTCGAACATCCATACGAACACTTCTATGATGGAACGTTTTCTCGACGAGAGTTCTAATATTAATGAATTACGTATTGAATTTAAACAGACCGTAGATAACTATAATTCGCATTTATTAAAAATAAACCCTATCGCTAAGCCTGACTTTAACAGCCTTATTACGTTTGAGTCTCTTTACGGTAGAATAAATCGGTTTTATTTCCAATATTCGCAGTCTACTACTTAACAAAATACTAGTGCCCCATCTAAGGCTAGGCTTACACTTCCGCCTATCCAACTTATGACGTTTTCGGGTGACATTCTCTTATATCCTTTATTTTATGCCAGCTTTAAATCAACCGTTCATGACAATCCACCACTCACTAATGCTGAAAAGTTATACTATCTGCTAGGTAAACTGACGGGCAAGGCTCTGTCTGTGTGCTCAGGTATGACTCCATGCGCTGAAAATTATAAAACTTTATTGCAAGCACTCATTGATAAATACAAAGACAAGCGTATGCTAGCCTCGGCGTATATAAATCAGTTTTTTGAGTATAAGCCATTGCAATCATCCACAGCAAATAACTTTGACTTACTTACTAAATAACTTTATAACATATATAAAAACTTTATACGCACTGCACGCCCGTTTTACAAAACTTAAAGTTGGATAATTTTGCGGACTTAATTGTTCTGCATGTGCTGTGTGTAAGTATGCCTGTGTGATAATATTGTGCACCAGCAGTTATTTAAGTGTGCAGACTTTTATAAACTGACACCGCTCGAACGGTTTAAATGTGTGAAGAGTAACAATGCATGTGTGAATTGTCTCAGCTTAAGCCATCGAGTATTTAATTGCTCTTCAAACTCTAGTTATCGGGTTTGTAAACTTAAGCATCATACATTGTTGCACTTAGCGATAATTCTTACACTGCGCTGCCTCCGCCTCAGCCTCAGCAAGCTATGCTTAAGGATGCAGCTCCCGCGCCCATAGCGCCCACATACTCGGCACCTCTCACCTCGGGTGCGCGTTCGGACTTCACTCTGTGTACTTCGTTCACGAATGTTTCCCAACATTCACCGCCCCCCGCGCGCGCAAGTAGTTCGCAGAAGACTGTTTTATTATCAACCGCACAAGTCCTTGCACACGACGCTAAGGGAGAGAAACAATTAATTCGCATATTATTAGACTCCGAGTCTCAAAGCTATTTTATAATTAAGGAATGCAGTCATCTTTTAGGCGTCCAACAACACGATACCAAATGTACTGTAGTAAAGGGATTCTGTTGCGTAGAAAATATCGTTCAATCAAAATCGATCAATATTAAAATTTTGTTACGTTTCAACTCTAATAAATATTTACTTAAATATTTCACCGCTTGTTATTGATGAAATCACTGATCGTATGCCCACCGCTGTGGTAGACAAATCATTCTTAGCACAATTTAATAACATAAGGCTCGCTGATGAATGTTACGGTGTGCCTAATAAAATTGCCGTATTGATAGGCGCATCCCTTTTCCCGCACTTGTTGTGTCCTGACGTAATTCATTCCCCTAAAGACTTGTCTGGGGCTTCAGCTTTGAACACTGTGTTTGGTTACGTTATTATGGGATCAGTACCGACACTTCAAATTAATCAATCAATTCACGTGTTGTACAATCCTAGAGTCTCCCGCTATTGATAAATTAGTGCAACGATTTTGGGAGCTTGAATAGCCTCCCTCCGCATCGCCCATTCAGTGTCCTTCAGACATTGAATGTGAAGAGTTTTATAAGTCGACGACATCCGCGATCCTGATCCTGGTAGATACATTATTGGCCTACCATTTAAAGATGACGTTTATTCTCTCGGAGATTCTTACGACACTGCTCGACGACGATTCATGTGCTTAGAAAGAAAACTTCAAGCATCACCTATACTAAAGTTGGCATATGACGACGTCATAAAGGAATATTTAGCCAAAAATTATATCTCTCATGCACTACCGTACAACTCTCATGACCTCGCTCCAATTTATGTAATCCAGCATCGTGGAGTCTTACGCGAAGACAAGAAGTCGACACGTTTACGTATAGTCCTGGATGCTAGCAGTAAGACTAGCACCGGTCGAGCATTAAATGATATCCTAAACTCAGGGCCAAATTTGCAAGACGATTTGTTCAATATAATTCTAAATTTCCGCCTACATCCAGTCGCTTTGACAGCTAACTGTCGCCAGCAATTCCTGCAGATAATTGTCCGCGATTCTGATCTTCGTTATCAATGCTTCCTGTACCGCTTTCGTCCACACAAAACACTTGTTTTGTAACACTTCAATCGCGTAAGCTTCGGTTTAACTTCGAGTCCATAACATGCATTGCGTACGGTAAGACAGCTTATCGATGACGACGGCGCAAAGTATCCACTTGCGAGTCGTATCGTGTCTACTTCGCTATATATGGACGATATCGCATTTTCTTTGCCCAGTGAATCTGAAGCCAGTGACGCCTCTCCGCATCTGATAGTCTTATTCAAGGGTGCACAATGGGACTTAATAAAATAATATAGCAACCGTCGGCCTGTTCTATATAACCTCCCTGCTTCTCATAAGATTACAGGAGCAGTAGAGTTCGATAAATCAACGCAACATAAAATATTTGGCTTGTATTAGTCTACTGATAGCGACTCCTTTTATTTAAAGATAACTATCCCCGCTGACGTGAGCCACGACGGTTCGACGAAATTGAGATGGACTATAGTATGACGGCTAGAAATCTAGTGTAAAGTGATATCTCAGTAATCGCGAGAATGAAAATTGGAAGCGATCACCGAATGGTTAGACGCTGAACCTAATCGTCTAATGAATTCAATGCTCCGACCCCTTCGTGCTCTAATCAAGTCCCGAAAACATTCTGCTAGATTTACAGAACCGTTTTCAGTGCTTAGAAGATTGTAATGCAGTGGATGATATGAATGACAAGCTCGTGGAAACTGTCCGTGTTCTGCGGTCGGAGCCAAGTTCTGCAGGAACCACTGCAGAAGAACACAAAAACTCTCCAATGAAACTTTTAATGTCAAGGCTGTTCAACGGGAATTGATGCTGCAGTTTTCAGCAAATTTGACAGCATACAGGCAACTGAACAGACAGATCTTCAAATGTATGAGACGGAACTTACGCAACTTTTAATACTACTCGTACTGAAGAGGCGATGGAGGAGGGGAACCAAGACTCCAATATATTTGCCAGAGATTTGTATGCCAGAAAAAACCAACTGTGAAAGCTGAAGATCTAATGTGGTAGCATCGTTTCCGGGACACCTGAGATTTCAGTGAGATTGAGATGATGACTTTAGCCCCATAGACCACATACATACACTCTGGGAAGTGGTACAGAAGACCGAAGTGTACAATCTACCAATTTTTCTTGCGTATGTGAACTATGAGAAATCCTTTGTTTCTTTCGAAATTCGGGCCGTGCTGCAGTCCCTTCAGCGGTGACAAGTTGACTGTCAGACCACAGTATACACATTACGTATACCACCAGGTGAACTTTGTGCTAATTTGTTAACTCTATTATAATAAAAATATGGTTGTCTTATAATTCATTTTATTGTAGACTAAATTTATTGAACAGAAATTATGCTTATAATTAAGAATCCCACCTGGAGTTCGCTATGTGAGACTGGGGGTAGGTTAAGCTACTAATATAGGATAAGTACTATGTTGACTAACATTTTAATATCAACTTTTATTTTTATTAGACTAAGTAAGTTTTACTAACAATCTATGACTATTGATGGTCGAAATAAAGTATTATTATTATTATTATAACTCCAACAATCCTTCATGTGATCTGTCAACGAATAATCCCACAGCATTATCCTCCCTTTGTGATTTTAATAATTCAACAGTATCCGCCAGCCATCTATTTTGAGAATCTCAAATATCCACAAATATCTGTTTTATAAAATTATCAGCAAGTTAAATAAACATAATATCGTAAGCTTTATTAACTTAGTAGTCGGGAAGAGATATGCAAATATAAAATTCAAATTTTACCATAACCTTTAGTATCACTTTTATGCAGGTTGAATATATCTACTTATAAAATGTTTGTATGTTTATATCGACTAGAGAATCTCTATAGACTAAAGAATCTAGTAGAGATCCACCCCGACACCGCACGAGTAATTTTTGGATCTCGACAACAGCGTCACTTACCGGGTCCAACTATAACTAAGTACTATCCAGGTTAAACATTAGCTAGCTTATAAAAGTTTCATCAAAATCGGACAAGTCGCTTAGAAGGTGAACAATTATGAACGCACACCGGTCTTCTACATGAAATAACATTACACTACAACTTTAATCGAACAATGAAAATGAGAAAATGCTTTGGTAGTTATGGTGTTTCTTTCAAAACCAGCAAAACATTACAATTATGTCATCACATCGTTATCCGTGCGTTTGGTACAAAAATTTTCTTCTGATAGTGTTGAAATTCGTCATAGTAATAAAATGCGATTATTCAACCCATGGAGTTAATTTTGGGGGTTAAAAAGTTAATTTCAGTATGCAAACTTCATTATTATGATTTCAATTTTATCTTACACTAGCCACCCGCCCTGTTTATCCTGGGAAGCATCTATTAACGAGGCGATATTTAGATTTATTATAATCAAAGACCCTTTATTTCACCAAATTTTCTTTATATTAAAAATCTTCAAGTTTGTTATTTGGAAAAATAAAGCTTAGATCACTCCATTCATTATTAAGTGGCGAAGCTTGCGAAGTCACTTATTGATTTCACGATGTCTGTCCGTATGTTCGTCTGTCCGTCTGTCCGTCTATCCGTCCGTCTGTCCGTCTGTCCCACGATTATCTCGAGAACGGTTTCGAATTTTCAAATTCTGTTTTCAGCAATCGATTACTGATCACCCAGGCATCTGAACCTCCTATTTTGAAACTGATTGCTCAACGGCAACCGTTAAAAACCGCTACAAAGCTAATTGATTCGCCACTTTGCTATGCTGTTAGCTTGCTAGGTTTATTTTCTATCTGTTTGTAAAGTTTACATTACAATCGGTTCAGCCATTTCGAAGATTAGCGCGGACAGACAGACAAAATTTTTAAAAATGATTATTCATATCTTAACGGAATGCAGATGAGTTGCTCAATAAAAACAGTTATTTCGATATTGGAGACAGACACATATATTTTGTTTATTTATAAATAGATAAAACATTTATGTAGGGTAAAATTGGAAGGTGGGGAAGAACATTAACCACCTAAGCACTGCATGGATTTGATCGTTTTTAGATATGCGTAACATTAATAACCCGATAGTTAAGTTGTCGAAATACTTTGCTAATACAAGGCAAGTTCTGGAATTCATTCCAGCCTATGACTAGGTACGCCAACGAGATAATACTCGTGTGATATAAAAAGCTGAGTACAAGCTTAATTAACTTGTTGGGTACATACTATTTTCAAAAAAAAATGTTTTACGTATAAGAGATAATTTTGTTCTTCTAAGTTAATTTATTACAAGCTTAAACAACAAAGCAAATAGCAGTACTTAAACTGCAGTGTACCGACTTGAAAGGTATTGAGAGCTACTATTATAACAGGCTGAAAAGATTTCCAACTATTTCTCAGACGTGACACCTTCATCACATCTCTAGCCTTCTTTGCTTGAAGTTGGTTGCAGGTGTAGTTACTACCTGCAATAATACTGACTTCAGAATATCCACTACCCAATATAAGCCCGTGAGTTTTTGTTAATAGAATAACGGGCACACAATTCCTCTGATTGTGAGTAGATGTTGTGGCCCATAGAATCCACAATTATCCTCGATTAAGAATCAAAATGCAAATACATTGTCTCCTCTGAGAACTAAGAAGGAATGCCTCGCTTCGAGTTAATAGTGTCTCCAGTTCTCTACACTCACCATACAAAACACAGCAACATTAAGCTGCTATTTTACGCTGGTATTCTGTGAGAGCGTGGACCTTCCCCGATTGAGCCGATCCGTTCGTGCTACAACCATAACATAGCTGCAACTTGGCTCTACCACGTAAGAAATAGGGGTGTTGTATGAGACGACAGAGATAAATTGACACAGCTGATGGGCAGCATCATCTTCCTGATAACAACTCAAAATAACGAAGAACTGCAGTTGTCAATTCTTCCGCCAAGGTGGCTACTATGGCAAAATCCATCCAAATTCCTCAACTATGCTGCAATCTATGGGGGAGGCCTATGTTCAGAAATAGCCTTTTATGGGCTGTAATGGATAGATGAGGTGAAATGTAAGATCATTTGTCAAAAAAGCATAAAGTGTAAAAATAACATTGATATATTATGAACAAAGGAGATAAAAGAGGATTTAATTCACATTCGCTATTTTCATCTCGATCACACGTCTCTCGGGATCGAATATTCAGACTTCCGTAATAATCCTACTAATAGAGTTGTTCTATGTTATATGAAGGAGATTATTTCTGCCGGTACAACGGATTCTTGCACAGTTCTATTTTAATGTTAGCTTAGGGGATAAGTGCTCGTCTTAAAATTATAAAATATGTGAGCAAACCGTGTTCGATTTGTACCGTGTCAAAAATTTCATAGTTTAATTATTAATATCAATCATATGAAATTTATCATTATTATTCTTACTATTAAATGTCCAATTTAAATATTTATTACATGTCAAATGATGCATTATTAAATTTAAATATTTCTTAGATTAATTATTTTATTTTTTAATTATTAAATTTAAATATATCCTGTGGCCACCCCTCTATGTAAGGCAATGTAAACAAAATAACTTTATGCACATTTATGGTATTGAGATATTCAGTAAATGTTAATAATTGATTCTTGTTCATATATCACTTAATGATGCTCCAAACATGTAGTAATTTCTTATCTGTTGCCCTTTTAAACAGTTTTTAATGATATATCCAAGTTTTTGCCTATGTCAGCACTAATTTTTTTTAAATATATGAATTACTTTTTTTATAGGATAAGGGTGACAAACGAACACACAGTCCACCTGATGGTAAGTGGTTGCTGCGGCCCATAGACATCTACATCTACCCTTGTTTGAGAATCAAAATGCAGATGCGTTGTCACCCGTAAGGACTAAGATGGAATGCCTCATTTCAAGTAAAAAGGGCCTCCGGCCACCTGCAATCACCAAGCGAAACTCAAAGGTAAACCTCTACTTCACGCTGGTCTTCTGTGAGGTCGTGGTAGCACCCCGGTTCGAGCCGGCCCATCCGTGCGACAGCAAAAGCTGCCGCGTTGCTCTACCACTGTTAAAAAACTTTTTATACTTATCTGCTTTGTTGTGATACTGTCACAGAGTGTAGTTAAAGAAAATAAAGTATTACTGCTTTTAATAAGGATTTAAAACGTTCCTCGTTATATATATATATATATATATATATATATATATATATATATATATATATCTAGTAAAGTCATATATATATATATATATATATATGACTTTACTAGATTCCCATTGGCTATTATGTGTGCTTTTATCTCATTCTCTGCTGATTTGTATTTATTTGACATAATTAGTAATGAGCTTTGAAGTGATAAAATTTCTGAATTAAGACACTCTATTTCAGTCTCATAACAATTGAATAAAATGATTTCTTATATTTACGCGAACTATTTATTTAAACGCGAAAAAATTCTGTAAAAGTACGGATTTTTATCGCGTTTAAATAACTTATTTATCTCATTTTTATTAATTCTCGACGTTTCGGGTGCTTTACAGCACTCGTGGTCACGGGGGACTGAGGTGATTGACGTCCCGATGTCAGAGATAAACTACAGCAGGCACACGCTCGACTGTGGCCGGCTTCACTCGGTCACTGTGACGTAGGCGCGGAACCAGAAGCTTGTTGTCGTGCAGAACCTGCCGAAGTCAGGTGCCGAAGAAATCCGTAGTTTTATTCAATTGAATATAATTTAAGTTTACTAATTAACTCCTGATTTTACTTACATACAATGTTTGCACTTTCCTAATATATTTATTGGTTTGTATATATATTTTTTAATTTTCTTCTGCTGCTTGGAATCCTTTCTGCTGTTCTTGATGTGTCAGAATAATCAGTTTAATCTATTGTTGTGGAGGGTTGTAACGTTTTGTGAAATTTATATTCTACGAGTTCATTAAACAAACTTTGAGTTTGAAATGTTTGCAAGTTATCAATGTATTGTTTAAATTGTGAAATCTGTTCATCAGCTTCAGTTAACTGTAATTTCAATGCATCAATTAATGTGGAGCTTCCTCACATTCTTTATTGCACCGGTCAAACTCATCGATTGTCCCCTGGAGCTGATTCCCATCCTTTAAAATATCTGTATAGTCTCTATGTTACTTAACCATATCACTTTTCAGCTTATTATTTCCTTTTCATTTACACCCTTTACTTTAAGTAACAGTTCACACTGCTCCCTGGACGCCTTGAGTTCTTGGAGCGCAAGATGAAGTTGGTTCTCAATGTGGCACATTTTGGCGTTGCGAGTATTCATTTTACTATGTAATGTTAAATAGTAAAAGAAAACAAAGATGTAAATCAAGGGAGCAGAGTAAGCAAATATCTAATTGTAAGACTCTAATTACAGATCTCAAATTAAGTTATCAATAAAACAATTCAAAATATCGTTAATTTTAAAAGGGATAACAAGAATTACAGTAACTTTTAAACGATGTTCCTTACATGCTGTCACTTTAAGTTGAACAAATAAAAATTTATTTATTTAGATACTTACAACTTTTATTTTATTATGAAATACAATTTGTTCGTAATTAACAACTATAACTTAAATTTGAGGTGGAAATTATCAATAACAAAAATTATTTTTACGAAATTATTTGAGAGCAAATTATTCAACGACTTGTCACTGAGGATGTTACAGAGAAAAAAAGAGTAAAGTAGAGTAGAGTATATTAGAGTTGAGTGGAGAGGTTGAGTGGAGAGGAGTGGAGCGCAGTGGAGCGGAGCGGAGTGGAGTTTAGTGGAGTGTAGTATATTAGGTCGGGCAAAAAGTTTCGTTGTATTTTTTTTTGTATAAAATTGAAGAAAAATCTCATTGGTTGTATTGTCTGATTGGTTTTAATTTAAATCTGCTGGTTTTAATATCAATACATATAGCATACTTTCCCGCCATTTTTCTATTGTTTTATGTTTGTCAAAATCAGTAAATCTTACAAAGAAATTCGATACATTCTAAAGTTTATTACAAAGAAGGGAAAAATGCAAGTCAAACCGTGAAAAAAATTGTGACTTTTTTGGACATAATGCAGTGTCAGTAAGAGTAGCTATGTGCTACTCTTACTTTTTAGCGTTTTCAGCACGGGAATTTAGATTTTAATGATGCACCTCGCTCTGGTCGCCCTCACACGGATAAAGGCGATGCCATTTTTAAAATAGTGGAGCAAGATCGGCATATTAGTAGTAACAACATAACCGAGAAATTGTGGATTGACCATAAAACAGTTTTGACCCATTCGAAAAAGTCTAGCTACCTGATGGTAAGTAGTTGCTGTGGCTCTATATCTATCCTCAGTCACGAGTCGAAATACAGATGCGTTGTCACCCGTGAGAACTAAGCTGGAATGCCTCGTTTCCAGTAAAAAATTTCCGGTTCTCTACACTCACCATACGAAACACAGCAGAGTTAAGCTGCTATTTTACGCTGGTATGCTGTGAAAGCGTGGTCCTTCACCGGTCGAGTCGACCCATTCATGCTGCAACTATACCAGTAATATAGCTGCAGCATGGCTCTACTGCGTAAAAAATGCTGTTTGTATGTTGGGATTAGAAGGGCATCATTGATCATGAGATTTTTTACCGCGGGGCAATACCATCGATTCCGATCTCTACTGCCAACAACTAATGAGACTCAAGCAAAAAATTGAGATAAAAAGACCGGCAGTGATTAACAAAAGAGGAGTTTTACTGGAAAAGAGGCATTCCATCTTAGTCCTCACGGGTGACAACGCATCTACATTTTGATTTGTAATAGAGGATAGATGTAGATGTCTATGGGCCGCAGCAACCACTTACCATCAGGTATACTGTGTGCTCGTTTGTCACCCTTATCCTATAAAAAAACGTTGTCTTTCACCATGATAACGCCAAACCACACACATCTCTAGCAACTCAGCAAAAATTGAGAGAGCTTGGTTGGGATAAAGAAGTGTTAATGCATTCACCATATAGCCCTGACCTTGACCCCTCAGATTTTCACCTGTTTCGGTTTCTTCAGTATTCTTTGGTTAGTGTTAGGTTAACATCTAAGAAGACTGTCAAAACTACTTGTCGTAGTTTTTTGATCCAGAATCACACGATTTGTACAGCAGCTAGATTATGGCACTACGTACAAGATGGCAACTAGTTGCTGAATTAACAAAGATTTAAAAAGTGAAAATGTTACTTAAATTACATGGTTAACGTAATTGGTGGTTATGCATGGTACAGGTACTGATACTAATAATGTGGCCTAGTTTGTACTGGCGTTACTATTTCATATTTTAACATGAAAAAGTAGTTAATGTGACATAACTGTAATAGTTAAACATATGGTATCATTACGTTGCTCTATTATCAATAGTTTTTGCAGCGTACACGATACAAGGATTCTTTTTGGTATTTTTTTCACACCTTGGGTTACATTAACGAAGTTTTCATACGGATCCCTAATTTTTTTTAAATATAATATAACCTATGTTCATCAGGGATAATGTAGGATTCTAATGATGATAGAATTTTTCAAATTGGTCCAGTAGTTTCTGAACATATTCAATTCAAACAAACGTCTTTCCTCTTTATAATGGCCTCGTTTATACCGACGTTATTATTTCATATTTTAACATGAAAAAGTAGTTATTGTGACATAATGTTAAACATATAGTATTACATGTTTTTTTGTAGATATTGATATCCTCTATAAAAAAGAAGTACATTCATTTGCTCTATTATCAATAGTTTCCGCAGCGTAAGCGATATAAGGATTATTTTTGGTATTTTTTTCACACCTTGGGTTACATTAACGAAGTTTTCATACGGATCCCTAACTTTTTTGAAAATATTATATAACCTGTGTACATCAAGGATATGTATGATTCTAATGGAGAAAGAATTTATCAAATCTGTCCAGTAGTTTATGAGCCCATTCAATTCAAACAAACAAACAAACAAATCTTTCCTCTTGATAATATTAGTGTAGATCAAATGTAATTAAACTTTGAAGAAAAATGTCTTAATTTGTATATAAAATTCGAAGAAACCTTTTCCCCGATCTTATATAATTATTTTATTCAATATGAATTACAAGTACACTTATTGTTTATTTATGTTTTTACCGCTGGTTCGGAAAAACCTCTGTCCTCGGAGTAACCAGCAAAACCCCAGCGGGATGTTTGTCGTATAAACATTAATTCACAATATAATACGATGCACAAATCATTTATAAACAGCATGCTAGCGATTATTCTCAAGAGTTACAATCAATCATGTACTCTTTAGTAGTACAACAAACTTCATTAAATATAAAACACTTATATATTTTTTAATCTTTTTGATAAATGAGTGCTGCGTATTTTTTGGATCTTTGTAGTAAAAGCATATACATTGCCCCATGAAGAAATTACTGAGTCTTTAAAGTCGAGTAACTGGGGTTATCTGTGGCATTGAGACCAAATCTTCTGAGTTCTGAAATCCAATAACAAATCTTCTGAAACGGTTAATCCTTAAGCCCCACTAGCATCAATCATCTTTGCTGTTTGTTAACAAATTGTACTAAGCAAATTCCTGCCTCAAAGGTATTAATTATTCAAACAGGTTCGGTCTTTCTGTTTTTGGGACCATCCATAAAGAATTTGTATGAAATGAACGGTGGTTAAATGTATACAGCATTATAAACCATATAGACTTATTGAAATGATCTTGTATTATTTATAATATTACTCATACGCCTAGCAGTGCAAGAGAATGCATCGCCTCATGTATTGCCGTGGGTGTCGTAAGAGACGACTATGGACTCTTTTACGATTAGCGTAATGTAATGTACCCAAACCGGACACGTCAAATAACACTAATAGTACAAAATTTCTGACACTGGAATCGTCAATCTGACTGTCAAGCGTGAAGATTAAAGTCTCGGTCCGTATCGGTACGATATGTAACATGCGAGGAGAATATAAAAACAGTTTTTATTACAAACTATTCATTCATTCATTCAGTATGACTTCTAATGAAAAACACCTTAAACGATTGATAAACACATACACTAGTACTTTTTTATATTTTATTTTACTGAAAAACGACTTGTAAAAGAAAACGATGCGTATTTAATTATAGAAACCCGTAAGAAGTGCCTAAACTGAATGTATTACGATGCCGCAGCAAAGATGCGATACTTTATTCTGCACTGTTCATGTGAATACGCGAAAACTTGAACACTGCGGTTGAACTAAATTATTTTGTAATTGCCAACATAGAGTAAATGCACATAGCTGAAGAACTTTTGTCTTCATTAACCTACAACATTTCAGGAACAGGCGATGTTATTAGGCGGTCGGAAATGAGAGCATTAGCTGCAATTAAGGCCTGTCCATCACTCGTCTTGCTGTATAGAGCTATGCCTATAGTTATTATTTTTAACATTGGTTATTTTATTGTATCAGTTACACAAGATAGCGAATGGAAGTGTCACTTAAAATTGTAAAACACCTCTAAATGGAGTGACGATCTGATGACGCATGCAGGCAGTCAAGGGATGTAGATGGCTCAGAACCGTACAATGTGTCCGATGTTCAATAGTGATCGTTTGATGGGATGTAGTGAGTCCGTTAGTATGAAACTCCAAAAATAAATAAATGCTGCCAATCCGGCAGTCACACGTGATAATTAAGACCAATCCTCCCAAACAGAGAGGCCCAAGTTCAACGGTAGACTCTCGTGGGCCAACGTTGAAGAGGAAGAGAAAATAGTTAATACTATTTTATTTTAATTCAACTATCTGGTCTTAAGCTACTTTAAAAGGCGAAAGCCTCAGTATAAGAAGTATAGTAGATTTGAATTCCCCACCTTCCATGCTTTCGTGCAAATTGTAAGTAATACATAAATTCATCATCATCATCATCATTACAGCCTTTCACAAGTCCACTGCTGGACATAGGCCTCCCCCAAAGAATGCCACAAAGCACAGTCCTGAGCCACCTGCGTCCATCGACTTCCTGCAGACCTTACCAGGTCGTCACTCCATCTCGTGGGGGGTCGCCCTACACTTTGCCTACCGGTACGAGGCTGCCACTCGAGAACCTTTCTTCCCCATTGAACAGACAACCAATACATAAATTATTAAAATCTAATTAATAAATTAACTTGTCCTTTTCACAAAGGCAAGGTAGACGAGGCAAATATTCTAACCCTTCGAGAATGTTCCATTGTTAGTTAACTAAGAGAAACATTGGAATATTTCGTTAGTACGAAATGTGCAATATGCTTGCAGTATACATGTTTCAAGCTGTTTTGACTTAGGAATCTATTCATTGTAATAATATCGGCAAATGATATAGTGGGGTAAACTTGCGCTGTAGGAATCCAAAAAAGAGCGGCAATCTGCTAACATCATTATTTTTTTTTTGCGGTAGCGGCGTCGGCAGATGCCCAACGGTATTACTTTGGCCTCTAATCACAATAAAAAGAGTGATATTTGCTATAGAGATATTCCGCCCGTAGGGTCCACGTATTGTGAAGTGTCTATAAAGGAACTGTTTCCGAAAATGTTCGCCAACGCTTACGTCAAGGGTGCCTGGTAATTTTCTTACCTAGAGATTTGGTATAGCCACAGTCCTACTTTCTTCTTAGGCTGTTTTATAGCTATGAAGCAAGGTAACAAAGAAAGGAGCAGTTCTTGACTTATATAGTCGAGAGTGACGTGGAAAGTAGAACTTTATAAGAAATATTGTACCAAGATGTATTGAGAGTTTGCTTTTTGCTTTATGAGAGTTGTATAAAGAAAATAGTAAAGTTACAGCTTCACAAGGTCGCCATAATACAGGGGATATAGAATAAATTAATACTTCGCACTGCTCCAGTACATATCGGCAGACTTCAAGTAACAATTTGATTGGTGCCGGCAGGGATCGAACCCGGGCTGCTCACTTAGTGTGAAATTTATAGCGAGCGGTTAGTTCCTGAGCTTCCATGGCTTATCTGGAGTTACAAGAGGTCGCTTGACAGCGGACGCTGATGTTGAACTAATAAAACCTATTCTCTAGATATCACAAGATGCTTTGGGAGTATTTTGTGATCTTATTAAGGCTTTTGATTATGTATAGCATGAGACATCGAAGAAACTTTAGCATTGTGATTTTAAGTAGAACTATTAAGATAATTTTATATTTAAGTAATAGAACGCAGAATGTTATTATCAACGGCAAAAGCTCTTACGGGTAGTTTTTATCAGGATTGAATTCTCGGTCCATTCCAGTTATTAATAAATATTAATGTCTTTTGTTACGTTTTAGGTGATAACTACGATAGAGTATTATTTGCTGATGATACCTCATTGGTTTTTATACTTAAACGAAAAAATGTTTAAATCTGACACAATGAATTACGCCATGGTATATTGTTTAAACGTTAACAATTTACATTGAAATGGCAACTTAACTAAGAGTATAAAATTTACAACCTCAAAAAACTAAACTAGCAGGCGGCCTTTGCTTTGCAGCTTATGCTGTAAATAATATAAGAAGTCTCACTAGCTTTGCGATAGCTAGATTAGCTTACTACTATTTTACAAAAACTTCAGTACTCCCATACACCGATAGTCAACTATCCACCTCTGAGAAGAATGTAACACCGCCTAGATGTCGATGGAATCAAAGCCTTTCTCATGGTCCACGCACTTCTAATAGTGTTATATGCAATTTGTCGAAGGGTGTGTATGTGGTTTATGATACTTCTGCCTTTTCTTAAACAGACTAGTTCGGGAGGGAGGAAGCAGTTAAGTCTGCAGGTAAGACAATTCGTAATGACTCTCGAAAACAGTACGTATTCGCAGTTCAGAACGAAATCGTTCTGTAGTTCTACTATAGAGCGTTATCTCCTTTCTAGAAGAACCAGACCACCGCACTTTTGCCGACACCTCTGGAGTATCATTCATGGAATATGGAATTGAATATGCTTCTGAAGACCTTTTAGTACCTGTTTTACACCCTCTCAAAACGCTCTATAGTAATTTCTTCCTCGCCCGGAGCCTTGCCGTTTTTAAGTTGCTGGAGAGCTATTATAATCTCGCTTAGAATTACGTTCGAAATATTATCGGAATATATTCGGAGAAGAATTGCATCGTTACTTACACTTTCGTGTAGCTCCAACGGTGATAAGTACAACTGTACGTAGAAAAACACCCACGCAACTATGTAGAGTAGTGGATATCTTAGACAGCCACTACAAGGTAAATCCTTATTAATCAATGGCAAAGAACCTTTTAATTGATGTTAGTTTTATATTTTGCCATTACTCCAATATTCGATGTTCAAGTATTAACATTGAAATAATGAATATAAATACATTTTTTATAAAATCTTTCTAAGGTAAATATATCTAATCGTCAAGCCATCTAATTTAACTGCTGATAAAACTTGATTATGATAGTTGTCATATGTAAACAGTAAAATCTAAAGATATAAGTAAATTTTAATTTATATTATATATGGTTGAGACTTAACATGTCTAAGATATTTTTATGCTCAGAAAAGTAGGGTTTCCTCACAATGTTTTCCTTCACCGCCGCTATCGTGGTAAATCAACACTTAAAATTGAAATTATATCCATGTATGTCGTCTAGGTTGAACACGTGATGCTTGCGTTCTTTAAAATATACGACGAGAGATTAGTTAGAAGTTAGATTTTTTTTCGGCGGTAGGTGAATAAAAAGTTAACACATATTTGCGCTTTGAGATCTCATTTTAAATTAAATTAAATAATAATTTACTGTAAATTTTATAATTTTTGAGTGCTTGGGTCCAAAAATATACAGTACTTACGTAAATTCAACAGTGTACATGTAAAGTGATTCTTATTAAATACACCACCTGCCAGCACAGTGCACTTACATTACATATTTGAGTTTTATTAACACATTGTTACTTAATTGGGCACTATACAATGTCTCAAATTAAGGAAATTAAAACCGCACAAAATAGCCTGGAGGAATGCTTCTCTAAGAGAATGTCCGAACTGGAAGCACAGCTGCAGTCTGGGGGACCGGCAAAGGATACTGTTGCGAAGGTGGCAGAGGAGTTCCGGACCTTTCGAGAACTAATGTTCTCCTTGCTAGGTCTGCTTCGCAAGCAAATTAATGAGTGCTCCCGCATAGTTGATGTCATTGATACGAGACACCGACGTAAGGCCCTCATTTTCTTGGGGATCGCCGAAGTGGATAAGGAGGACTGCAAGGCTGCTGTACTAAATACAATCCACAAGATGAAACTGAGTGACATAACAGAAACTTCTATTCGTGCTTGTCATAGAATTGGAGTAGCCAATAAAGACCATCATCGGCCAATCTTTGTAAGGTTTGCTAGTGTTGAATTCAGATTATCTGTGTGGAGGGCCAAATCCCGGCTTAAAGGATCTTCTGTCTCAGTGAAAGAGTTTCTGACAAAGGCACGACAGACTGTTTTTGGCAAAGCTCGGTTGCATTTTGGTATGAGAGCATGCTGGATTCAGGATGGCATAATAGTGGTTCAAGCTGCTGATGGAACCAGGTACAAGATAACCACAATGGATGAGCTGAACTCTCTTACACTGAAATATCCTAAGGCAGCAACGGTATCTTCAGGTAAAAGTAAAAACATCACCAGTAATGAGGGAGAATCGGGCTTGAACTTTAAGTTTCGCAAATAATAGCTGCTGATCAAAGTTCAAAGTCTTAAATTTGATGATAAGATAAGTTTTCCTCATAAGTCAATAATATCTGTATTTTTTTTTCACAATAATATGTTCTTATTTTTGAGTACCTACTTATATTTTTAGTCTAAAGGCTTATTTTATTAATATTTTTAGTCTTAGGTATGTTCTTCTCACTTTCTGCTTATTGTTGTTTTTATATTTTACTTTGTGATTTTTATCAGAATTACACATGACAGTCCATATGATAGTTCAAATTATATCTGATATTAAGTTAACAAATCTGCAATTACTGTCAGACTCAACTAACATTGTTTTCTTTTTGTTTTAATTTTCTTTTTAATGTGTATTTTCAGTGACCTATTATATTATTTTAAACTACAATATGCTTAAGATATAACATGAACAATGTTTGTTATTGTTAGCATTTGTATAAACTTCTTGAGGTGTGTAATAGGTACTAACCAACTAAAATTTTATTGTCAAATTCATTAAGATACTTATCATAGATTAGTTGTTAAGCTGATAAATTTGATACTTGAAAATAGTTTCACTCAGGAATTTTCTTTGTAATTTGCATAATGTATTATTTTTAATTTTAAGTATTAGTTAGGTATTTCGAGTTTTTTCTTATGTTTAGTTTGTTCTATGTCTATTTGTATAGTGAAAATTCCGCCAATGTGTGTGTGTGCCAGCTGGCGGGTGGTGCAGACATAGCAGTGTTGCACATATTTTTTTTAGTCAGATATATTTATATATATAGTTTATTAATTATTGCAAATATTTTATATTACTTATATATATATATATATATATATGTCGGGACCAGCACCATTGCACGTGCGGCGCGGTAGCCGTCGGTGCAGTTAGATAGAATTCTTGTAAATAACACTTGTTCCGCACACCTGCACCATTGCACCTGCAGTGGCGCTCGTTTTGCTTGTATAAAACTGACGGCGCGGCCGCCGTTAGGACAGTCTTGGCTCTGACATGGAACGGTACGCTTGTCGTATTCCGTTACTAGTTTATCCTCGACTCGTTGGATAATTAATTCGTGTAAACGAATTAATTATTATTCCTAACTACAAAATTAGTCTCTGTACTATACTCAATTACCCTTTCTACATCAGAAGTGGGATAAAGTCCCCACTTTTGCCCACATTTAATCTTCGAATAGTATGAGGATTATTACATTTGTGGAAGACTGTAATGCATTCCGCATTGATGAATCTGTTTTTATGTTAAATACCGTAATGAAATTTGCTATGCTACTTACGATATTGTCTTATTATTAAAGTGTAGAGAAAAGATAAAGTGAAATCATTTAAGCCAATATTTATTTTAATTTGTTCGATTTATATTAAAAGTACCCGCAAGTATTTTCATTATTTCTTGACGTACCTAAATGGTAACAAATGTGGAAAGAGATGTTGGAGGCTTTGTAATTAACTTATTCAAGTTTTGTTGTAATTTGATAGTTCACGAGAAACATGGTTATCATTTGCTATATTTTGAAGTTCAAAACGATTAAGGGATGTACCAAAATGAGGATTAACTTTAACATGCTATGAATTAAAAATAATAAGTGACATTTTTGTGTTCCAATGTGTTGATGAGTGTTGTAGTTCGCTCCGAATATTGTGTAGTCTACAATATAGGGGTTTGATGTCGATGGATTCGTAAAAGTCTCTACAACAATGATCAATGAGGAAGATGTTGTGACGGCTAATCGAACATGGTCAGGTACGGCCGAGCGCTGGTAAGATTGAGCCTACACCGCTACAGTCTGTAACTTATCGGCTGATCTTACGGCAAGGCAATTCAAGCAGCCGCCGAACACATGGTCCTTTGGTGCTGTAAATGAACGTTTGAGGCTTGGTCGGCTTTCGTACATTTTGCGCAGTTGCCCCCTTCCCTTTGAAATATGTGGTGGTATCCGTCTCTACACATAGTTTCCGTTTTTTGCAATGTTTTCAAATGTCATACAGTTGCTGTTTCTTAAGAGAATATGTGATGAACTTTGGAAGCTCGGAATTCCATGGTTCGCAATACATTTGTCTCCATTTCTTTTAATTTTTAATTTTGTAAAGCAGTGCTACAATTCGCTAGCGCTAGTATGCCGCGACGGCTCGCTGGCGCAAAAGTGGCATGAACGCAGCAGAACTAAAAGCTGGAGTGCGTTTGTCTGGAGGTAGCCATATCGGCGCATTCATGACTTAAATGAAGTCTGGGATGGTCGACCGTTGTAATATTTAACAAGAGTTAATATCTGTTAGTGTAATAGTGGTGATAACTAAAAGACTGTATGCTGTTCACTGTCAACCGCACGAGGACGTGCGACAGACAGAGGTAGCCGTGTCCGTGCATCTAGAAAATACTAGAGACGTTGCAACACTCCGAACTAATTATTCTAGTACAGAAAAGGAAGATGGAGTTGCAGGGAGGCTGGTCTGTGCTGCACTGGGATGTCGTGTTGATGTTGGTTTACATACTTAGGTGTTATCATGTCACTACGTCCCTCACGATACACTTTTGTGTGATTGTGACAGGGACATGTTTGAGGTGTGGTTGGTCTGTAACTTTTCTATACTGAATTGAAAAAAAGAGAGTAAGAAAAAAAAAGCGGTTCTTACTATCATTGCAGGGCTTTGTGCCGGTCCAATGATATGGCTATAGGGAATAGTGATTCCGGACTAGCGAAAACAGTACTTGAAAAAAAAAAGAGAAAATAGAAAAAGCTACAGACTAATCATTCCGATCTCGCATAAAGTTGATTAAAGTTTTGTGGGGCTTACTGCCGGAACAAAACTGATTGTCACCCAAGTCTGAAGGGTCAATATAGACCGGACCAGACGCTGTTATGTCAGGATAGTCGAACGATGCTTTTTTTCTACAGATAACTAAAATTGTGATGGAGCGCGTGCGAGGACGCACGCATGTCAGTATGGCCGTGTCGGGACCAGCACCATTGCACGTGCGGCGCGGTAGCCGTCGGTGCAGTTAGATAGAATTCTTGTAAATAACACGTGTTCCGCACACCTGCACCATTGCACCTGCAGTGGCGCTCGTTTTGCTTGTATAAAACTGACGGCGCGGCCGCCGTTAGGACAGTCTTGGCTCTGACATGGAACGGTACGCTTGTCGTATTCCGTTACTAGTTTATCCTCGACTCGTTGGATAATTAATTCGTGTAAACGAATTAATTATTATTCCTAACTACAAAATTAGTCTCTGTACTATACTCAATTACCCTTTCTACATATATATATATATATATATATATATATATATATATATATATAATATTTGTTGTATTATTTTCATATTATTAATGGCTTCTGATGATGATTCTTTTTTTTTCTGCCAATGAATCTGTCACATCGTCTAATAACAATAGTTTTTGTTCTGCAACTGATACGCTTGGTGATTTCGTGCGGCATACGAATAATCAGGCGCACTCTTCGTTGAACGTGTGTCATGTCAATGCACAAAGCGTACCCTGTCACTACCGCGACCTTATTGAAGCTTTCTCGAATGCTAACATTCATGCTGTTTTGATTTCTGAGAGTTGGTTCACACCTCATCTTCTTTCGACCACTTATCCTCTCTCTGGCTTTACTCTGATACGCAATGATCGTGTGGACAGAAGGGGGGGTGGTGTTGCTATATATCTTCGCTGTGACTTTTCTTACAAAATCCTAGCCTCCTCCTCACCCTCCTATTCCACCTCTGCAGAGTTTCTTTTTCTCGAGGTATGTGTGAAGGGAACAAAACTGGTTCTCGGTGTTGTTTATTGTCCCCCTTCTGTTGATTACTTCTCCAGTCTCGAAACGACTTTGGAATCTTTAGGGTCGGAATACACGCATCACATCATTATGGGCGACTTCAATACTGACCTCTTGGTTCCTACCTCACCCCGTTCTTCTAAACTCCTTCATATTGTCGAGTCGGTTGGTCTCCACATCCTTCCGTTACAAGCCACTCATCACAATATTGATGGGAATGACACTTGGCTTGACTTAATCCTTACATCTTCCCCTACCCTCGTGTCCTCCCATGGTCAACACCTTGCTTCTGGCTTCTCCCATCATGACCTCATTTTCCTATCTTATGTCCTAAAAACTCCTAAATTGCAGCGTAAAATCTTGCACATGCGATGTTTTGGTCGTATGGATTTAAAAGAGTTGTGTTTAGATGCGTCTAAATTAAAATGGGACAGAGTGGTGGGCGCCTCTACTGTGGATGAGAAAGTCGCTGCGTTTAATAATACTATTCTCAAGCTTTATGATGTACATGCTCCAGTCAAGAGGGTGAAAGTCAAACGACCACCTGCTCCATGGATGACGAGAGGTGTTCGCATAGCCATGAGGCGTAGGAACCGGGCTTTTCAACGTTTTAGAAGAGAACGGAGCGAAGAGAGATGGAACATCTATAAAGCTGCTAGGAATCGATGTAATCAGATGATACGCAACGCTAAACGCCGATATATTCTTGATAACATAATTTCCTCTTCCTCTGCCGATATTTGGAAGTTCCTTAGGACTCTCGGAATCGGTAAACAGCCCCGTTTTGAGTTTCAGCGGACACTTGGTTTGGATGATATTAACAGTCATTTTGTTTCTCATACTCCTCTGGATCACCAAACCAAATGTCACACTGTTGATTACTTAAATGACTTACCTTGTCTAGATATCGATCCCTTCCATTTTTCTCCAGTTACTTCGGATGAAATTAAAAAGATAATCCTTTCCATTAAGTCAAACGCTGTGGGTTGCGATAACATCAGCCGCCGTATGATCATGTATATCCTTGACCATATTCTTCCAGTTATTTCCCATATCATAAACTTCTCCCTAGATTCCGGAGTTTTCCCGTCGCTGTGGCGCATGGCCCACGTTATTCCCTTGCCGAAAACTTCCAATCCGACTTTACCCAATGACTTCAGACCTATATCCATTCTTCCTTTCCTATCCAAAGTACTTGAAGCCTGTGTACATAGGCAACTATCTCTATTTGTTCATAAGAACAATTTATTAAGCCCTTTTCAGTCTGGCTTCAGACCCGGTCACAGCACTGTTTCCGCTCTTCTTAAGGTCACTGGTGACATTAGGGCGGGCATGGAGGACACCAAAGTCACTGTACTGGCTTTGGTTGACTTTTCGAACGCCTTCAATACCATCAGTCATGACATCCTACTTTCTATCCTTTCCCATTCCATGATTTCTTCCGAAGCACTGGATTGGTTTTCAACTTATCTTCGGGGACGTCAGCAGTCAGTCCGCATTGGTGAGTCTGCATCAAGCTGGTGTAACATAAATGCTGGTGTCCCTCAAGGCGGTATTCTGTCTCCATTACTATTTTCAGTATTTATTAATCTTATCACCCACAACCTTCAGTGTGCGTATCATCTATATGCCGATGACCTACAGTTGTACGCACAGGTGAATGTTGATTGTGTGTCCGTCGCAGTGGATATGGTCAACAAGGACCTAGAGCATATTAAGAGCTGGTCTGACAGGTTCGGATTAAGTGTTAATCCATCCAAGTGTCAAGCAATAATACTAGGTAGCCATCGCACAATTAAAAAAGTAGACACTACAGCTCTTCCCGCGATCATTTTCAACGGTTCTGTTTTGGGATTATGTTCTTCGGTTAAGGATCTTGACTTAAACATTGACTCCACTTTGAGCTGGCATGCCCAAGTGACAAATGTTAGCCAGAAAGTCACCGGAACCTTACGGGCTCTTTACCGTCTGAAAAATTTCCTTCCATCCGGAACCAAAACATTACTTGTGCAGTCCTTAATTCTTCCCCTGATTGATTACTGTGATGTGTGTTATTTTGACCTGAATGCAGATCTTCTTGACAAATATGATCGTCTTCTTAATAACTGCATTCGATTCATTTTTAATCTTCGTAAGTATGACCATGTGTCTACTTATCGTTCCCAACTTAAGTGGCTTCCCATTCGTCAGCGACGAAGTGTGCGCGCACTCACAACCCTATACTCCATTCTGATGTCTCCTACTCCCCCCTCTTACTTAACTTCTCATTTCCAGTACCTTTGCTCTAGCCATGACAGAAACCTGCGTTCTTCGAACAACCTTTTACTTAAGTGTCCCTCTCATAAATCTGGCTTCCTACATTCTTCCTTCACTGTACAGTCTGTTCTCCTCTGGAACGCACTCCCTCTTGAAATTAGAACGGCTAATAATCGTTATGCATTCAAGAAGAAAATTCGTGAACATTACTTTAATAAACTGGCAGAATCATCACATTTGTAGTATTTATTTATGTATTCATATAAATATGTAATTATATATTGTATGTAATTCATTATTTTATGTACATAATTTATATATAATACTATGCATAGGTATATTAAATAATTTTTGATTTGTAAGTTTATGTAAAGGTATATGTATTATATTTGTTTTATATTTATATGTATACTTTAATTTATATTCTTGTCTTTTAGCGTTTCACACACCTACTTCATATTTTTATCTCTGCATCACCTAAAGGTTGACTGGTAGAGAATGCCTTAGGTATTAAGTCCGCCTATACATCATGTTGTATGAAATTTAAATAAATAAATAAATAAATTAGTCATTGTCCTACAACGGCTTACAGTTAATAAAAAATATAATGATATTTTATAAGGAAGTTCACTCTAGTGAAACCAACAGTTTTAAACAGTGGTAGAGGCAGGCGGCAGCTTTTGCTGTAGCATGGATGGGCCGGCTCGAACCGGGCTGGTACCACGACCTCACAGAAAACCAGCGTGAAGTAGAGGTTTACCTCTGCGTTTCGCTTGGTGAGTGCAGGTGGCCGGAGGCCCTTTTTACTGGAAATGAGGTATTCTATCTTGGTCCTCACGAGTGAAAACGCATCTGCATTTTGATCTGTAACAGAGGATAGATGTAGTGGTCTATGGGCCGCAGCGGCCACTTACCATCAGGTGGACTGTGTGATCGTTTTTCACCCTTATCCTATTAAAAAATTATATAAATGAACACATAGTCACAATTTAGACTCCATTTCTGTTACGCATAGATAAAGAGAGATAAGATACGTAATGGTGAGGGGCGCCATTGCGATTCAATAGGGAATAAAAGCGGAAAATTATTTTCTTATTTTTTGTTTTTTAAAAAAAATTAAGATATCCCACCACTCACTAGACTCTTCTCCTGTATCGTGCAGGCAATTTACATACATACATTGCACACGTAGATATACATCCAGACGCGGAACAATATTGCGGATTGCTTTAACAAGATTGAGTTTACCTGTAAACCTTTCCACATTTGCACGTTTTCCATTGAGTCTAGGTCTACGTGCTGCTGCTGCTGTTTGCATATACTGCTCCTGATCCGTGGTAGCTCAGAGGCTTAGCGCTCACTATAATTTTCAGAGTACATGAGCAATGCGTGTTCGATTCCCGCTGGCACCAATGAAATTGTTCGTGCGTGACAATTTCATTGGTGCCAGCGTGCTCGACGTTGAAGATAAACATCTTGAGGAAACATGTCTGACAAATTAAAAAAATATTTCGGAGACATGTGAAAGGTCAGTGCGGCGGACACGTTCTTGCCCTATAACTCTCTCAGAGAATAGGGGAGGCCTCTGTGCCCAATAGTTAGACATATATAGGCATTTTTATAATCTGCTCCTAATCAACGATCTGGTTAATATATATGTATCTAGCATATAGTTCTTCTTCCTACATAGTTTATTTCTTTACTATATATTCAAACAGTCTTTGTATAAAGGAGAGCAGATATTTAACAAAACTAGGTCACAACGTTCTAGATATATTTCCGTAGCGTATGCCGTATTAAGAACGCAGTACTCGTATAAATGCATTTCGTGCAGTTATCTCTCCCTTGTTGCGCATCTCCAGAGACTCATTGTTGAGATTTTCATCTAGGCGTCATTTATTTTATTCTAAATTTTTCTGTCAAATTATAATATTATTCATGTTCATAATTTTTAGTAACTTTTACCCGCGACTTTGTCTGAATGAAAATGTGATAAGGAAATATTTTAATGAATATTAGTTGTCTCTTAATAAATTTGATTTATTGGAAGAACAATTTCACATACCTAAATTCATATACGTGGTAGAGCCAAACTGCACCTATTTTATGGTTCCAGTACGAATAGGTCGGCTTAACTGGGGTAGGACCACGCTTTCACAGAATACCAGCGTAAAATAGTAAATTCATCCCGCTGTGTTTCGTATGAGGGGTGTAGAGAATCGGAGACCTTTTTTACTGGAAATAAAGCATTTCATATTAGTCCTTTGGGGTCAGGGGTGATATCGCATCTGCATTTTGATCCTTAATTGAGCATAAATGTAAATGTCTATGGGTCACAGCATAAAGTTATAATCAGGTGGAGTTTTTCTTTACTTATAATAATTATTGGTTAAATTGAGATGTATGTGCTTATTTTTGTGTTCTAAATTTGTCAATAAAAAAAATACAGCTGCCAAATTCTAAAAAATCAATTGCTGTCCGTTAGTCTCACTTAAAGTCAAAAACGGTTTGACCGATTTTGATGAAATATTTTGTTTGTCATTGAATCAGTCCCTAGATGGTTTAGATTAGCAATTGGATCAGGTAGATGCCTCTTTTGTCGAGAGTCAAAAATCATGCAATAATAATCATGTCGCCTAGACCGAATTTCGGTCACGACTGCCAACCTCAAAGGGGCTAGCCATCTACGCAGGACATCATTCAAGAGCCTTATTCCCTATTCCCTTACTCTCATAGTCCGATGGGACGGTAAACAGACAAGACCGGAGCGAGATAAGTTGTAAGTTGTGTTTTTTAACACACGGGGTGAAACACCGACCAACTTCTTGACTCCGGGCAGCTACTGAGAATTTATTGACAATAAAACTCAATAACCTTTTTTTGGCTCATCCCGGGATCTGAAGTTTAAGATCAACAGTCACGTTTACGACCATTAGATCAACGAGACCAGAGAATCAAAATTATGACGATGATGAATATAAGAAAGGTTTAGCCAATGCCTTGACGGAAAAATTTTAGTCATTCATTAGTCATTGTGGTGTTAAGAATTTGCAACCTCGTATTAGGAAAAGGAATCCATTTATTGCAATCCAGTTTCTGGAAGATATGTCCTGAGCCACGGGACGACCGCTTCATAGTAATCCACAATTTTTATAAAACTAAAGTGAGAAAAAAACTAAACGTTAAGTGTATACAGCAGCCCATGGACTGCAGCCAACTTTAAACAAAGAAGACTACAGATTCGTCACCTTATATGTCAAGTAAGTATACGTATATTATGTACATACGATCTCTCTATGCTTTTTAGACTGACACACATAGCAGCGCAAGCACTGTTGGTAGGCGGTAGTAATAGATAAGAGGGTGATAACTGCCGTGAAGGACTTGGCAAAAAATAGTTCAACTCCCTAGTAATAAAGTGAAAATTTTACTTACGTTGGCCTTAATACCTGAGGATGTATACCAATTAGTCTGTTGACATTCAGGAGAAAACTTCATCCTACATTAATATACGCAGTTATCACACGACACAAAAACTTAAATGAGCCACCATTCATTTCTCTGACAAATGGCTTACAGTTTGTTTCAGTAATCCTAATACCATCGTCACTTTAAATAGTTTTAATTTATTCGGCGAATACATAATAAGTATTCAATGAATAGTCAAAGAAATTAGGAAAAGCTACAGGGCTGCAGATTACTCCATTATTGTAATCCGGGACAGTTAATTAAGAACCTTGTACTCGTAATAAAGATGTTTTAATGTAGCGCTTTTACTATCTTGCTTTTCAACATGAATCAATGACCTCATTTGGCTTTTAAAATTATATTTTTTGTAGAATCCTGCAATTGTATCTTTTTTACAAAGGTCTTGACCTACTGAAGATGGAGCTATTAAACGTTTGGCTATCGTTTGATTGTTATTTGTCTTGATACGAAACATTGGCGAGATTTTCAAAAATTTCTACGTAAAATAGCAACAACAACAACATTGAAACATTGTAATGCAAATTTCGGGATAAGCCGAGCTAACTGTCCACAATCGTTAACTATAATAGTTAAGTTACAGCCTATATAGGTCCCACTGCTGGGCACAAACCTCCTCTCAAGTAACTCTAATATAAAGCTATATATTAATTTTAATTGTCACATAGGAAAAACAAATGTACATATTAACTAAGAGCTGAATGAAATAAAACAAATTTCACTGATTTAATCGCGTTTAATTTTAACTTTTTTAGTTCCCGACTTTTGTACAATTTAGAACACCTACCGCAGTGACCCTGCGGTATCATGGGTTAACCACGGGTGCTATAAAGCACCCGAAAAGTTGGGATTTAAAAAAGCTAAAATATATTTAATATATTATAAAAATAAAATAAAATATATTAGTAAAAAGTAGTTTAAATACATTTCGACAGCACTATCGGCTTCAACCCCTTCGAAAACCATAAAAATGACACCCATGATGAAAAAATTGATACCTATTGCAGCCGCCATCTTGGATTTACATTTCGACAGCACTATCGGCTTCAACACTCTCGAAAACCATGAAAATGACACCCAAGATGAAAAAAATGGTACCTACTTCAGCCGCTATCTTGGATTTACATTTCGACAGCACTATCGGCATCAGCACCCCCAAAAACCATGAAAATGCCACCAATGATGAAAACATGGACGTATAAATAAGGCGGACAGAATTTTGTTAAGAAAGGACTGATGCACTGTAATGGCGGCGGTGCAAGCATGTTTGCGTGTTATATAGGGTTGTCATGTAAAACAAAATTTCCCCATTTTTTATTAAACAATCTGTCAAAATATAACAAAACTTTGATGTAATACTAATTTATTATTACGTAACTAATAAAAATAATACATTTGACTATTAAAAAAAATCTAAGAATTTAAAACTTAGATTTTGATTGAAATCGAATTATACTATGTCAATCAATTTCCATTTAAATTAATTTAATTGCAAACTTTATATTATACAAAAATTGTGTCATATTATTGGAACGAAATATATTGTTAATATTTTTAGCGAAATATATAACAAACAAACATATTATAGATAACCAAAAAATTTAATATAAAATTAATTTAAAATATATTATTTTATAATTAGTATGAAAACATTTAGAAACAGCATGGTAGCGATCACCTCATTCTCAGGGGTTACTATCAGTCATCTACTCTTTAGTAGTATACCCTAATAATCCTTACTAAACAATTTTTGCTTGCTAAAATTTTAAACTTTGATAGATAAGGCCTGCATCATTTCGAAGCGGTCAGCCACCGCAGAGTCTACATCACCTGAAGATGCCTCGTGTAGAGGCGAAACACGTGTCGTATTGTCGTCAGTAGTGTGTCTTTCCTAGTGTAGTGATGTTGGGAGTAGTGGTTCTGGGATTAGTGGTGACGGGGATAGTGCACGTAATTGAGAGAGGGCGGGAGGTGCTCTTCAAACTAGGTAAGACACATCATTTTATTTTATCGAGCGAATGTACGCGAGGTAATTTTTTACCAACTTTGTTATTATTTGTGACAATAAATCATAAATAATTACCATAATTTATCATATTCATGACAAACAAAAACGTTAAAAACCTTTCGGTTGAATAATTTTTCTAAAAAAATGTCTTTTACTTTCGAAGGTTCTTGAAATCCCATCTAATTTAGAAATATGGTGAAATCAGATTGCCAAATATTTTTCTGCTATATTTTTAATAACTCTTATCTTGTGCTCTATCCCTGCAAATATGTGCTCAAATTCCAAGCTTACAAAAATCCTGTCATTTTATTATTATTTTTTAAACATTACCCCCACACAAGGATTTTCTCCTGTATCGTGGAGGCAGTTTACAAACATATGTTGCACAAGGACAAACATCCAGACCCGGAACAATTATTTGTAGGCCATATAAATACTCTTTCCGTGCGGGATTCAAACCCACGGCCCCAAGCGTTGCAACTCATTGCTAAGCCACTACGCCACGGAGCCGTCTATTGGCAATAAACTTTTCTAATATTTTTGTAAGTATATACTTTTGTTGTCTTCCATTGTACATTGTAATGTTTTCCTTAATAATCTTTCGTACAACCATTTCGCATGTACAACAAATATTAAATAAATCGTAAGATGGAAAACGTAAACCTCCTAAAGTTTTCAAATTTATTAATTTATGAAAGAAATGCGGTGCATTTTTGACATTTAGTTTTTCTTTTGTTGCATAATGACTAATGCTACCCGGCAGATATTCTATTATTAACTTACTACAAAATGCATATAATTGCATTATAATCGATCGGGTAATTTTTCTGAAAAGTAATAACTAAAAAGTACACATAAAACAACCTTAAGAAGTTTTTGGGCACACATATATACCGTATCCGTGCCGACGTGGGTAAAAATAGCAAATTCCCAAATTTCGGGTAATTTTTCCTATAAATATAATTAACAACACTGATCACGTAACTCATGTTTTGTGTTCCAAAAATAAAGCATTTTAATTTAAGACATAAAATACTCAAATAAGTGATTATAATTACTGAGTCACCTATGAAAGGTGATTCCTTGATGTTTTATGATAAAACCACTACGATTTTTACAAAATTTAACGATGCAAGACGGTATATTGATTTTTGTTTTTACTTACGCCAACTTCTTCTCTCGGACGACGTTTGTTGCGTAATGGCGAGCGCTGGACTTATTATTAGTGTGATTGTGTGCGTGACCCCTTGTACGTACACGCGAGCTGACTTATTATGGGTGCCTCGCTGAGTTGTATAGCGAGATTCAGTCCGCCTTATTTATACGTCCATGGATGAAAAAAAATATATCTATTGCAGCCCCCATCTTGTATTTACATTTCGATAGCAATATCGGCTTCAACACCATTGAAAACCATGAAAATGACACCCATGATGAAAAAATTGGTACCTACTTCAGCCGCCATCTTGGATTTACATTTCGACAGCACTATCGGCTTCAACACCCTCGAAACCCATAAAAGTGACACCCATGATGAAAAAATTGATACTTATTGCAGCCGCCAACTTGGATTTACATTTCGACAATCCTATCGGCTTCAACTCTCTCTAAAACCATGAAAATGACACCCATGATGAAAAAATTGATACTTATTGCAGCCGCCAACTTGGATTTACATTTCGACAGCACTATCGGCTTCAACACCCTCGAAAACCATGAAAATGACACCCAAGATGAAAAAATTGATATCTATTGCAGCCGCCATCTTGGATTTACATTTCGACAGCACTATCAGCTTCAACACCCTCGAAAACCATGAAAACGACACCCATGATGAAAAAATTGATACCTATTGCGGCCGCCATCTTGGATTTACATTTCAACAACCCTATCGGTTTCAACACCCTCGAAAAGCAAGAAAATGTCACCCATGACAAAAAAATTATGCTACTTACTTTTAGTACGTAATACTATTATTTATTCTGTGCTTTTAAATATTGTAATAAAAAATCTCTTATTATTATTATAATCAAGTATTTAAGAAATTTGGTTATTCGAATATTGTGTATTTGTTTAGCGATCTTTTTGAGCCGCTGCAAACAACCGAAACAATGTCCACTCATGACGGCGACTGAAGCCGAACTTAATTTCCGTATATACACTCTTATCTATGGAACTAAACTACTCTGTGGCTGTAGCTCCCCATTAACAGAAATATTTTATATACGAGGCTACCAAAGCAACGAAAATTTCGCCATTTTGGAGCCGAAAAAAATTAATTATAGCTAAACAAAACAAAATTACACTGTCATTTACATTCAGTGGCTTCCCACATGACAGATGAAGAGATTAAAAAATAGATTGAGTTAAATAATTGATATTTTCAAAAGTTATCGTGTCTACAAGCCACAGGGACATGATAAATCCACACCATAAGCAACTAAAACCCTTTAATAGCAATTAATCGATTCAAAAAAATTATTAATAAGTTCAACAATCATCTATCTTTCTAACAATGTGCTTTTTATATCATTTATATGTATAATATGATTGCTAGATACGATTTTATTTGATAAAATGTTGGAATCTTAATTTTTAGGCGATAGTAGAACATACCTTGCGCTTTCGCTTAAGGTATGCAATTAAACGCGATACAATTCGTAAAATTAGTTTTATTCCTTATGTAGTATTCGCGTAAACAAAAAATTATTATAAGAACTTAAATATAGGAAATCAGAGGTGACTCTGTTTTGAAGATGCTGCTGCTCAATTCATGTTGCATTTCTTTTTATCACTTCCTACGACACCTACGGGTTAATATATCACCATATCCTGGCAGCATACATTAGCTTGTGATCCGTTGGGCAATTTTGGTTTATCTGGTTCAACTGCAGATATGCTCCTTACGAAATTTATCACGTGAGAAATCCCCGAGCATAGCTCATACAATAACATAGTGATGATGATCATTCAAATTCAAAAAAAAAAGACTAAAACGTAAAAATTACAACTATTAATGAAATATATTCTTTCGATAATATTACTTAATGTAGAAGTGTATACCTTTTTTTTTTTTTGCGGATGGAAAATCATCAAATGACGCCTTTCGCTCCGGGTGGAGCGGAACGGAGTGTCAGACTTTTACTGACTAAAAACCATCCGTGTTCCTTCAGTGCCCTTACGTTCCGGAGCCGCGGTATCTCTTTCGAACAGCCCGCAGCCCCGGCAGGAAGTGTATACCTTACGGTATACACTTCTACATTGTGTAAGTACTGCAATGCACCGAGTAGTGGGAGGCATTTGCACCGATGTTAATGGCGAGTTAATCGCAGCTTAGTTTCTGTTGTCAGAGCACTGAGTTTGGGGATATGTGATGTTAAACATAATTGTTAGAAATATATTACACATTGGATATACAGTGATATGATATGGGACTCTAAGTAGCTGTCGTAAATTTTATATACTTTGGCACATAAATGGTTCTGAGTCTTCATCTCGCACATCACCTTGACGTAATGGAGCAATGCTAAAACTATATTATATCTGCTGCACGAATAAAAATAATGTTGCTGTATTTCAAATAATAAATGACAAGAACCAGAGGCACTTTTTACTGGTAATGGAGTTAACCATCTAGTTCTCCAGGGGTGAAAAACGTGTTAGACACAGCTGTGTCCACACAGTTTCCACTTACCATTGAGCTATAATGACGAGAACTGGATACTTTTTTTAATGGTAACGAGGCATCCTACTTAGACCTAGTGTTCCCATGTAAATCCTCAAGGGTAAAAAACGCATTAGACGATGGGTCTATAGGCTACAACATCCACTTAAAACGACGAAGTTAGATAAAGAGTGCCTACTGGACGATATGGGGTACTGTGAGTGTCGTAAGAGCCAACAAAGGGATATAAAACAGAATAAAGGCAGCAGCATCTTTCTGATAACAACAATAATTAAAAACTGCGTTTGCCAACCCGCATGCCAAGCGAGGCAACTACTGTATATAAGAGGAGTTCTTTTTTTATATGATAAGGGTGACAAACGAGCACACAGTCCACCTGATGGTAAGTGGTTGCTGCGGCCCATAGACATCTACATCTATCCTCTATTACAAATCAAAATGTAGATGCGTTTTCACCCGTGAGGACTAAGATGGAATGCCTCATTTTCAGTAAAAAGGGCCTCCGGCCACCTGCACTCACCAAGCGAAACGCAGAGGTAAACCTCTTTTTCACGCTGGTATTCTGTGAGGTCGTGGTACCACCCCGGTTCGAGCCGGCCCATCCGTGCGACAGCAAAAGCCGCCACGTGGCTCTACCACTGTTATAGTTAATGAATTATAAAGTTTTTGTCGAGGGAAAAAACAAAGAATTTACAAAATCAAAGATAAGAGACGTAAAAAAATATACATTTTTTCTCTTCCCTCGAATTAAAATTTCAGCAGCAGCAATTTTTAGTGCGACAGCAAAAGCTGCCGCGTGGCTCTACCACTGTTAGTTCACTTGTGGACTTTTGATGAGCTGCAATAGTGTAGTAGATAAAGGCTGACTTCTTTCTACAGCAAAAAATATTATTCCGAAATTCAGTCTTAGCGATATAAACTGCAATTTTCAATCTTCTTTAGCTGCAACGTTAATCAATTCCCTTAGTCGTTCAAAGCCTAAGCTTGTAAAGCCAGCATTATCCGCTAAGCTCTAGTTCGAAGCTGGCTTCCAATGTGGTTTTTCTTAGTTATTCGTTTTCAGCGCGAATTCAAGCTAAATGATATATCAGACTTTGTAAACCTTATTTATTTTGCGAACAGTGTTTTACGTTCGTAACAAGTATAAATTACTAAACTAACAAACGTGGTGCAGTGACTCAATGATAATGCCTCCAACATTAAAAGTCGCCATTTTTTTTATATATTATTCTAAGCCAACGCTTAACTACAATCCCACCTGACTGTAAGTGGTAATTTAGCCCAAGATGTTGAAGCGCACTGACTTAACAAACGCCTATTCACTCTTACCTTTCTTACCCAGATTGAAATCGGAAGAAAACACAGTCTGTCTGGTCTGTCCTGCACCAACTCCTGCCAGTATGCGATCTGTTCACACAGGTTCTTTGCTATTTCATCCTTACACACCTGTGTAAGGATGAAATAGCAAAGGACCTGGGACAACGAAATGGCCATAGACCATGCGATACTCCCAAGTACGCTGACTTTAATGCTTAGTCCTCTACCATTATTTCGAACTGACTTAGCCTACGAAATCTGTGTGTTGTTTTCTCACCAGTGTTGTTCAGCTCGACTCGTGGTTATTCAGTTTTCTTATTTCTTCAATTTTAAATGATCGGGAATCGACTGTATATATATTGAAAGGGTACAGCAGCTTCTCGTGACCCGCCCTCTAGCAGATTCGACAATTAGTGACTTTCTGTTACTACAGATACTAATACCACACCACGTTGGGTTCGGGAACAACGAGGTAGGCCTGAACCCTGAGAAGGTGTGTCACTCAAAGCCCATCTGCACTCTCTCAAAAGAAAGGTTAGATGACTAAGATTACGGGTCCCTGTGGTATGGTTCCGATCTTGACGTCAGTCATCAGTGAACTGTATCTTCTTATGAATGGAGTTGATTTGTGGAATGAAACATCGATTAATCTTCGTAAATCCCCCCTTAAAAATGCGACATTGAAAATTCCACTAATCTTTTCTATCACTTTTTCCTACTGTTTACTTTTAGGATTTATACTGGAAACTGGTATCTGGTCCCAAACGAATTTCCAAAATACCAGCATCCTATTGTACTATGAAAGAAAACCACGCACCGCGCGCCATTTCGACATATTCTATATATCATATTTTATCATATGCTCTGAGGAATGGTTCAGATTAATTCCAGCCGCCAAATTTCACGAACGTACATCGCGGCAGATCTCCCGATACCATCTAGACTATCTGGATGATTGGCGGTCCACTACTGTGCGATTTAGAAGATGTTTTCTTCCTCGCACGTCTTCCTTGTGGAGTCGATTACCATCAGCGATTTTTCCGGAATGATACGACTTAGGGACCTTCAAGAAAAGAGCCTACTCCTTTTTAAAAGGCCGGCAACGCATCTGCAATTCCCCTGGTGCCCCTGGTGTTGCAGTTGTTCATGGGTGGCGGTAGTCACTTACCATCAGGTGAGCCGCATGCCTATTTGCCCCCTCTCCTATAAAAAAAATATTCTAACACTGATTTTCACTATCGCATTCCAACATTTAAACTCATATGTTTATTTCTCAAAAGAATATCATTACATAATATCACTTTAAAACACATACAAAAAAGTCTTATTATTATGATTTATACAAAATCGCTATCACATAAAGACATTAAAATATTTAACAAATACTACAATTTTACAAGATATTTTAAAAGTCCTAAATCTTAAATATCTATCACACATATTCAAAACAATAATCTTTATCAATGAACATGAATATCTTAACTGATAAAATAGTTAATTCACAAATTAAAACCTTTAAGCCGCATTAATATTATATAATAATAGTCCTTAAACTTTTATTTTCTATTTTTTCACACATTATTGAAAGTTTAATAAATTGATTAAATCTTTTTAACACTATTATTTTTTTTATATATTTGTACGTTATTTAGACGCCGTTCAAGTCCCATACAAAATGAACAACTAATTACCCTGTCACCACCGTAGGAGGCTAGTGCTTTTTCTGTCTTAATT
This sequence comes from Parnassius glacialis, assembly GCA_033319125.1. Lineage (NCBI taxonomy): Eukaryota > Metazoa > Arthropoda > Insecta > Lepidoptera > Papilionidae > Parnassius > Parnassius glacialis. The sequence goes on along the minus strand of JAVANC010000019.1, from coordinate 42,844,444 downwards.
ACAGCAGTTAGTTGTTCAATAATAAACCTAACAACAGTAAACGTTTTTATAGAAATTCGGTAACTCGGTCGATTCCGACACAACTAACATTCTTCCCCACGGGCATAATTGACGCGGGCGTCGTAAGGAAAACATCTTTTTCCATTACACAGTACCACAAATTGAAGTATTTTGGGACATGTTTAAGTGAAAATTAAAAGCGGTTCGCATATAAATAATAAATAAAATTAAACTTAAAAGTTTAAGTTATAGCTTATATATAATCCACGGCTGGGTACAGGCCTTCTCTCATTTCTGAGAGGGCAAAGAAATATTCGCCGCGCTGCCCCAAAGCGTGTTGGCGAACTTCACATGTCTTCATAATTTTATTTCTCAGACGTGCAGGCATATGTTTCCCTTCACCGCCGATCGCGTGTTAAATCAGCACATAAAATTGCAATTAATAATTTAATTGGTGCCGGCGAGGATCTAACCCGGTTTGCTCGTTTACTGTGAAATTTACAGCGAGCGCTCAGCCCCTGAAATATCACGGCTCTTTAAATAAAATTGTCATCATTTAAATATATGACTGGTCATAAGTCTTCCCGCTTTGTCGTGGCCGTGGAAGAGGGCTAAGTACCCGTGGCTTAATAACTCATGATGAACAATGGGAAACCCGCTTGGCTTGCTCCAGGCTCAGTCTAACTACTGGTAACAGTCAGTCATCGAAGACAATCATGCCGTTCAGTGCGCAGCGAGACACGGGTGTAGTGCTCCCGAACGGCCGAACGTCCACTTAATAATTGCTTGGGAGCTGTCCGGAAGGACTGTCTTGCCACGTTGTAAATACATATAAATTATTCACACTACGTGTGTGGTAAAAAAAAACTCCGATATAACAGGAGTTTAAAATCTAGTAGTTCAAAAAATCGAAAACATCTATTAGTTGCACATTTGTAAATATGTTTTGATTAAATCTCAATAGTGTAGATGAGTTAGGTTAAATACGAATAAATATTTAATAGCACTTAAAAGAATAGAGAATACAAGGATATCCGCAGTAGAACCAGACTAACCGGCATAGCCCAATATATATTGGCCATATAGCTAGAAGAACCGACACCCGATGGGGTGAAAGGTTCTCAAGTGGCAGCCTCGTACCAGCAGGCGAAGTGTAGGGTGTCCCCCTCTAGATGGAATGACGACCTGTTAAGACATGCAGGAAGTTAAATTATGCAGGAGGATAGGGACCGTGCTTTGTGGCGTGAGGCTACTTGTGGGCTGTAGTGATTATGGAAGTGAGAAAAAGAAGGCTTAAACATAACACAATAATTGAAAATACAACTAACATCTGTCAAAATAGGCCGATATTTAAATTTTCCTTGCCATCTTCATTCCGCAAAATGAATAAATCAGTAATTTTACAGTTTATTATTTTTATTACTTCCCGTTGTGACTACCCTAGGAATTTTATAACGAAGAAAATCTAGACGATGTCGGATTTCTGACAAGATCATATGCGATGACTGATCTTTGCCTGCAACTTTGCTTTGTATTTGCAGCCATGCTCGTTTCTAAGAACCACCTGATTTTTAGGGCGCGGACGTAAATGTGTTATTAAAATATATTCGGTTACTTGAGCAAATGACTTGCTCGGATTCAAAGAGAGCATTCCTATTGAAATGATGTCCCGATTTCTGAAGCATTTCACAATGTAATTTTTAATGTGATATTCAAAGAATATTCAGCATTTACAATAACTTTTTTCGTAAGACAGTTCATTATCACATCATTATTACACTATCATAAATCAACTGTTGAAAATAGGAGTAAGTCTTCTCTCTAGCAACAAATCGCAGTTCTCAACCACTTACGCCTAATCAAGTAAATATAAATAATAAGTAATAAATGATAAATACTTAAATTGAAATAGGTCCTGCAAATAACTACCCAAATAATAGCAATCAAGAAACTTATTTCATAAAAATAAAAATTAAATGAAATAAAATATACTTACTACGTAGGAAAAAAAATTGTAGTTCAAATGTCTTATAGTGATTATTTCGATAGTGGTACTCCCTCTCCATTCGGCCCTCTATATATTATATATATTGCACCGAAGGTTTGCTGGTACATAGTAGCACGATTACATATACTTTGCCGTTAGCGTCATCATGTCGGGTATACACGTAGGCGTTACTAGCGGTACTGCAGGCTAAGCCAAATTGATTTTGTATGATCGTAAACGCTAAAAGAAAGTACTAGTTGAAATATGTAATTTTCATTCATATTTATAGTGTTCTATTAGAGTGATCAATTGAAGATCGCTGATCAGACGAGTACGGAAAGTGGTGGGTAGAAGTCAGAGTAAGGATCATTGGCAAACCTGCGCGCTTATTTTACATATTTACTGTGTACGTAGAAATCTGCGGTTGGATTTACTAACAATTTTCACTCAAATTTCAAATTTCACGATCTAAACATTTTTTTATAGAGGAGTGGGCAAACGAGAATGCGGCACACCTGATGATAAGTGACTACCACCACCCATGAACAATTGAAACACCAGGGGTAGGTGCGATGTCGGCCTTTTAGAAAGGAGTAAGCTCTTTTCTAGAATGTCACTAAGTCATATCGCTCCAGAAAAATCGCCGGTGGTAAACAATACCACATAGGTTTTACAAGTAAGAAAATTCCTAGTACAACGCACAGTGGCGGACCGCCAAACATCCAGATGGTTTGGATTGTAGCGTGAGTTTTGACGCGTTTTGCAATCGTGAAATTTGGCGGCTGGAATTAATCTTAACAATTCCTCAGAGCCTTTTCCGTGGTAGATTCTATAGAATATCCAAAGGGATGCAACATCCTTTCTCAGCGCCAGTGAATCGAACCGATTAGAAAGAACTCGGTCGCCAACAATTTGAGCCGCTCTGCGGTAGATGCGAACAAGTGAAAGGAGCTGGCACTGGGGTGCCCCGCCTCAGAGATGAGAAGAGTGTTCCATGTAAGTTCGAACTTGCGCCTTGTAAATTTGCAAACGGTGTGCCGGCATAAAATACTATCCTGCTCTGCTGAGTACGCCAAACTTTTTAGAGGCCAATTCGGCTTTTCCTTCCAGATTATCGCGAAACTGCACATTATTCCTTATGTCGACGCCGAGTATTCCGATGCTATATGAGGTGGCAAGGGGAGTGCCTTGTAACTGAGGAGATACGATAAAGGGGTTCTTATTAGCGGTAAACGTGTAAACTTGTGTCTTCTGGGAATAGAACTGAACTAGATTTAGTCGCCCCTAATCCGATACTTTGAACAACAAAATATCGACTTCACACACAAGTTTGTTCCGGTACTCGGTGACGTTTTCCCGAAAAATATTGGCACTGCCGGTGTATAAAGCAGCACCAGTGCTGTCGTCTGCATAGCAATGTTACCGGTTTGCAACATATTACTGATATGCAGAAGACATTATTGTCATTTTTTTTTGTGACACAATCATAACACGCCGCTTTTAAACATTATTTTTTTATAAAAAACCAAACAAAATGGGGTCACAACCTATGAACATAAAATTACATTGCTTAGTAACTTAATTATTATATATATATATATTTATAAAAAAAGCATCTAACCCACGAAAGGGTAATTTTGAAACGTTAATGTTTAAAATTTAGATCAGTGGGCTACGAAGTAATAATCCATATTCTATTATCAATATTTCTTATTCTTATTTGAGGGTGACGTTGCGGATGTCAGTGCTACTAGAAGTAAGCAAAGCTTGTCGCGAAATAAAAATTAATATCTACGTCTAAAGTTGTGATATCGATGTTTTGAAACATTTTTTTCTGGACTTTAAAAACTGGTGCATATGTTAATAAATTAATCTTTTGTGTGTGCTTAAGGATTGTGGTGAAAGAAAATTGAAATAAAACATCTAAAAGTGAAATATAAGAGGTACCTTTATTAATAACTTTAATGTACATCGTCTATTTACCCTCGAACTACAAAGTGTCAATTACAATATATAGTCGGCGACACCTGGTGATAATTATCTGCATCATTACATTGCAATTAACTTAAACTAATGCGATGAAGTGCAGTGCGTGCGGAAAGTTTATGGTGACGGTAGAGGGCGTTACGTGTCCTAAATGCGATAGAAAATCACACAGGGCCTGCGTTAAAGTTCCTGAAGGTGTGCAGGTCCAACCTACTTGGTTGTGTCCGGACTGTAAAATACGGACGCCCCGAAAGTCAGATCAGAATACGCCTGTGCGAGGACTTAATTCCGAGTATATTATCAAGCAAGGCGAAGAGAAACCCCAAAGCCCTGTGGCGCAAGGTTTCAAAGAGTCGGAACTAGCTCTTGAACTACGTAGATTTAGAGAAGAACTGCGAGAAACCAGGGAAGAATTTAGATCTTTCCGACAGGAGATGTTTGATTTGCGTAATTCCCTAAAATCGTGTGAAGAACGCCTAGATACATTAGAAAACAAATACATCCGTCTTGAAGAACAACAAACCCTAATTGAGTCCAAAAATGTCTGCGGCAAAGTTCAGGATCTCGAGACGATTATTGCGGACTTAAGAGCAGATTTAAATGATCGAGACCAAGAGCTTCTGTACAATAATATTGAAGTCGCAGGCATTCCAGAAGAGGGCGCAGAAAATGTTCTACACATTGTGACTGCGTGCGCTACTAAGCTGGGCGTAACCCTAGAAGAGCGCGATATAGTGAGTTGTGTGCGAGTCGGTCTTTTGCGCGACGAGCAAAGTAGGCTAGCGAAGCCCCGTCCCATTGTCGTGCGGCTGGTGCGCAGGCACACGCGGGACACTCTGCTACGGGCCGCGCGCGTGCGCCGTTCCTTAACTACCGAAGGTCTAGGTCTCCGCTCCGAAAATACACGAGCCTTCTATATAAACGAACGGCTTACTAAATTGAACCGCAATGTATTTTTTAGAACTAAGGAATTCGCTCGGCGAATTGATTGGCGCTACGTATGGTCAAAAGAGGGAAAAATTTATACTCGTCGAGAACACGGAACAACGTCTTATCGCATAAAAAGTGAAGTAGATCTCGAGAGGGTTTTTGGAACAAATTCAGTTGGGGCTATCGGAAGCAATGGAAAAAAAATATAAAAGTAATAATTATCTGAATTTTTTAAATATTACCTTGTTCTGCTATTGCTCATTTTTATGTAAGTCGTTAATAATTGTGTTTGTATTTTTTTTTAAGAACTATTTTAGGATTCTATTTCTGTCAAATGAAATATACTATGCCTATACTCGTATGTGGAATAATAATATATCCTGGTTAGTTCTGGCACAAATTTCTAATATCAATGTATTGAAAAGACTCACTAGCGTTTTGTCTTTAAGTTCTGCAATACATACATACAATAATTACTATACGAGTACATTAAGGTACAAGAAAATTTACTCAATGGATAACTATTTAAAAATTTGTGATATCCCCATAAATATTATTGCATACCTTAAGCGGAAGCGCAAGGTGTGTTCTACTATCGCCTAAAAATTAAGATTCCAACATTTTATCGAATAAAATCGTATCTAGCAATCATATTATACAAATAAATGATATAAAAAGCACATTGTTAGAAAGATAAATGATTGTTGAACTTATTAATATTTTTTTTAAATCGATTAATTGCTATTTTTAAATAAAAAAAAGGGTTTTAGTGGCTTATGGTGTGGATTTATCATGTCCCTGTGGCTTGTAAACACAATAACTTTTGAAAATATTAATTGTTTAACTCAATCTATTTTTTAATCTCTTCATCTATCATGTGGGAAGCCACTGAATGTAAATGGCAGTGTAGTTTTGTTTTGTTTAGCTATAATTAATTTTTTTCGGCTCCAAAATGGCGAAATTTTCGTTGATTTGTTAGCCTCGTATACAAAAATATTTCTCTAAATGGTTGTTGTTGTTGTTTTTATTATTCGCTCGAGACAGCAGGCAAAGGAACTATGCCATACAGCCTTGTCTTCATGTATAATTTTCCTTCATATTTCACTGCTTCACAATATGTTGATGCGTCACATTGTGCAGCCTTGGGAGATTTTGACGGTAACTTGAGTCAGCAGGCAGCTGACAGTTGGCGATGGTATCTAAAGGCGCCTATGCAAACAAACAGCTTATCTTGAGATTCCATCACCATCAGAGCACTCGTTTCACAGTTTCCATTAATAGTTCACATGCGCAGACACTTAATACACAAAATCGCACTACTTTTACATATCAAAGTCCACTTCAAACCATTATTTAAACAATAATACAGGAGCAGCAAGCCGCCGCCGGTCGAGTTCCCGCCAAAACTCTTTCTCTAAATGGGAAGCTACAGCCACAGAGTAGTAATGAGTAGTTTAGTTTGGCTCACAGAGTACATTATATATAGGGAATAATGTAAAATAAATAAATTATACTAAAAATTTAATTACAAATTTGTTTTGTAACAAAATAGTAAGTTAGAAAGGTTCGATTGTATTTTAAACTATTCATTAATTTGTTTGATTCTTAATTGGCCAAGCATGGCTAAATTTAAAAAAGCGACATCTACTGCAACATGGACAAACTGTCATGACATAATAATACCTCTAAGAAAAATTATAGTATGGACTGTATGCCACTGGTTTGGTAGTGTTTCTATATAGTTTGTGCTGGTTTTTTGTTTTTTTTTTCTGTGGTTTGGCTTCAGTCGCCTTCGTGAGTGGACATTGTTTCGGTTGTTTGCAGCGGCTCAAAAAGATCGCTGTACAAATACACAATATTCTAATAACCAAATTTCTTAAATATTTAATTATAATAATAATAAGACATTTTTTTATTACAATATTTAAAAGCACAGAATAAATAATAGTAGTACGTACTAAAAGCAAGTAGTATAATTTTTTTTGTCATGGGTGACATTTTCATGGTTTTCGAGTGTTGAAGCCGATAGTGCTGTCGAAATGTAAATCCAAGATGGCGGCCGAAGTAGCTACCAATTTTTTCATCATGGGTGTCATTTTCATGGTTTTCGAGGGTGTTGAAGCTGATAGTGCTGTCGAAATGTAAATACAAGATGGCGGCTGAATTAGGTACCAATTTTTTCATCATGGGTGTCATTTTCATGGTTTCCGAGGGTGTTGAAGCCGATAGTGTTGTCGAAATGTAAATCCAAGATGGCGGCTGCAAAATATATCAATTTTTTCATCTTGGGTGTCATTTTCATGGTTTTCGAGGGTGTTGAAGCCGATAGTGCTGTCGAAATGTAAATCCAAGATGGCGGCTGCAACAGGTATCAATTTTTTCATCATGGGTGTCATTTTCATGGTTTTCGAGGGTGTTGAAGCCGATAGTGCTGTCGAAATGTAAATCCAAGTTGGCGGCTGCAATAGATATAAATTTTTTCATCTTGGGTGTCATTTTCATGGTTTTCGATAGAGTTGAAGCCGATAGTGCTGTCTAAATGTAAATCCAAGATGGCGGCTGCAATAGGTATCAATTTTTTCATCATGGGTGTCATTTTCATGGTTTTCGAGAGAATTGAAGCCGATAGGGTTGTCGAAATGTAAATCTAAGGTGGCGGCTGCAATGGGTATTAATTTTTTCATTATGGGTGTCATTTTCATGAGTTTCGAGGATGTTGAAGCCGATAGTGCTGTCGAAATGTAAATCCAAGATGGCAGCTGAAGTAGGTACCAATTTTTTCATCTTGGGTGTCATTTTCATGGTTTTCGAGAGTGTTGAAGCCGATAGTGCTGTCGAAATGTAAATCCAAGATGGCGGCTGAAGTAGGTACCAATTTTTTCATCTTGGGTGTCATTTTCATGGTTTTCGAGAGAGTTGAAGCCGATAGTGCTGTCGAAATGTAAATCCAAGATGGCGGCTGCAATAGGTATCAATTTTTTCATCATGGGTGTCAATTTCATAGTTTTCGAGAGAGTTGACTCCGATAGGGTTGTCGAAATGTAAATCCAAGATGGCGGCTGAAGTGGGTGCCAATTTTTTCATCTTGGGTGTCATTTTCATGGTTTTCGAGAGTGTTGAAGCCGATAGTGCTGTCGAAATGTAAATCCAAGATGGCGGCTGAAGTAGGTACCAATTTTTTCATCTTGGGTGTCATTTTCATGGTTTTCGAGAGAGTTGAAGCCGATAGTGCTGTCGAAATGTAAATCCAAGATGGCGGCTGCAATAGGTATCAATTTTTTCATCATGGGTGTCAATTTCATAGTTTTCTAGAGAGTTGACTCCGATAGGGTTGTCGAAATGTAAATCTAAGGTGGCGGCTGCAATGGGTATTAATTTTTTCATTATGGGTGTCATTTTCATGAGTTTCGAGGATGTTGAAGCCGATAGTGCTGTCGAAATGTAAATCCAAGATGGCAGCTGAAGTAGGTGCCAATTTTTTCATCTTGGGTGTCATTTTCATGGTTTTCGAGAGAGTTGAAGCCGATAGTGCTGTCGAAATGTAAATCCAAGATGGCGGCTGCAATAGGTATCAATTTTTTCATCATGGGTGTCATTTTCATTGTTTTCGAGAGAGTTGAAGCCGATAGTGCTGTCGAAATGTAAATCCAAGATGGCGGCTGCAATAGGTATCAATTTTTTCATCACGGGTGTCATTTTCATGGTTTTCGAGGATGTTGAAGCCGATAGTGCTGTCGAAATGTATTTAAACTACTTTAAAAATTCCGTATAATCATGTTATACGTAGTTTTTTTAATGCGCTTAAGGTATGCCCAATTGGATTTACCAATATATTTATTCTATCAAATCACATAAAATTAATTTTGTCTGTACAAGAAGCAAACTAAAGTTAAATTTTGCGTCGGAACCTATTATGTCAAATGAATATGTATATCTAAAATTCGTTTATGGCTTCTAAAAGTAACGTAAAAGTTGGTCTTTTAAATGCAGGGTCCCTTGGAACGCGGCACGATGAATTTATTGTCGCAATGCAACGGCATAGTGTCGATATCATGGCCATCAATGAGACGTGGCTGCGGGAGGGCGAAGAGGGGCGCGCGGCCACGGTGCCCGGCTACCGGCTGCGGCACGCGCCGCGTCCGCCCGAAGTGCGCTCGCGCGGCGGCGGCGTCGGCTTCTATGTGAAGCGAGGCGTCGGCGTTCGCGTACTGTCCCACCCCCCGGCCCCGCTAGTAGAACAAATGTGGATCTCGACCTCTAGCGGCGGAAAGCAACTCGTTATCGGTACCGCGTATAGACCGCCGTGGCTGAATGTCGATACATTCATAGACGCGCTTACCGTTACTATGGGGACTTTTTCATAGAGCCAAAACTTACTTCTTCTCGGTGATTTTAATATTAATATGTTAAATATGACGCATAATACCACTATAAAGCTAAATAATTTTCTTACTTGTTTCAAATTAAAACAGCATGTAACTAAGCCAACCCACTTTACGGAATATAGCGAGACTTTAATTGACGTAATATGTACCAACATAAAAGTTAACGCAGTTACTGTAGAACTTATACGTGAATTAAGTAGTCATGCTTTTATATCATGTCAAATTGATATGAGTAAAAAAAAGCCGGCACCAGTAACAATAATGAGTAGGAGAATCTCTGACATAGACGAGGGAGACTTTCATAAGGACCTTACATCAATAAATTGGAAAGAAATTGAGAGTATCGCGGATGTAAATAATCAGGTAGTGCTATTTAACACAACCATACTTACACTATTCGAAATTCACGCGCCTCTTAGAAAAAAAACGATTAAACATCAGCAATTCCCGTGGCTAACCTTTAATATAAAATTGATGATGAAAAAACGAGATGACGCATACATTAAAATGAGAAAAAGTAAAAACGACATACATATTAAATACTATAAAGATCTAAAAATCTGCGTCAATAAAGCAATATATAGAGAAAAACAAGCCTACTATAATTTTTACGTTCTACGTAATATAAATAATCGCATTTCAATGTGGAAACATATAAAGTCCAATGTTAAGATAAAACCAAAACACAATATCCCGATAGACTTGCTTAATGATCCAAATAAAATAAACGACTATTTTTTAAACGTGCCTGGAAATAGAAACGTCTCGTTGTCATATTTAACGTACTTTGAGTTCCACTGCTGCGTTAATGACATATTTGAGATAAAGGAGGTAAATGAACTAGAGGTACTAAAATTCATTAAAAGTTTAAAATCTAAAGCCATAGGCATTGATGGGATTTCTCTCGATATGCTCCGTATGACCCTTCCGAAAACACTACCAACTATTACTGCTATGGTGAACAAATCCATTAACTCTAAAACCTATCCAACATTATGGCAACATGCGTTGGTCAAACCCATACCTAAGAACTCAAATCCTTTGTCTGAAAAAGACCTTCGGCCCATCAGTATTCTCCTCTGTGTCTCTAAAATTATTGAAAAAAAATTCGCAGAACAGCTAACCATGTATTTAGATAGAAAAAAAATTCTACCGGAAATGCAGTCGGGATTTCGTAAGAACCATAGCACCACGACGGCCCTAGCCCAACTTACTGACGATGTACTAACCGCTCAAGATGAAGGAAAAGGCACAATACTAGTATTACTAGATTTTTCTCGTGCATTTGACTGTATAAATGTTTCCCTTCTCTTATCAAAGCTTCATTACTATGGATTCAGTAGCAGCGCAGAACAATGGTTCGATAGTTATTTTAAAAACCGACTACAAACTGTAGAACCGAGCGATGACCGAGGAACATTAATACGTTCGCAATAAAAAAAAATCAAAGCCGGTGCGCCCCAGGGATCGAACCTGGCTCCAATAATGTTTTCAGTTTACAGTGCCGACTTAGCAAAAAACATTAAGCACTGTAAATTTCATTTATACGCAGATGATCTGCAAGTCTACATGTCATGTAATCCGCGTGATACTCAAGAAGTCGTTAATAAAATCAACGAAGACCTCGAAAGTATAGCCGCGTGGTTCGACTCAAACTGCCTTGTACTAAACGGAACTAAATCTAAACTACTAATTATGGGTTCTAAAAATCAAATAAAAAATATATCAGAAAGAGGGGCATGCATCCAAATTCGAGGGGAAATCGTAGAACGTGTAAATGAGATTCGCAATCTGGGCTTACTAATGGATGACAAACTACAGTTTGAGAACCACATACTAAGTACTAGCAGAAACTGCTTTTATAGACTTAAGGTTCTTTATCAAATAAGGGAGTTTTTAAATTCGGATATTCGGGTAAAATTGTGTGACACTCTTGTCCTTTCGAAATTTAATTATATGGACATTGTATATGGCCCGAGACTTTTAGCGCGGTCGCGACGTCTAGTGCAACGTGTTCAAAATGCATGTGCAAGATTTAGTTTGACAATACCGCCCCGCACGCACGTCACCCCTTACATTAACAATGCCAAAATGTTAAAAATGGAATATCGCCTAAAACTGCACATGGCAACTCTCCTATTCGGGGTATTAAAAAATAAAACACCTTATCTTGCTGACAAACTCATATGGTCACGTGATGTAAAAACTTACAATACGCGCACTAGAGGGAATACTCTCGTCGTGCCTCGTCACCGCACTCACGCTTTCCGAGGAAGTTTCAAATACGCCGCATCCAAGTGCTGGAACGATATACCGCCTCCTTTGCGAAATCTGAAAGCAGTACACACATTTAAAAATAAATATAGAACACAATTACTGCAAAGTCAGATTAACTTTGATCAAAGTTTATAACGCTTTGCACGATTACGTACCTCATCGTCATAGATTATTAACAACGGAGCATTAAAGTCGTCCTCTTGAATGCGGCTTTTGTCTTCTTATATACTTTTATATTCTTCAATAATTACATATTTTTTTTTACAAATTATCTGGTCATTTTATTATATAGCACTTTATAGTATTTTAATAATTTCCCTTTTGTAGTATATAGCCCTTTATAGAATTTTAATAATCTCCCCCTTTTGTAGTGTTCGTATAGCCCTTCTAAGAGCGTCTGAAAGCAACATAAATGGGACGTGCTGTGTCGAAGTGGCATTCGACCTTGAACGCTACTCTCTCCCTCTCACTTAAGATAGTTACTGTCTCTTTCTCCCTTGTTGTGCATAATTCTGTCATGAGTATACATAATATAGCACTGATTTCGGTAAGTCACTGGTAGGACACACTGAAAATCAGCGCCATGGAGAAAAAAAAATTCATGGCATTATGCTGAGTGTGCTCCTGTTCCCAGATGACGCCTTGACACATATGAGTATTGGTATTGTATAGTTTGTAATATGTAGTATATTGTAATTTGTATTGTATAGCCAATATTATTTGTAAATTTTGTGTTTTTTTTATGTTATCTGTGATGGCGTCATTTTGGAGAATAAACCTTTCTTTCTTTCTTTCTTATTTTGTTAAATTTATGTTAATTTGTCAACGGTATCTTTAATAATATAGTTTTACCCAACTGTTTAGTCCAAAATAAGAATCCATTTTTTTACGTTCGTCCGTACCCTTAAGTCAAACAGTTCGGTGCCAATAATTGTTATCGTATAAATTATATTCATTTTTAATTGTATGTAGTTTCTAGTCACTAGTACACACTAGTAGAGTTTTATTCAATACACCCACCATACGAAACATAGCAGCGTCAAGCTGCTATTTTACGCTGGTATTCTTCAACGTTCCTTCATCACATAAGACAAGTGGTAAGTACGACAGTGGTAAAATTTAAAAAAAATACATGTGACTTTAATTTATGAAAATAAAATGAGAACATCATCAATGTAGTCCAAATCAATTAAATACGCGTTATTAAGTATAACTCAAAAATACTGGTCAGATCTTAATTTATATGGGTCCACATGAGATGCACCAGCATTCAAATAAAAAAAGAATCATCAAAACCGGTTCACCTAGGCAAAATTTCTTAGGTAACACACATTAAAAATACAGTTGAATTGAGAACCTACTTCTGTGTGCACATAATATGCCTGAGCATACACACTTGTGCACTATAACCATGTCCTGCGCTGATAGCTAGTCTTCGTTGAGACTGACTGTTGTGACCGAAATTGGTTCTTAAGGACATTATAATAATAATTACATTAAATTTAAACATTATAATAAATTATAACAACAGAAGTCGTCAGTCATCGGCCCCACATGGAATATTTTTCCCATCTCTGGGCAGGGGCTACCCAATGCCAGCTCCTTCTACTTGACTGATCCAGCGCAGAGCAGCTAGAATCGTCGCCGACCGAGTTCTTACCATCAGGTGAGCCGCATGCTGGTTTGCCCCCTCTGCTATTAAAAAAACCGGCCTAGTGCGAGTCGGACTCGCGCACTGAAGGTTCCGAACAAATCCGTAGTTTACAATTATTAAAAATATTTTTATTACATGACGTAACTTAAAATTTATGCGTTTCGCAATTTTTCCTTTATCTGTGCTATATTACGTTGCTTCGTACCAAATTTTAAGATTCTGAGTTCACGGGAAGTACCCTGTAGGTTTTGATTCCCTTGCGGCATAATATTTGAGGCATAAACGGCTGTATCTCTTGATTGCGTTGGACTAGAAGTTTGATTTTTTCACAGCTCCAAGGGACAGTAGATTTGAGTATTTGATATGAATTTCAGCTTGATACCTCTACGCGTTCCTGAGAAAAAGGGTCTTGATAGACAGACAGACAGACAGACGGACAACAAAGTGATTCTATAAGGGTTCCGTTTTTTTCATTTTGAGGTACGGAACCCTAAAAACAACAGAAGTTAAATTGGTAACAAAAATCGTATGTTTTATTAAAACTTCTTTGTACTTGTAATCTATCAGAAAATTCACGATATCGTTTAGTATAATTGAAGAAGAATAGGAGACGTGAGGAAAAAACTTCGCCTCTATTAGGTATCAATTTTCATTTATGCAGGAACTTGGTTCGTAAATTCAATAATACTATTACACCATTTCGAAAGTTTGAAAATAAATTCATAATGATGGTGAAATATAATAGATATGTGTGTAAGTACTTAGCGTAGGACGTGACAAAGTCAAAAAGCGTTATGGTTGTTCAGAGTTGGATCCCCGCCAGCACCAACGAAATTGTTAATTGCATTTTTATTTGCCAATTTAAACTACAAACGACTCCGCCTGATGTTGATGTTTCTGGCTGACTTGTGTGCTGTGATCCATAGACAACTAAAACTATCTCCTCTTTGACTTTTCATGGACTGTGTTGGTGACGGTGGTGATGTTAGTGCTCCTAAAATAAAAATACACATTTTTTTCTGAATACATTCACAATAATAATATAAGTACTATTTATGACCTATTCGGAGAAGTTTATGATTTTCATGGTATTGGATGTGTTTCACAACTGACTGTTTCCGGGTCATGCGTCAGCTCGTCGCATTATTCGACTCCAATGGATTATGACTCTTCCATAAACATGGAGCAATAATTTTTATTTCCGTTATTACAATATCGTCACTTCGAGATAGCTTTATTATTAGACCATATTACACGATATTATTGTCTTCACATTAACCTTCTTTTTATATAGTAGAATATTTTCAGAATCCGTAATCCTATATATACAAATAAATAAAAATGAAGAGTCTGTCTGTAATATCTAAAAAACTGCCTTTATTGAGCTCAAGCGGTTATTTTCAATAACCATGTACAAAAATATTGTCTATCAGTCTGTTGCAAAGCCAGGAGTTTTATCAGAAAAACTTGGCGATTTATTGTGAAATGGAAAAATTGATAAAATAAATAGTCATTGATGATAACATATTTAAAAAATCTAAATAACGCCATAATAGATCCAACCCAGGCGGAGCCGGGGCTTATCGCTAGTTTGAAATGTAACAGGATATTTTGAGTAGAGTGATTTATGTCAAAATCTATTTCAACAACACTTAAGTGTTAGAGCCACGCGGCAGCTTTTGCAGTCGCATGGATGGGCCGGCTCGAACCGGGGTGGTACCACGACCTCACAGAATACCAGCGTGAAGTAGAGGTTTACCTCTGCGTTTCGCTTGGTGTGTGCCGTGCAGGTGGCCGGAGGCCCTTTTTACTGGAAATGAGGCATTCCATCTTAGTCCTCACGGGTGACAACGCATTTGCATTTTGATTCGCAAACGAGGATAGATGTAGATGTCTATGGGCCGCAGCAACCACTTACCATCAGGTGGACTGTGTGCTCGTTTGTCACCCTTATCATATAAAAAAAAAAACTTTGCGTCGAAAATAGAAACGTAACCTGTTACGACGAATAGCGCATTAGTTTGTTTCAGTAACGTCCAAGAACTAAACGTTGTTATAGTAGTTAAAATAATAGGTTGCGGAACGCGTTAGCACTACTAGCCGCTGCTTTTGCCGCTGTAACTTAATTTAAAAAGAAAAACTAGGTAGCAACGATTGACTGCCTAAAATAGTAACTAAATAGTTCCTAGCCGTCACAGTTACAACCTAACAAAATTCGACTGCTGAACCTAGTTTTCCCACATAAATAAGGAAGATATTTGCGATAGTTGCCACGCTTGGTAGGCGGTAGGTTGGTAATTGCAGTTTTCTTATTTTTTGTTGTTATTAGGAAGACGTTGCTGCCCGGTTTATTTTCCCCTGCCGACCACGGAATGAAATGGGATATTCTTACACAGTCACCACACGGTCAATTAAAATTGAATTGCAAAACCGGCTTAATAAACTAAAAAGGATAAAATATAATCCACATTATAACCTCGGAAGTCGCTTAAGTAATAAAGAAGCGAAAAGTTAAAGTCCCAAACTCAGAAGCTATTAATGTGAAAATTATTTATTCTCTTTTTTTAATTTTTAATTTGTTTGTTTTTAATTTTATTATAATTTTAACTTTTACACTTTCTTATATTCTAACGAATATCATAAGTTGAAGGTAACATGTATGATATATATCAGCCGCTCTATTTTATAGTAGATGTGTTAATGAGATGTTTTTGTTTTTTATACACTCATAGCAGCCGCTCACTAGATGGTGCCATGTAAGATTAGATGATAAGATGATAGATATACTAGGTGGCTCAGAAACGTGTTTTGTGGTATTCCTTGGGGGAAAGCCTATGTTCAGCAGTGGACTTGTGAAAGGATATAATGAAAACGATGTCGAGCCTCACTGTTATTCATAGCTGCAGCTATAATATGCCAGTTTGACCGGGGTGGGACCACGCTCTCATAGAACACCAGCGTAAGGAAGTAACATAATACTGGTGAGTTTTATGGTTATTTTAAAGAACCGGAGACCATTTATACTGATAACGAGGCATGCCATTTAAGCCTTTAGGAGTGACAACCCATCTGCATTGTGATTCTTAATCTATGGGCTATAGCATCCACTTACCATCAGGTGCTATGCTTGTTTGCTTATATCTATAAAAAATATGCTTAAATTTGTTGGTATATTGAATTCAACAGAACTTAGGCATTGTTAGTGCAAAATATTTAAACAAGCAGAAATAAGTCCACGTTTGCAAAGTTTGAAGTAACAAGTAATATAGAAGCTAATGGCATGTTAATCTCAGATTAGCCGCGGGAATCAACACGTTCAGCGCGACAACTTTCCAAGATATTATACGTTGCAGCCGTTTCTGTTTTCAATCCTTTACAAATTACTTTTAAATCTATGACAGTAAGATATTCAGAAATTATTCGGTTTCCGTTTTTATAAATCCATTTCTGTGCTTTTTAACTATTATAAGGCAGTGCTTGAACATCCCACCCATCGTGTCGAAATACCGTCCTATCGGACTATGAGTTTCAGGGAATAGAGAGTACACCTGTGACTGTCCATAAACTTGAAGGTATAACTTTGTCCGGCGCAGATTACTAGTTTTTGTTGAGACTGGTCACTGCGACTGAAATCATTCTGGAGGGCATTCTTATTAATATTACTATGTCACCTGCTGGTAAGTGAAAAGATGATAATATTTTTTATAGGACAGTGATGAAAAAGGAGCACACAGTCTGCCTAATTGTAAGTGGTTGCTGTTTCTCATAGATATCTACATCTATCCTCGATTACGAATCAAAATGCAGATGCGTTGTCAACCTTGAGAATTAAGATGGAATGCCTCATTTCCAGTAAAAAGGGTACCCAGTTCTGTCTCTACACTCTCCACACAATATACAGCAGCGTTAAGCTGCTATTTTATGCTGGTATTCTGTAAGAGCTTGGTCCTTCCCCGATCGAGCCAACCCATTCGTGCTGCAACTATACCACTAATATAGCTGCAGCATGGATCGAGTAGTTAAAATAATCTTCGGCGGCAAGGGCTCTAGTTTAGCTTAACAAATGTCTATTTACTTTTGCCTCCATGATACATTGTGGTCGAATAAAATAACAGATGCTAGAAAATTATTCGACTCCTTTACGCTACAAATTATCAAAGACAAAGCAAATCGTTGGATTCAAATGCATGGTATATCGACAAAAAAGAGGTATAAAGCAGGCAGGCGTCTGGATTTTCGGTGATGGAACAGAGAAGCAGAAATGAACTCCTGTGTATACTCTCTGAAATATTACATCCTGTAAAATACTGGAATGCTGACCACTTTGCGCCTGTGCTTGAGACTAGTAAGATTGGTTCTAATCTAACTATATTAGTGTCACCAATAAGCCTCTTAGTACGTCTTTCGAACGATTTCAAAGCCGCATAAGGCTTTTAAAGAATATGTCATAGATGAATTACTTAAAAATATTGTCACCAAGCACCAATACTACCGTAGCACTGTAAGATAATTCACAACCCAATTTTTCCCGTGAGTATTGTAAAAGGTTAATATATGGTGACTATAGATAATGCCAAAAAATCTCATGGTACCCGATAGATTCTAGTATAGTCTTCCACGTAGGATTAGGTAGTATTGTATATTATAATATATATATATATATATACTATATATGTATAATTTAAGTTTATTTTTTAACTCTAAGAAATATTACAAGTTTACGAATTTTATCGCGTTTGCTTTTTAATTCCCGACGTTTCAGGCGCCTTAGAGCACTCACGATAACGGGGGGTACTGAGGTATTTGATGTCCTATGACATGGTTACCACTGACTCAAACTTTTAAAAATTAATATTTGCTTCAAACAGAACAAAAGATGCTTGCGCTTGAATTTAAATTAAAATTAAAATGTTTAAATTAAGCGCAATCAAATCCGTTATTGGTTTAATTAATATAAGAAATTATTATGTAAATTCACAACCTAATTTAAAGTTTGTAAATTAAAAGCTTTATACGAGTACAAGAAATTTTAAGTTGTGTTGCTAGTCGCTAGTGAATGCAACATGGCGTGATCCCCGAAGCCCGCCGCGTCTGATGTCGCGGTTAAGCCGCTATTAGCGACGCTCCACGCTATTGTCTATTAAAACTTTTCCACGTTTGGATCCAACAGCTATCACTGATTATACTCCTATTTCCTTTACAAGTTTAAGCCTCGTATGTAACTTTGTCTGAATGGAAAATTGAGTTCCATGAATAAGGACGTGTCTTAAAAAGGTCACCGTCACTCTCACGGCCTATCAAAAGTCCACTGCCAAACATAGACATTCCCTATATATTCCCTCATAGGTTGTTTAATATATATGCCACGCTTGGCAGGCGGGTTGGCAACCGTAGTTTTGAAAAGTATAACAGGTCAAAAGTTTCGTCTGCCCTGTCCTATTTTTATAAAAGAGGAGGCAAAGAGCACGCAGCTAACCTGAAGGTAGGTGACTACTGCCGCCCATGAACAACTGCAATACCAGAGGAATTGCAGGAGCGTTGACGGCCTTTTAGAAAGGTATAAGCTCTTATCTTGAAGGTCCCTAAGTCGTATCGGTCCGGATAAATCGCCAGTGGTAAACGATTCCCCAGAGAAATTGTACGAGGAAGAAAACTCCTAGTAAAACGCACAGTCGTAGACCGTGGAGAAAAAATGTTTGTGGGAGTATCTTCTAATGTATAACAGCACCCCTCCTTACAGTTACCGGGAGGTTACCGTTTGAACTGTTTTTTCAACGAAAAAGTAGGGATAAAATTCCATCAATAGGTGAAATAAATTACAGACAATCATTTGTATTCAGATATCAGGGATAGAGACAAAATACAAAAAAAGAAAAAGGAAAAGAGTATGTTGGAAATGCAGAGCAACTCACTCAGATATAATACAGGGAGATAAGGTTTACGTAAAAGCAGTGGAAAAATCGAATAATCTTACAACAAATTTTAAACCGACGCCACACGTCGTAGAGAGTGCACGAGACGGTGACTGCACAGTACGCAATAGTGAAACGAACCAAAGGTTTAGGAGAAATGTGATACATTTGAAGAAAGTAGGAGGCGATTGGACGGCTATTCCACCCAATCAGAATGAAAAGAACAAAATCTAGAACAGGATAAAGAAGACGAAAATATGTAATAATTAATACAGACAGCACAAGCTGCTTTGTGATTGTTATGAGTTATAAAAAAAATCTTGATAAGAAAGAGATGTAGTGTTTGCATATATAGTATAGAGTAAATATTGTTATTTGTTTATTTACTAATAATTTACCATGCAAAAATACACAAACATATATTTATATATAAGTCACTGTCTCGAGCGCACCGCGTCAGTTACACGAGTGCCTCGGGCGAGAGTGGATGTGTTTAGTTAAGTGCGTGCCGAGCCTGTGTTACACTACAAGTGATTAGAGAAGATAGCAGACAATACAGTCATGTTTACACATATAAAGGCTTAAAGGGTATGCTTGCAAAAACATTCGATATGTTGTTTTTGGACGAAGCGCCGGTGCGATGTCGTCTGGTTTTCCTCATTAAAAGATTTTAAGACTTAAAAAAACTTCTACGTTACAGATTCTTCCTATTGGTTTCTTCTGAACTTTACAAGTTGAACTATTGTAATCTCTAGTTGTAATACTTGACTGACATTAATAATAATTTGGAATACACAATTAATTAAAAAATTAATAGAAGAAAACAAAACAGAAACGCACGCACGCATGAACGCATCGTCTGTGTGATCACATCGTTGTTGATATGATGATAAAAAATTCATCATCACCACAGCTTCTCAAAAGTCCACTGCTGAACGTTAACCTCCCGTTAAAATTAATTCTGATGGGGGATATTTGCCATAGTTGCCATCCTTGTCAGATGAGCTGTCCACCACCGTTCTTTATTATTATGAGTTGTTATGAGGAATATGCTGCTGCCTATCTCGTGTATATTTTTTTCTCTGCAGCCTCTTACGATATACACGAGACGATTTGGGTTAGTAGATAGTCATACACCGCCACTAGACTATGCATTGAAAAAATTTACTCAACAAATAATAACGGTACTCAACAAATAATAACGGTACTCAATCTCTTTGGTTTTCTACCTACTTCAAAAAGGAGACTGTACTCAATTTGACTGTATGTTTTTCATGTGTGTTACCTCATAACTTTGTACTATGTGAACCGATTTAGATGACTCTCTTTTTATTTGAAAGCTGGTGCTTCACATGTAGTCCAACATAAATTTGATTAAGGTCTGACCAATAGTTTTTGAGTTATTCTTAATAATTTATTTTGAAGTCTAATTTTAAAGAAAAGAAGTTTAATTTTAAATTATTGTTATTGTTATCCGAGTACGCATAATGATGATAATAATATATTCCAGGCAGCCAGTTTCAACGGAGAGTAGCCATTTGCGAAAAACAGCATTATAGTGCCCAAGTATATGCGCAAGCACAGGTGAACTCTCTGTTTACATTCACTCTCACAGTCCGATGGGACGGCAAGCCGACACGATCGGAAAAAGATCCGGATTATGTCCTACGGGTTTACGTACTTTCCGTGGTACGAGTGTAAGTCACCGCCTACTTTCTGACTCAAGGTTGCTTCAGAGATTTTCCTGATACACACACCCAAGAACTGATTTTAGCCTAACTCGGGATTTGTACCCATGACTAGACCAACGAGGTAGTCGTGGGCAGTGGCACATAATTAGAATATACTCGTATTACATTAATATTGTGTATGCCAGTAACTGGTTTTCATATCAGAGTTTATAATTTTTGTAAAACATTATTTTGTCTTTAAAGCATAATGTAAGTACTAATAAAACAATTACAAAGTAAATAATTATGGAGGTAAGAGCACCCTTAAAAATTTTTATTCAAAGAAGTAATAGAAAAAAAGCCATAATCACTACGCTTGATAAGCCAACTTAGACAACCAAGCGGCTATAGCCGCGTATCGATTATGCGCTACTGGGGATGACCGTGCCGACCAGCTGTGTATTTCGCAAAACGCGTTCCAAATGTTCAAAGTATATCAACCCGCGCGGCTGCTGTTTCAGTGTCTGACCGATCAACATTCAACATGGATATCGGTTGTGTACACGCAGCCCCCGCTTTCATAGTTCTCTCCATGCATCTTCTCTGAGCGATTCATTATGATAAAAACGACTATTGCTATTCCACAGTAGTTCTTTTGAACTCTTGGAGCGCATAAGCGATACGCGGCTTTTAGGTATGTTCAATTGGAGTGAAGTGGCGGCTGCCAATTTTGACGATTAAAGCGACTTCTGCCTTTAACGACTGAAGTCTTTTCGTTCGACTGAAGAATTTTATCTATCTTCAACATGAGTACGATTACAATTTGTCTATATTTTGAATGCTACGCAATGTCTACGAATGTCGTAGACTTTGCGTAGCATACGAAAGTATGACTATTTCATAATCTAATTTTTCTTATATTTTGAAACTATATTTTCGTTCTGATAATCGACTTATGTAATGTTTACATAAGCATGCTACGTTTACTCTAAGATTTTGATATATAAATAAAATATATTCTGCAACTATGCAGCATAAATTATTGCTACGGGGCAATTCGGCTAATTAAATGCTATAAAGATCGCTTTGGATTTTAGAGATAACTTATTTACAAATTATGGTAAGCTGAGATTGAAAATACAATTCAATTAATTTTGAACTGAATTTATATATATTTTATATATATAAAATATATATAATTCATATACATATATAAATAAATACACACATTTATACACATATATATATATATATATATATATATATATATATATATGTATAAATGTGTAATATATCAATAAATGTATAAATAAATAAGTTTTCTTTTAAAAACATTTTGGCAGGTAATGTTCTTTTTATGCTGGTATTCTGTGAGAGCGTGGCTCTTCCAACCCATTCGTGCTACAACTATACCACTAATATAGAGCCATGCCTACCACTTAAAAGAATATTCGACGGCAAGGTTTAGCTTAACAAATGTCTATTTACTCTTGCCTTCATGACAGATTGAGATCTAGTAAAAAGACAGATGCTAGGAAATTATTCGAATCCTTTACTCTACGCATTATTAAAAACGAAGCAAACCTTGGATTCAAATGCATGGTATGTCGACAAAAAAGAAGTAGAAAGCAGGCAAGCGTCTGGATTTTCGGTGATGGAACGGAGAAGCAGAAATTAATTCCTGTCTACACTCTCTGAAATATTGCATCCTGTAAAATACCGGAATGCTGGCTACTTTGCGCCTGTGGTCGAGAGTAGTAATATTGGTTCTAATCTAACCAAATTAGTGTCACCAATAAACCTCTTAATACGCTTACGCTAAGAAAATATACTTGCGCCTGAATTTAAATTAGAATTAAGTTGTTTAAATTAATTTTAAAAACGATTCCCGACATTGTTTCAAGTTTTTTTGCCCACACTGGATGATTACAGAAACAATTGTTGGCAACACGTGTTGGCCACTGTTGTGTTGGCAACAAAACTTTGGTGAAGACGCGGCCTTAGACCTCAGGAGTGACAACAAAATGCAGATGATTTTGATCCTTATTCGAGGATAAACGTAGATGTCTATGGGCCACAGTATCCACTTACTATCAGTTGGACTCTTTGAACGTTTGTCGCCCTTACTCTATTAAAAATAATTTTGAATATCAGTCCATCATATTAATATCATCTTGTATTTTGTGCCCCGTCACTACACAATGCTACCAACTTTGATAACGCAAATATAACGTAACGCCTGTTATCACCGACAGATTCCAACAAGTTACTTGGCCCACTCGTAGTCAACTAGTATAGGTTAAAATGGAATATTGTGAAAGAAGTAATAAATTATATCATTTATTACTTCTTTCACAATTTCAAAAATCACAAACCCAATATCCATTCAACTGCCTTTTACGTGATATGCATGTAACACAGTTGGCACATTATTTTTTGTTATAACCCCCACATAAATATGGGGCCTATACCAGATCAGCATGAGACAACATGTATAACGTATATTTCACCTCACATCGAATCAAAAAATATTTTTATTAAATAATTAAAGGAGGTATTACACGCAATTTTATTTTTTCCTGCTAATATTAGTTAATTAATCTTTTAATTTATGTTTTCGCAAGTTTAATGGAAACCCTGGTAAATTATGCCTAAAGTTGCAAATAGGAGGCCATAGAGGAACAAGACCACTGCGTGTAATTTAGTCCGCGTTGCTTTAAGACATATTAGAGATGCATGTGTATCTTACCAATAGGTGGATTTTGTGCTCTCTGTCGCCCTTAATTCTATAAGAAAGCTATCATACTCGAATTAATTTTCTACAAATTAATTTTTTTCGGTGGCTCCATGGCGCAGTGGCTTCGAATCCCGCACGGAACAAGTATTGGTATGGCCTATGAATAATTCTTCCGAATCTGGCTGCTTGACCTTGTGCAATATACTCGTATATATGCCACGATACAGGAGAAAATCCTAGAGGGAAGTTACTTACGTTTTTTAAATCAAAAGATGAATTATATTACTAAATAGTGTTCGCTAACTTCAGTATACTTGTCCAGTTTAAGACTAATATATAAATAAAAATACCATAAAACAAAGTAAATTTACGTTAGCAGGAGAATAAATCGCTTGAGATAAGAGCATTAGTGGTGAGTGTTCCTGCTTCTGGCGGGGTGTTAAAAGTTTTAATAGACAATAGCAAGGAGCTGCGCCACTAACGGCTTAACCGCGTCAACTGACGCTCCGGGCTTTGGGACTTGAACGAAATACAAAGTCCCGGCATCGCATTTCCTACACATCGGGACCAAAGTTCCTGTTCAGTATATAAACATAAAGGATGTATTTATTTTAAACGCAGCTTGAAAGAACAGATAGCGTTATTCTAGTGCTGCAATGAACCTTGTAAAGTTAGATGGCTGCAGCATCTGAAGACTGCAGACAATATCTGCTCGGGAGCGAATGGGTGTGGATACTTCAAGCCAATAACGAAGGCTTGAAGTTGTAGTTTCCGATAATTTTAAGTTGCGTGTTCACGTCACGTCAGGCTCAACACTTTAGCCGTGGAATGAAAAGGGGCATCTCCCGCCGAGCAAGGTGATCGGCCCGGGGAGCGGTCAACGCTCCGTGCGATAGTTCGGAGCTATTCTATATATATAAGGCAGCAATTTTTTTTATAGCGTAATGATGACACACTAGCATACAGTCCACCTGATGGTAAGTGGTTGCTGTGGCTCATATAAAATCTACATCTATCCTCCATTACGAATCATAATACAGATGCGTTTTCACCCGTGATGACTAAGATTGAATGTCTCGTTTCCAGTAAAAAAGGTCTCTGGTTTTCTACACTCACCATTCGAAAGACAGCAGCGTTAAGCTGGTATTCTGTAAGAGCGTGGTCTTTGCCCGGTCGAGCCAACCCATTTTTCTACAGTTACAATATAGCTGCAGCGTGGCTCTACCATGTTTGTTTTTATTTCTCTTTCCCTAGCCACCTCTTACGACACCCACGGGAATGTGCTTATCGATTCTCTTACGTCGCTACCACACACCTAGATCAGAATGACATCCATATAATAAAATCACTTTAAACCATTTAACAGATTTTAGTCTGGTTTATAATAAAAGAAAAAAAAGTCGGCCATAATACTTATCCAATTATCTGAAAATAAAAAAAAAACTTGCAAAAGAAATCTCGATTCCGCGATACTTAATAATTCAACAAAAACTACCATGCGGAGTTTTCCCTGACATAATAATTTCTGTTTGAGAAAATTGTAGGATCACAATATGGTTTTTCTTTCACTTTTTACAAAAATATTTGCTTATTCTATGATACAAATTCGGTGTCAAAATTGAAATTAAATTGAGACATATTTTCAATTTGGGATTATATATGAAATTTTCTCCGTAGAAGAGTGACTAAGCATTTGATCGAGGTGTTGCAGGGCCAGTGGTTCTTATCACGCGCTGAACAACAGTTTATATTGGCTATTATAATTAGTTGTTCCGGGTGTGGATAAAATAGCCTTTCCTCCTCTATCGTGGGGGAGTTTATAAACATACATTGCACAAGTATTTTCTGAGAAAATCTTACTTTGTCAATTTATTTAAGTAAACTGACTCTACGGCAACGGAGAAAACCCTAATTTTATATTGTGTTGAAAACGTTTTTACCTTTAACGTCTTTGAAAAGTTTAGAGAATCGAAAGCTAGACTTGTACGATGAAATTCCGGTAATAACTGCTGAGTCAATCTTTTTTTAATTAAGATAATACCATTTTGCAACTAAATTTTCAATGAGTTACTCGTAGTTCCTAGGTGAAGGTTCCATTTTGTGCCAAGGAGTCGAGATAGATATTTTAAAATCTTTGTTTTATATTTGACGACCCAAAGGTAATATAAAAATATAATTACATGAATTAGAGTATTGATAGATTAAGTTATATCCATTCGACTCTAAAGCTGCCAATAGAATGAATCTACTCCCTGCAATTTCGCCTTTTGCCCCCACTCCATTTGGTGATGAACAGTTGCGTCACCAACCGGAAGTAAACCTCGTCAACTACATTGATAAAACTAATTTTAAAAAGAATTTTGGAATAATACAAATAAACATATTTTTAATAATATCTTAAATTATTTATTTTTGACAAATTATGTTTAAGGCAATAAATTCTTTCAAATCATATACATAATTTAATTAATTAATTTTCCTTATAAACTTCAAAATTACAATATTGCTAACTGTAATAAATATTTTTTTAAACTTAAACACCCAAAATCACGATAGGTACGACCCTCTTACCTATTACTACTTACTAAATTACTATTACCTATACTGCCACAATTCGACTTTGCGCGCATGTTTGCTATAGTTGCCACGCTTGGTAAGTGGGTTTGTAACCGTTTTTTAATTATTTTCATGCTGCCCATATCCCGTTTTCATTTCCCTCTATCACCCCTTACGGTACCAACATGATGATATGGGGTAGTGGATTATTTTCAGTCACACGTATATGATCCCAACTACAGACTATAACCCCACCTGGTGATAAGTGGTGAGAGCACTTCAGTAATCGTATTATCTTAGCTCAACAAAAGCGTATTCACTCTTGCCTCGAAGACAAACGCATTGTAATTGGACGGAAAGACAGACGCTGGCAAATCACTCCATTCCTTTGTTGTACACATTATGAAAGACAAAGCAAACCGTTTGGTACTGCGTTGAATGTCGTCAACAAAGGGTGGAGACTTGCCGAGCGTCTGGTTGTGCTAAATCTGTATGTTTCTATTTTTGTGAATACATGTTCTTTATTTTAACGTTTTTAATCGTGTCTCGCCTTTAGCCTCAAGTCTGTGCTGTTCGAACGTCGAATGATACGAGTTTTTTTTTTTATAGAAGAGGGGGCAAATGAGCTGTGGCTCACCTGATGGTAAGTGACAACCGCTGCCCAAGAACAACCGCAATACCAGGGGAACATTGCCTGCCTTTTAGAAAGGTATAAGCTCTTTTCTTGAATGTCCCTAAGTCTTATTGGTCCGGGAAAAATCGCCGGTGGTAAACAATTCCACAGAGAAGTTGTACGAGGAAGAAAACTCCTAATAAAACGGACAGTCGTGGACCGCCAAGCATCCAGATGGTGAAGATGGTATCGTGAATTTTGACACGATGTGAGTACATGAAATTTGGCGACTGGAATTACATTACAATACTACATTATTCTATGGAAATATTTAAATTAAACTATTGTAGCCGTTTTAAAACTGGTAAGTTTTTTAATCTTTTTTACAGCATATGCTGCAGAAGTAAATATTTTTGTCAGTTTTGATATATGACCCATTAAACTATCGCATCTAGTGAGATTCCAAGAAAAATGGTGTTATCGATAAGACTCAGCTGCTCCCCATTTAAATAACATTAGTATTTAGATGTTTGTAAATTGGAGTTTTGAATTTTATACATTTAGTTTTAGTGCCACGTAAATGCAAATGTTTAACGTTAAACCAATTTACTAATTTAGATATATATTATGTACCTCGTCATATTTTAGGAATTGACGTTTTAATTCTAGATTCTAACTTGCTACCAAGCTATTTGTAATTTGTTTTGTGTTTTTAATTGCATAACATTTAATATGTTTGTAATATATTATATATAAAATAATGTAATATTTTTTAATAATCCCCTGGATTTCGTGCTGATTTTTCCCAAGACAGAGGTATTTTATGAACCAGTGATAAATTAGACATAACAGTGACTTTCAGTAAGTATTACTTATAATCCATGTTTATTAAAAAATATATTTCTTTTTCTGTTAAGTTCTAATTTTCTGTTACCGCTTTCTCGTCATTCAACTTTGAAAACTTTTACTTCTCAGATACGCAGGTTAACTCGCGAAGTTTTCCTAAAAGGGGATACAAGCCCCACATAAAATTATTTCTATAACACATAAAGCTGCCAGTAAGCAAGCTATTTGTTTCGTTTTATAACATACACATACATATAATCACGCCTCTTTCCCGTAGGGGTAGGCAGAGACCACTTCTTTCCCACTTGCTACGATCCATACATATTGTTTTCGCTTCGTCCACTTTCATTATTCCCTTCATACATGCTCTACGGTTTAAGGTACTCTTGACCTGGCCCTTTTTTCAAGACGTCCCTGATTTGGTCTAGAAATGTCCGCCTAGGTCTACCCCTTCCAACACTTTCATTCACACTCGCCTGATACACTTTTTTCGTCAATCGTTCTTCATTCATTCTCTCGACATGACCAAACCATCTCAACAGACCTTTCGCAATTTTTGTCACTACATCTTCTTTCAGACCACAACGTTTCCTTATCTCACTATTTCTTATCCTGTCACTCAGTTTAACTCCTATCATACTTCTTAATGCTCTCATCTCAACTGCATTTATTCTGCTTTCATGTTTCTTCTGCCATACCCAACTTTCACTTCCGTACATGAGTGTCTGAACCAACACCCCTTCATGCAAAGCCAAACGAGCCTTGTTAGACACCTTCCGACTGCTCATAAAGGAGTGCAAAGCTCCATTCACTATGTTTCCTGCATTCACTCTTCTTTCGATATCACTCTCACACTTTCCATCTCTTGTAAACTTTGACCCCAGATACACAAACTCTTTCACCTGTTCAATTTGTTCATCTTCAATCACGATATTGCAGTCTGTCACTGCCTCGTCTTTTTCAAACACCATCACTTTCGTCTTCCTTACATTCATCTTCATTCCCTTTCTAACAAAAGCTCCACTCATAGCAGTTACCATTTCCTGCAACTCCTCGGCCGAAGACGCAAGTAATACTTGGTCATCAGCATAGAGAAAACATTTGACGAGTACTCATTCATTCTCAACCACTTTGATTCTCTTTTAAATCTGTCAAACAATTGTCCATAAACAGATTAAACAGCCACGGTGACGCTAGACATCCCTTTCTAACACCTTCTTCGATATTAAACCATTCAGTGTATGCCCCGTTTATCCTTACACAAACACTAGAATCCCTATAAAGAGATTGCAATGCTCGTATGACGATACTGCTCACACCGTTCACGGACAGTGCTGACCACAATTCATCCTCACCACTCTATCATAGGCCTTTTCTAGATCTATGAACGCGCAGTAGACTTTCTTGTTTTAGCCAAACACTTTTCGGCTATGCACCGCAAGGAAAAGACCTGATCCGTACATCCCATTCCCTTTCTAAATCCCGCTTGTGCATCCCATACTTTTCGTCTGTTTCATTCACAACCTTTCTATCAACACTTTCGCATACAATTTACCGACGACGCTGAGAAGGCTGTATACCATGGTAATTTATGCAGTCCTGCCGTGACCCTTTTCCCTTATACAATGGCACGATTACGGCTTTGCACCAGTCTCCCGGTACTTGCCCATTTCGCCAGCACAGATTGAAAAGGCGGTACAGCTGACTAGCCACCAGGCCCTGTCCAGCCCTCAGCATCTCGGCGGTAATCCTGTCATACCCTGCAGCCTTACCTAATCTCATACTTTTCAACGCTTTCACTATTGCATTCATGCTTATCTCATTTTCATCAACATTTATATTATTTTCCGTGGAAGGTGGCAGATGTTGTACCTGCACTTCCTCTTTTCAAACAAACTTTCAAATTACCCTTTCCATCTCTTTAACACACATTCTTCTCTTTTATAATGCTTCCATCTTGACTCCTGATTGTACTCAGCTCCGAGGTAGAAGTTTTTCCTCTGGCTGTTTTTGATGGTTTTCCAGAAAAACTTAATGTTTGACTGGAAATCTTCAGTGAACCTCCTATCGAAATTATCCTTTCGTTCTTCTTTCTTTCTAGACACAATTTCTTTCGCTGCTGTTTTCAATCTTTTATACTTCGTTCTTGCTTCCTTTATCTCATCATCCGTTGCCTTTGAACTTTTTGGTTAGCTTTTGTTGCTAACCAATCCAACCACGCTTTCTTCTTTTCTTGCACAACCCTTTGTACATCTTTATCCATCCACACGTTTATAAGCCTCCCAAAATTCAAGCTGCAGAGCAAAACAAATGGATGGCGTCGGGACGTCGCCTAGCCGGAAACGGTGGGTCGGGTATTCGCAAACAATCACTCTGAAGTCAATCGGGCGTGAACTAGGGTGAGAACTTTATTTTTGGCACGCAATCGACATCAAAAACATTAAACGAAGAAATTTTATCGAAAGCAAAACTATTGTCACGTTGTCATAATCGTTTTACCTAAACGTTAGAAAAATCTTATTTGTTACGTCACAAGGTTTCCACAGCTTGTTGTCAGGCTTTGACTATGCTGTATAGTATGATTTTTGAAATAAAGTACGAGTGATAAATATACTATGTACCTATTATCTATATATTTACATAATATGCATAAATGTGGACTATGTTTTTAAAAGCGTATTGACGCTTACATTATAAAAATTATAGAGCACAGTTACAAAATATGCCCAAAATATATTTCAATTACAAAAAGGCAGCAACACCAACTTATATTTGTCATTATTTCATCCTTGCTCAACGCCGACTCCCGCCCCAGGGTTGTTACGGTTCTTTTACAGGACTAACTTTTAACTTAATTTAAGACCTCAATAATTCAAAATCCAAAGTAGGTTACACTAGGTACATTCACTACTTCAAAACTCATGAAAGTTGGGATTCTGAGTATTCAGACTTAAAACCGTGTAGTGGCAGTGTAAAGTAACAAGTATCCACTACCCCATATCGTCCAGTGGGTGTCGTAAGAGGTGATAGAGGGAAACAAACCAGGAGATGGGTAGTAGCATCTTTCTTATAACAACTAAAAGACTGTGGTTGCCATCCCGCCTGCCAAGTGACAGTTATGGCTAAACCTTATGATATGAGACAATCAAATGAGATTGTTTACGTGGTAGAGCCATGCTGCCGCTATATTAGTAGTATAGTTGTAGCACGAATGGGTCGGCTCGACCGGGGAAAGACCACGCTCTCACAGAATACCAGCGTCAAATAGCAGCTTCATGGTGCTGTGTTTCGTATGGTGAGTGTAGAGAACCGGAGACCCTTTTTACTGGAAAAGAGGCATTATGTCTTAGTCCTCACGGTTGACAACGCATCTGCATTTTAATTCGCAAATGAGGATAAATGTAGATGTCTATGGGCCACAGCAACCACTTACCATCAGGTGGACTGTGTGCTCGTTTGTCACCCTATCCTACAAAAAAAATCTATGAGGGAGACCTATGTTCAGAGACGGAGACTTTTAAAAGCTATAATGAATGAAAGAGTATTTTCTATATACGCAAACTTACAATTACGTGTGTAGGTCTAATTGATTTTTAGTTTATGAGGTTTGAAAGTGGCTCCAAAATGTTTGCGTAAATATACATCGGCCTTTTTTCTTCTTCAAGCTTATACTTCTGAACTCACTGGCTCAGACCGGTGCTTTGTAGCATTCGTAACATTTGTAGACGAGTTGTACTGAAAATAATAGTGTGATTTGTAAAATATATTAAATTACTTACATAGTTGTACTACTGAATTGCCCTGAAGTGGTGAATAGCCATGCGGTTTTAACATCAAAAGCGTTAATAGCACTTCTGAATTATGGCAATTATCGTTTTACAATTAATGAACGAATTCAGGCAATATAACCTATTGTATGTTAGTATAATTAAAGTGAATATTATTATTATGTGTATAATAATATGTTATAATGTTCAATTCAATTATAAGTTAAATTAAATTAATTTGTTATATGAATAAGTACAATTGGCTACCACGTTGTTCTAGTGGTCCGGAACAGGCCAAAACCAGTCAATGGGTGATTCTCTAATAAAAAAAGCTGTGCCTCGGAAAGCACGTAAAGGCGTTGGTCCTGCTACCGATCTCTCTCCAGTTGTGTCGAAATATCCTCTAGCGGACTATGAGAGTAAACAAATAGAGAAGACACCTGTGTTTGCGCTCACATTCGTGCACTATAATCCTGTACCGCGCAGATGCTAGTTTTCATTGAGAGGCCGCCGTGCATTCAGCCTGGAAGACATTATTAATTTTGAACCTTTTATTTTGATACAAAACCTTAACTTAACGTTACCTAAACGTTAAAAAAAACTGGCAGAAAATTTCTTACAATGTGCGGCCGGCCTAAGACGTTATTATATTTATTATCTTCTTATTTACTATATAGATATTCTGAGTGTGAAGAGTATCGTTCATATATCGTCGAGTATATTCTTTGTTCGAAGCTTACATTTGTACAGGAGTAAATTTATTAGCAGGTGCACTGCAATTTTGTGTATACTCGTACTTAATTACCAAAATGTAGATCACTGCCTGTGTGTTCACGAGAACAATTTGCCTATACTATACTTTCTTATAAGGTTCCCTTGTGATTGAAAACCGCACTATAGCTTGCAAGCTGTTATCCGGTGGTTTCCCGAAATTTACGTACTTCTGAAACTATTTTTCTAGCATGCATGTCCTTACAATATTTTGTTAGTCCAAACTATCAACAAATCGTTATTGAAAATGAATGAATTTAATGAAATGAATGAAAAATGAATTTAACCTTAGACGCATAAGTTTATTAAATACTTGACTCTGAAACTTTCTACTGTATGTTTTTTTTTCTTTATTTGTTAGTATGAGACGTGATTTTTTCGTCAATTGTAAATCGATGTTAACAATTCTTTTTTTACTAAATTATGAGTGGGTAGAGTGTATAGAATGAAAAATGTGGGCCCATATCAAATGTGTAACGGGAAAAGTTTACTCATTTATTTGCATTATTTGCAATTTTGATGAAGACTGATTAATACTTGTATATATGTATACCGTGTAGTGGCCGTTAAGAATATCCACTACCCCATATCTTCCCGTGGGTGTCGTAAAAGGAGACAAAGGGAAACAGGCAGGGGATGGGCAGCAGCATCTTCCTAGTAACGGCAAAAATACAATAAAAAACTGCGGTTGGTGAAAAAATCAATCAAAAAAAATCATGATGAAAGTTATGAAGAGACGGCCCCCAGTCCCCGGGCTCGGCCCACTATTCCTGGCTACGGTGGCGACCATGGTAACGGCGGGCAGGGGGTGCTAAGAATCTACGGTGGAGGTTCGGTTGCCACCTACGACGACTCGACCTGGCATATCGAGTGACGTGCAGTTTCGTGGTCGCTTGGAAGAGAAGGCCAAATTGGCCTCTAAAAAGCTTGGCGTGCTCAGCAGAGCGGGACAGTATTCTTGCCGGCACACCGCCTGCAACTTTACAAGGCGAGGTTCGGCCTCACATGGAATACTGTTCCAATCTCTGGGCAGGATTCCCAGTGCCAGCTCCTTCCACTTGACCGCATCCAGCGCAGAGCGGCTCGAATCGTCGACGACCGAGTCCTTTCCGATCGGCTCGACTCAATGGCGCTGCGGAGAGATGTTGCATCTCTTTGCATTTTCTTTCGCATCTACCATGGGGAGTGCTCTGAGGAATTGTTCGGATTAATCCCAGCCGCCAAATTTCACGAACGCACATCGCGGCAGAACTCCCGATACCATTCACACCATCTGGATGATTGGCGGTCCACCACTATGCGATTTAGAAGATGTTTTCTTCCTCGCACGACTTCCTTGTGGAATCGATTACCATCAGCGATTTTTCCGGACCGATACGACTTAGGGCCCTTCAAGAAAAGAGCGTACTCCTTTTTAAAAGGCCGCAACGCATCTGCAATTCCCTCCCTGGTGTTGCATTTGTTCATGGGCGGCGGTAGTCACTTACCATCAGGTGAGCCGCATGCTCGTTTGCCCCATCTCCTATAAAAAAACATACAACGCACGCACCCAGAGGACTGACGAAAAGATTGTGGAGCTGGGAGAAGAGATAGAAAAGTTACGCTAGCATATTATAGGATTATCCGAAGTCCGAAGAGAGGGGAGGACACGGTAATCCTCGAATCCGGCAACTTGCTCTATTACCGGGAGGGCGACCATCTGTCCCAATGAGGTGTCGGATTTATCGTCCACAAGTTTCTAATTAACAACGTTGTAAAGATTGAGAGAGTGTCGACGGGGGTTGCGTACCTTATACTCAGAATCACCAAACGGTATTCGCTGAAGGTCATACACGTTTACGCATCAACCTCGGAACATCCCGATGAGGAGGTAGAGGAAATGTTTGAGGATATCTCTAGAACCATGCATTCCTCCAAAACTCAATATACGGTGTTAATGGGAGACTTCAATGCAAAACTAGGCACAAGAGAGAACGGTGAGCTGAAAGTAGGGAAATTTGGAATAGGGCAACGGAACCCAAGGGGCCAGCAGCTGGCTGACTTCATGGAGAAAGAGGGGCTCTTTATAATGAACTCTTTCTTCCAGAAGCAGCCCCACAGGAAGTGGCCCTGGTCGAGCCCAGACGGTTAGACAAATAATGAGATTGACTTCATTATGACGACCAGACGACAACTGTTCAGTGATGTCTCAGTGATCGCGAGGGTGAAAACCGGCAGCGATCACCGAATAATTAGAGGCACACTTAACCTAAACGTTAAGTTGGAGAGGCCTCGTCTAATGAAGTCAACGCTCCGTTCCCTTCGTGCTCTAATCCAAAATCCCGAAACCTTTCAGCTCGAGTTACTAAAACCGTTTTGAGTGCCTAACAGACTGCACTGAAGTGGACGATATGAATGACAAGCTCGTGGAATTTGTCCATGCGGTTGGAGCTAAGTTCTGCAAGACCCGCCGCAGAAGAACACAAAAACTCTCCAAACACACTCTTAATCTCATGGCTGTTAGACGGTAGATGAAACTACATTCTTCAACAGATTTGACAGCATACAGGCAACTGAACAGACAGATCTCCAAATGCATGCGGCGGGACTTACGCAACTTCAATACAGCTCGTATTGAAGAAGCGATCGAGCGGAACCAAGGCTCCAAAGTTTTTGCCAGAGCTCTGTCTGACAGAAAGAGCCAACTGTCAAAGCTGAAGACCGAGTGTGGCAGCATCGTTTCCGGGGTACCTGAGATTTTGGGTGAGATTGAGAAGTTCTATTGGCAGCTTTACCCGTCATCGTTGGAGCCACACGCAAGTGTGAGTAACGATCCAAGAGCGAGTCTTATCCGACATTATTCCGATGATATCCCGGACGTCAGTCTGAGCGAGATTAGAATGGCTCTCCAGCATCTTAAAAACGGCAAAGCCCCAGGCGAGGATGGAATTACAGCGGAGCTTCTGAAAGTGGATGGAAAACCAGTATTTGAAGTCCTACAGAAGCTCTTTAATTCCATCCTTTACGGTGGGATTACACCGGAGGCGTGGAGCATAAGTGCAGTGGTCTTGTTCTTCAAGAAAGGCGACAACGCTCTCTTGAAGAACTACAAACCGATTTCTCTTCTGAGCCGCGTTTACGTGCTGTTTTCAAGAGTCATTACGAATCGTATCGCGCGCAGACTTGACGACTTTCAGCCTCCCGAACAAGCCGGTTTCCGAAAGGGCTTTAGCACCATAGACCACATACATACCCTTCGGCAAATTGTACAGAAGTCAGAGGAGTAAAATTTGCCACTATGTCTGGCGTATGTGGACTATGAGAAAGCCTTTGATTCCGTCGAAATTTGGGCGGTGCTGCAGTCCCTTCAGCGGTGCCAAGTTAACTGTCGGTATATCAAAGTGCTGAAGTGCTTGTACAGTAGGGCTACGATGGCTATCCGAGTACAGAATCATAGTACGAAACCTATCCAATTGCAGAGAGGTGTAAGACAGGGTGACGTTATATCCCCGAAACTTTTCACCGCTGCATTGGAAGACGTTTTCAAGCTTCTGGACTGGAAAGGATGCAGTATTAACATCAATGGCGAGTACATCACTCACCTTCGATTTGCCGACGATATAGTCCTTATGGCAGAATCGCTGGAGGACCGAAGCACTATGCTCATTGACTTTAATAGTGTTTCCCAACGGATAGGTCTTAAGATGAACATGGACAAAGCAAAGATCATGTTTAATGTCCATGTCACACGTATGTCGGTACTTGTTGGGAATACTTAGCTCGAAATTGTTAACGAGTATGTTTACCTGGGACAAATAGTCCGACTAGGTAAGTTCAACTTCGACCAAGAGGTCAATCGACGGATTCAACTCGGTTGGGCAGCGTTCGGGAAATTACGGCACATCTTCTCGGCATATACCTACCTCAAAACTTGAAAACGAGACTGTACAACCAGTGCGTGTTGCCAGTGATGACATACGGAACTGAG
Source organism: Parnassius glacialis (assembly GCA_033319125.1). Classification (NCBI taxonomy): domain Eukaryota; kingdom Metazoa; phylum Arthropoda; class Insecta; order Lepidoptera; family Papilionidae; genus Parnassius; species Parnassius glacialis. The sequence goes on along the minus strand of JAVANC010000019.1, from coordinate 42,808,386 downwards.
ACGTGGTCCTTCACTGCTGGGCGGATGAGGAAGCTCAAGGTCGCTCAGTGAGCTATGGAGAGGGCTATGCTCGGAGTTTCTCTGCGTGATAAACTCAGAATTGAGGATATCCGCAGTAGAACCAGAGTAACCGCCATAGCCCAACGGATTAGTAAGCTGAAGTGGCAATGGGCCAGCCATATAGCTCGAAGAACCGACAACCGATGGGGAAGAAAGTTTCTCGAGTGGCAGCCTCGTACCGGCAGGCGAAGTGTTGGGCGTCCCCCTACTAGATGGAGTGACGACCTGGTAAGATATGCAGGAAGTCGATGGATGCAGGTGGCTCAGGATCGTGCTTTTTGGCATTCCTTGGGGGAGGCCTATGTTCAGCAGTGGACTTGTGAAGGGCTGTAATGATGATGTGTTATGTGTGTCATATTATTACCTACCTTTAAAAAATTATTATCTATTTTTCTACGTACCTTATCCTATTTTATATAGAAAACAACGTTAATTTAAATAATTTTTCAGTAATATTTTACTAGCTGAATATTTATTTTATCGATAAAAACAATCAAATGGATAAATTATTTGATAGGCTTTGTCATATTGACAATTATCTAAAAAAATGTAACAACATGCCCCCGCTCTTCCCTACATTACAGCTAAAAAAATATCCAGTGCTGTCCACCCCCACAGATTGGGGGACATCCTCACAGGGGTACTTTGCTATAGGTACCACGCTTGGCAGGCAGGTTGATAACCGTAGTTTTTTATTATTTTAAATTGTTATAAGGACGTATTGTGAGTTCGGAAATACTCTCTGTCCTGGGAAGAACCAGCAAGAATCCCAGAGGGACTTTTTTAAGCATTATTTAATTTTTTTTATAGAGTTAAGGTGACAAACGAGCACACAGTCCACCTGATGTTACGTGTTGCTGTGGCCCATAGACGTCTACATCTACCTTCGCTTGCGAATTAAAATGCATCTTCCCCGGTCGAGCCGACCACGCTCTACCACGTAAAAAAATATATAATATTTTATACAATTAGTATGAAATATTTTGAAACAGCAGAGTAGCGATGACCTCATTCCCAGGGGTTATTATCAATCATGTAACCTTTAGTAATATAATTACCATTACAATTTTTCTATATAAAAAATTTATACGTTTTGATAGATAAGTTCTGCATATTTTCTGGGACTTTTTTGTAAGAGCGTTTATATTGCCCTATCAGAGACAGAGAAAGGGTTAAGGAGTACTTGCTAGTGGAAATATAACTAATATTTTTTTAAAATAATATTATAAAAACTAAGACAAAATGTTTTATTCCAAATTGTGTTATTTATAATTATAAAAATTATAACGTAAAATTTAATCGATAAAAATATACTTTATGCAGAACAACACTATGTTATTTATATATAATAAAAAAAATTACAACGCTGCATCCATTTCAAAGACTGGAATTAATAAACTTTCATTAGACGCATGCAAGTTAAAAGGGCACTCGCAGTTTCATAAAGAAGTTATGAAACGTTTCAGAGAGCTCTTCGAATCTTAGAACGAACTTTCTTTAGTGCTGTGTAAATAAAGGCGTACTAGATAGAGCCAATGCAGGAAATGCCTGAATATACGGCGGCATTTGCATTGCACAATGTGGTTGTAAGAAAAAATATTACATTTGTAAGTTCAAATAACAGTCATACTGGATCAAATATAAACAGCATTTAAGTCCACTCCTGCGAAAGCATAACTTGAAAGATTTTTTTATATTTTTTTAAAATAGAATGAGGATGGGGCGACAAACGAATACACAGTCCACTTGATGGTAAGTGAATGCTATAGCCCATATACATTTACATCTATATTCAATGATCACAATGCAGATGCGTTGTCACACCTGAGGACTAAGATGAAATGCCTCACTACGAGTGAAAAGGCTCTCGGGTTTAGCTGCTATTTTACGCTGGTATTCTGTGAGAGCGTGGTGCTTCCGCCGTCGAGCTGACTCATTGGCAGCCAGAAGGTTATTCGTTAATTAGCAACCACTAGATGGGAATGACGATCTTGTAATTCATGTGTAAAGTCGATGAATGCTTTACTCATGACCGTATTTTGAGGCATTCCATAATGATGATAATGAAGATGAAACAGTTATTAATTAATTATTATAACAAAATGAAACTCTAAACATTAACATATTATATTATTCTAAATTGTTCTTAATAAAACAATAAATTTCAGCTTCGTTTACAGATTACCTATAAGAACCAGAAATACCTTTAATTGGAAGTAAAATGGCATCTTTCCTTTACAGTAGATCCTATAACAACAATTAAAAATAATTACCTTCTTAATTACATTTAAAAGCTTAGCGCTTAGCTTAGCGCTCGCCGAGAGTTTAACAAAAGATTTGCAGAAATATATAAGGAGTGAAATGTGATAATTATTTTTAATTATAGATTACATTGTGCACATTTAACAAGCGGCGCCGGTGAGTACACCCATTAATAGATCTAATGATCATTTATCAATTCCTGCAAAGTCACACGAACAACGTTGGGCATGAGATTGGGAAGAAAGTTAAAAGTATTCCGGCCTATACGTCAAATAACTAATTTCTCAATTAAATTAAAAGTTAATAAGTAAAGTTGCAGCCTATAACGTCTCACCGCTTGGTATAGGCCACTTTTCATTTCTGAACTATTTTATAATCTGCTAAGACTGAGTTTATTAAATAATTTAACACTTAATAAATAATTTTAATTGTAAATGCGTAACTGCTAATGTGAAGGTAACAGAACAATCGTAAATTTAACACAAGCACCTTAGTATTTCTTCTTATTAAACATAAAACAATTACGTTACCATATTATACAACTAAAACAGGTTGTATCAGAATTACGTAACGCTATTATGCGACTAAAAAAATAGTATCAAGGTTACGTGTATAATTAAAAGCGCTCGAAAGGGGCAATTTCTATGGCAATTTCTAGCTGGAATTGTAAAGCCGTCAAGTTTTCGTATAACGCAGTGCAGTATTGCTTAGCCTATAGCCTCAATGTTGCTTCACGATATACGGATATTTCAAATATCACTGGCAACATTGCTGAGTTTTATTTCTCAGCTAGATTTTCAACAAGATACAATTTTTATAACCCGCTTACGAGGCCTTTTATGAATCGCCTTTTTTATAGAAAATATTATGCAGCAATAATAGTAACCTAAAGAAAGGCTATAAAGATCAAAGACGTTCGAGGCGGGAGAAGAGCGAACCTTTATATAATAAACGAATGGGTTCTATTAACCGTCAGCACCAATGAAATTTATTATTTTAATTTCATGTGCTGATGTATCTAGTGATCTGTGCTGAAAAAGAACGTAGTGATGAAACCATCATGTTAAAAAATATTTTAAGAATACCTGAAGCTCGATAATTATTAGTTGCACGATTAATTTTTTAAATAATTTTAATAACATTGAACGAAAGTGGTCCGTGTAGTCTGTTTATTGATTTAATACTTATTGTGAAATTTACATCTATTTCGATAAAGTACATATCCACTTTAGTAATTAAATAGTTTAACAATATTACAATATTGTGCGCCGTTCCAGACGACTCGAGAGACAAAATTAGCACCGGCGGATTCTCTCTTTCATTTTGATATATAAACTTCAATTTTTGAATCATATTTCTTCATGGCGTTCTTAGTTACTTCATTATTATTTCTTTATATTGTCATTCTCTTGTCTTCCTCATTTTACTCTGGTATATTCTAAAAATACCAGTAATAAAAACATTTAGTGGTTCTTTATTTATTTATTTTAAAGGACATCCAAGACATTGCAATGTATAATATTTATTGTTTTCTATCTTTGAATTATACATTATGCTTATTGAATTACAGATTACAGGTTATCACAACATGCTTAAATTTAATAAAAAAAAAAACAAAGTGCAAAAATTAAAGGCAATAAAGAAAAGGGCCAATACATGTATTTATATATCGGAAATTACAACAGAAGATCCCACTTCTGATGTCGCAAACCCTATTCGGCCCAAGCCCAGCAGTGAAAAGTATAAAAATTACAACATTATTATTTTACTAGTTTAGGGGCTTGCTAAGAAGCTTATTGATAGCTATATTATCAACTGTGATGATGAACATCGTGATGTAATGTAAAATCAATATGAGAGACGTTGCTGGATACTTATACATTAGTATTCAATATTCACATGTGGTACACGTGGTAGAGCCGTGCTGCAGCTATATTACTGGTATAGTTGCAGCATGAATGGGTCGACTCGACCGGTGAAGGACCACGCTTTCACAGCATACCAGCGTAAAATAGCAGCTTAACGCTGCTGTGTTTCGTATGGTGAGTGTAGAGAACCGGAAATTTTTTACTGGAAACGAGGCATTCCAGCTTAGTTCTCACGGGGTGACAACGCATCTGCATTTTGATTCGTCATCGAGGATAGATGTAGATGTCTATAGACCACAGCCACCACTTACCATCAGGTGGACTGTGTGCTCATTTTACCACCCTTATTCTTCTGTAATAATGTTATAGTTCTGATATTCTGATTCACGTTCTCGGGCAGTTAAGGAAAACAGCGTATGAAAACTTGTAAGCTTAAAGAATAAAATATTTTGATTGTGATATTCTTTATTCCATTTCAAATGTTGCAGCTATATTATGGTTGTAGCACTAATAGGTTGGCTCGAATGGGGAAAGACCACGCTCTCACAGAATACCAGTGTAAAAGAGCAGCTTAATACTGCTGTTTCGTATGGTGAGTGTAGAAAACCGGAGACCTATTTTCCTGGAAATGAGACTGTAAGGTGCAACCGCGCATATCAACGGATTAACATTATTGCCTCAATTACTTATTTTTATTGTTCATCGAACCAGTTTCACATATCATCTCCACACAACGCGTTCGTGTTCTCGTTATCAGCTATTAGCAGTTTTTGAACACTACTATTTTACCTCAAGTAGCATCTTTTATTTATCTTATCAGCAGCAGTATCTTAGTTGTAACATACATCTTTATGTGGTCCTTCGAGCCGGACTACATCTTCGTTCTTAGGGGTGACGATGTAACCGCATTTTAACGGCTTTTATTCAACTTGAAATGTAACTATATTTGTTCGGGTGGAATCTTGCAACTCAATTTTGAAGCAGATATATTCAACTGGGCTGAGCTGAAATTTTGTATACGCGTTTATTTTGGATGACAATGCATGGTTAGCTATGTGACTTCATTCTAAATCAAACATGGGCGGAACACCTAAAATGGCGGACTAATTATTTTAATGCACTCCTACAATATGGGTATCAAATGAAAGGACTTGCTGAGAATACGAATGCTAGTTCAGTGTTAGTTCTTCCTTCGATAAGAATCAAATGCGTTGTCACCCATTATGTGTAAGATGGAATGCCTAGTCTAAAAGTTAACCAGTTCTCTACACTCACTTTACGAAACAAAGCAGCATTAAGCTGCTAGTTTACACTGGTATGCCCTGTGTGAGGCGTGCTCCTTCCCCGGTCGAAACATTCATACTTTAACTATAATATAGCGTTATCGTGGCTGTATCACGTTTATTAAATTATTTATACGTAACATTTAGGTTGAACAGAAATTTAGTAAGTAACCTGACAAACAAATCGTTGCACATTCGCCCCTCGGTGCATCAGCTGTCACGGTTACGCCACTACTAATACCGATCCATGTTGCTGTCTATTAAAACTTTTACCCATTATACGGAAATTACTTCGCCAATGCCCGCGCCACTAGAGCTTTATTCTATTGAAACTGTTAACTAACTACCGTCGGCTTTCTTAACACAATTATTATCCGTATTTGTTGAGAGGGTTCTATTCTGTATAGTATACTATATTAGTCCTTTATACTACTTACCTAAATATTACCCTTTTCTAATACTGGCTAGTGTAAAGTTTGATATCTTATTTTCATTCTTACATTCCAAATTCAAATCAATGTCATGTTAATTATAAAATTACCAATTTTTGTTTTTACCAAATCTTCTTAGTAAAGTCTATTTTAGTAAGTCAGCTTTATCACTAACTGTTTTCAAGTTGTTAAATCAAGAATCACCGAAAATCTTAACACAAAATATATTTAAAAATATATTTAAAGGAAATACACACACAATTTAAATTTATAATAAGTGAATTTATCACATGAAACTTTAAGGCTCCTTAGACTTATATCAGATGACTGTTAAAAGCACGGGCATTAATTTATAAAATGTAATTATTGTTTCCAATAAACTTTAAACAAATATTTATAAAATCAGTTACTTGAGAAAATCTAAAAATAGATTATTCGATCTGGAGGACATTACTTAGCGAAAATGGCAAACACGATTGAGAAAAAATGTGATAGTGAAACTTTTATATTTTGTTTAGTGAATCATATTACTGGCTGTAGTTACCTCGACCGGGTTAGGACAACGTAAAATAGCAGCTTTATGCTGCTATATTGATTATACAGAACCTGAGACACTTTTCCAATAAAATAGAATAGTTTAGAATGAGTTTTTATTCAATATTGATTATTGTAAAATACTTATTGAAAGTTATTTTTTATTTACCACTGGTTCGGAAAATACCTCTGTACTGGAAAGAATCAGCAAGAAACCCAGCGGGACCTTTTTGGACATATTTCACTTAACAATTATTTTGCTTGTACAATTTTTAACTGAATTTTCAGAGAACCAGCATGGTGGCAATCACCTTATTTCCAGGGTTATTTTTATTCATGTATTCCTTGATATTACAATAACCCTTTTTGTACAGTTTTTCTTTAATAAAACTTTTAACTTGTTTATTGAGAAACTTTGAACATGTTTATGGATTTTGTTGTAAAAGCGTGCACATTGCCCCATAAATGAATTACTGATTCTGTGGAGTCTAATAACTGGCATTACAAGGTTATGTTTGTTTCTAGTGTTTAAAGTATTCACATCCTTATTTTTATTAAAGCTATTTATGTTTTTTTATGTACATACATTACATTTTCATAAATATATTGGGATGTCAAAGTTAAAAATTATGTTTATTTCTTTATAATGGGGTTGTTATAAATTAATTTGCTTAATTCCGCGTAAAGAAAGAAAATGATGTGTCCTGCCCAGCTTTAAGGGGGACATCCCACCCTCCCTCAATCGCGCGCACTATACCCGTCGCCGTCAATCTTAGCTGCGTCAATCCGCTGACTTAGCGGCCAGCCTCCGCAGAGTCTACTTCACCTGAGGATGCCTCGTGTAGAGGCGAAACACGTGTCGTATTTTCGAGAGTGGTGTGTCCTGCCGAGTGTGGTGGTGCTGAGGATGGTAGTGCTGGGATTTAATTACACAGTTTATTTTGTAACTTATCTCAACGTCGAAAATCTAAAGAAGTAAATAAAAAAGGTCATTTTAAGAAAATACGCTTCTTAACTTTATCGCATTCTTGAAATCTTTAAATGAAAATTTAGTTCGAAAGAACCGAGTGTTGAATTACTTAATGACTTGGTCTAAGAAATACTTTATTTCCACGTTTATAAATTGAAATAGGCCGCGAGAGAAAAGAGAGGTATTGAGTAAGTAGCTCTGTAATTTTTAATCTTAAAGATTTTTTAAAAAAATACAGATAAAATACAAATACAGTAAACCGAAGTCTCACCGGCTAAAACCTTACGGTGATCACTATCACCGGTCGCAGTCAAAGGGTCATGGTATCTCCATTCAGCACGCAAATCTTAATTGCTTTACTTTTTTTATTTTTACCAGGGTCCCGGGGCATTACGATTCGATCCTACACTATATTGATATTTTATTACATATCTTCTATAATTACATAGAATATGATCTATAAAACTATGTTCAAGATCACAAAAAAATGTGTATATTGTAAAGACTTACTTCAAATAAACCAATTTAAAGTATTTTCGACCAATCTACACATACATATAAATAAAATTGAAGTGTCTGTATTAACTTAATAATTAGCTTCTTAATTTTTTTGTAATAGTTATTTGCGTGTTATTAAGACATGAATAACCCTTTTGCATGCCTTAAGTGCGAAGCGCGCAGGTATGTTCTGCTAGAGCCTAAAAATTAAGATTCCAACGTTTTGTCGCATGAAATCGTATCTAGCAGTCATATTATACATATAAATTATATAAAAAGCACATTGTCAGATTGTTGAACTTATTATTTTTTTAATCGATTAATTAATATTTCACATAAAAATGGTTTTTAGTGGCTACTGGTGTGGACTTATCAAGTCCACATGGCGGCGTAAACACGATAACTTTTGAAAATATTAATAGTTCAACTCAATTTATTTTTAAAAATGTTCAACTATCATGTACGAAGCCATGGAATGTAAATGGCAGTTTTAATTTGTTTTGTTTAGTTGTAATTATTTTTTTCGGCTAAGAAATTCGGCTAAGAATTTTCGGTGGTTCTCAGCCTTGTATTAATTTATTTTACTAAATAGTATCTCCGAGTTCGGCTTCGTTTTGTTAGTTTTGATGAGACCTTACCTCCGGACTTGATTGAGTGACTTGAAAGTGTACTTTAAGACTGCTACTGGAACTCCTCGACGAGTAGAACTAGATGTGCCGAGGTTGGCTCCGTTTTGTTGGTTATGATGAGACCTTATCTCCGGACTTGATAGAGTGACTTGAAAGTGTTCTTTGATGACTGCTACTGGAACTCATCGACGAGTAGAACTAGATGTGCCAAGTTTGGGCTCCTTTTGTTAGTTATGATTAGACCTTACCTCCGGACTTGAAGGAATGACTTAAAAGTGTACTTTGATGACTACTACTGGAACTTATCGACGGGGAGAACTAGATGTGCCGAGTTTGGACTCGTTTTGTTAGTTATGAATAGACCTTACCTGTGGAATTGACGGAGTGACTTGAAAGTGTACTTTGATGACTGCTAATGGAACTCCTCGACGAGAAGATCTAGATGTGCGGAGTTTGGGTTCGTTTCGTTAGTTATGTTGAAATCTTACCTCCGGACTTGACAGAGTGACTTAAAATTGTACTTTGATGACTGCTACTGGAACTCCTCGATGAGGAGAACTAGATGTGCCGGGTTTAGCCTATTTTTGTTACTTATAGAATATAATAAATATATAGAATAGAACTTACCTTCGGACTTGACAGACTGACTTCAAGGTGTACTTCGTTGACTGCTCCTGGAACACATTGACGAATAGAACTATCATTTTCATTTTTTTTATTGTTTCACTATCTAATACTTTACTATAATATTTGAGCATTGTGAATCATGCACTTTTGGATGTTCAAAACTTTTTTTATATTGAAATTTGACATAAAGATATCAGAAAATTGAAAGTATAGTTATAAGGTTATTAGTAAAAACTTGTGTGTATTTAAACTACTTAAAAAATTAAGTGTAATCATGATATACGTAATTTTTTAACGCGCTTAAGGCATGCACAATTGGATTTACCAATATATTTAAAATTCTGTCTGCCTTTCTGTCTGTCTGTCCAGACTAATCTTTAGAATGGCTAAACAGAGCAATGCCAAAAGTAATATAGGCCATATTTTGTCCTAAAACTTGGACATTTAAAAATAAGGATCTTTAAATATCTCAAATCTAATTATCCTATCCTACCCAGGTGAAGCCGGGCCGGGTCTTTAATATTATAGTTTTATAGAATTGTGATTATCACCAACCTTCACTTAACCAAACCCGTTAAAAGGCTACTTTCTTATCAGTTGCTATCAAACACTGCACAGTACTGAAGTTATTTTCAGTCGTTCCCATTACAGGACGCCTTTCGCATAAATCACTTATGGGATTATTAAAACGTCTTAACACTACAATCCATTATCCATTAAAGCTTATAAAAGACCACTGCTGAACATAATCCTCCCCCATAGATTGCCTTATACGGCGGGTTTTGCCTTAGTTGCCACGCTTGGCAGGCGGATTGACAACCGCAGTTTTTTACGATTTTGAGTTCTTATCAAGCAGACAGTGCTGCCCATCTACTGTTGATTTCACTTTTTCGCTTTTTACGACACCCACGGAACGATATGAGGTAGTGGATATTCTTACACTGCCACTAAACGGTCACATTACAACTTACACCATTACTAACTACACTGCTACTTGAACTAGTTACTAAATACTTACAACTTGAACTAACTGTGAGCAATGGCAGTAGATGAAGTATTATCATGAAATGCAATCGAAGTTGGGTCTACTTTTTTAGTGACTAAAATCAACGAAAGTCTTAATTAATCATCATCGTCATCATTACAACCTTTAAAAGTCAATAATAATACCTTTAACAGTGGTAGAGCCACGCGGCAGCCTTTTGCTGTCGCACGGATGGGCCGGCTCGAACCGGGGGGTGTACCACGACCTCACAGAATACCAGCGTGAAGTAGAGGTTTACATCTGCGTTTCGCTTGGTGAGTGCAGGTGGCCGGGGGCCCTTTTTACTGGAAATGAGGCATTCCATCTTAGTCCTCACGTGTGACAACGCATCTGCATTTTGATTCACAACGAGGATAGATGTAGATGTCTATGGGCCGCAGCAACCACTTACCATCGGGTGGACTGTGTGCTCGTTTGTCACCCTTATCCTATAAAAAAAAGTCATCTACTCTACTAAAGCCTCCTCATAGAATTCCTCGTAAGGTTGGATATTTACCATATGTACTATGTTTAACAGGCGCGTTGTTATTAGAAGGACGCTGCTGACCATCGCATGGTTTGTTTACCGCTGTCGCCTCTTACAATATCCACAAGACGATATACAGTAGAAGATATTCTTACACCGCCCACTACACGTTTATATTTGTGACCAAACGGAGAGCGAATAATTTCTTGCGTTAAATTAATCTTGACGGTTCCGTGGCGTAGTATCAAACAAAGTATTATATTTTTATTAAAATTGGGTACTTTGGCCATATCTACATACTTTTACTGTCAGTTTTATTCTGATATCATTCTATTTTTATTGAAAATTAACGCTGAAGCTAATGCTTCAACTTTATTACTGCATGGATTTTTAATCAACTTATGATATTTTTTTTTGGCACGAACTCTTGCTAGCGATGACTAACTCGCTACAACATCGCCAGCAACGTGTTATAGTGGTTACTCAAGCACTATTACTCGTCGCAAACTAACGCAGTTACGAGCAAAAAAATGTGCACAGAGATTTTTAACACATAACTGATTACTTTGTTTTTTTTTTTTTGTTGTTGTAACTATTTATATGATGCAGCCTTATTAGATATGTAGGATGTCTATGAATGCAGGTGGTTTAGGGACTACATAGTCCTTAGCCACATGACATTACCTGGGGGGGGCCTATGTTCAGCAATAGACTTGTAAAGAGTTGTTTTGATGACGATGATGATGACTACGATGAATCATTTCTACCCTCAAAGTTGTTTTAAACTTTCTTATTATTTTTGTCTGAATTGTTTAAATTTTTTAAATTTTTGCCATTTATCCTTAGGAGTGATTGATGTAGATGTGTCTCTGGGACACAGAACCCATTCACCATCGGGTTGGCTGACCCTTTTCCTATACAAAGAAAATATTAACGCCACGAAGACAGCACCACAACTTGTGTGCTCATTATTATTTATCTGTTATAATTGCGAAATAAATTTATTCTATTTAATTCTTTAACGTAAAAAATATTATCAAATAATATATTTATAGCAATATATGTGCCTAGTTAAAGTGTTGTTCCGACATTAAGCGGCCGCGATAATACTAGTTATTTAACAGGCTTGTATGGGTCGGACCCGAAAACTTTGTAAAGCACTTAATGCCTGTGGGAGTTAAGATTCCTATGATTAGCAAAGCGTATTCACGGTAAGTATCACGACATTATATTGTTAATATATTGTTATTGTTACACAAATGGCAATTCAAGACAACGTTCTGCAGTAAATAATATATGTATGATGAATTATACAACAAAACAGTTTATTAAATATAGTGATGTACATTCTGTAAAGACTAGGAACAAGCGCAAGCTAGTTATACCAGTAACTAAATTCCAAAGCTACTGTGTTTCATATGGTGAGTGTAGAGAACCGGAGATCATTTTCGCTTGATACGAGGCATTCTATCTTAGTCCTCAGGGGTGCCAACGAATCTGCATTTAAATTCTTAATCAAGAATTGGTGTAATCGTAGCATCCACTTTCATAATTTTTTTTTATATAAAACTAAGAAATAAAAGTGAAGTAACTAGATTCCTAATAGTTAGTATAATTCTTTTATGTGGCAATGTATAGGCTTTTACAACAAAGTCTTAAAAAATATGCAGGACTTATCCATCAATCACTTTTACATTTTAACATTTTAAATCAAAGGTTAGAAGTATAAGAATTAGAGTATTAAGGCTTATTATACTACTAAGGAGTACATAATTGATAATAATCGTAAATTACAACACAACTCCTCGTCACGCAATCCTTAAAACTGGAAAACAAAAAAGTGCAACCCAGTGCGTGTTAACAGCGATGACATATTTGGATCTGAAACGTGGTCCCTTTATTGCTGATCGTATGAGAAAACTAAAGGTCGCTCTATAAGCTATGCTCGTAGTTTTTACATGATAGAATACCTATTAAAGTCATCTAAACTAGGACCAAGATAACCGACATTGCTCAACGGATCAGCAAGCAGAAATTGCTTAAAATTATACAAAAAACCATCTTTGCTAGGAACTCC
>JAVANC010000019.1:42729169-42795536 GCA_033319125.1 Parnassius glacialis | reverse complement strand
TGTTACAGACCCCTCGTGCTCTCTGAAACAAAGATTTATGCACAGTAATTAACTGTTTTATTTAAATGTTTAGTGTTCGCGTAAATATAAGAAATCATTAAGTTATGCTGTTGTGAAAACGAAAAAATAATTTACCGGTTACCGGCAGAAGAACCAGATTAATTACATAGCCCAACAGATCAGTTAGCTGAAGGACTGGCATTAACCGTTTTAATTGGCTGACCATGTAACTCGAAGAACTATCAAGCGATGGGGAAGGACGATTCTCTGGCAGCCTCGTACTGGTAAGCAAAGTGTAGGGCGGTCTTCTACTAGATGGATTGGCAACCTAATAAAGACATGCAATAAATTAATGAGTGCAAATACTGGGTTACTTAGGGCCATGCTTTATTTGTTTGTGGCTTTTCCTTCTTCAGCAGGGAGCTTACAAAGAGATGTAATGATGATGACGATGATGATAATGATGACTCACTTAAGATTTTCACAAATATTTTTTTTTGTTCACAATATATTAAATGATGTGTCATATAGAGTAAGTGTTTTAAATATAGAAGGGAGTGTTACTTATAAACTGAATGTTATTGTTTATTTTTTTTTAATCTTGTTATTACGTTTTTCTTTTAAAGAAAAGTATCAGATGAAAATGTCTAAACTTTTCATGTTGGATTTTAATGCCGATATAAATAAACTTCAAAAACAACAACAGCCTTTGCTGGTTGCGTTTTTATTTATGAAATGATGATGATGATGGAATGTTACTTGTAAAACTGTATGTTATTGATTATTTTTTAATAATCTTATTATTACGTTTTTTGTTTTAAAGATAAAGTATCACATGAAAATATCTACACTTTTCAGGTTGGATTTTTAATGCCGATATAAATAAACTTCAAAAACAACAACACAGCCTTTGCTGTTACGTTTTTATTTTATGAAATTATTTTAAGTCAAATAAATGATGTCACAGAAAGAGCTGATGGGAAAATAATAAGACACGATCAACCACAAAATTATAAAGGTCTTTTCAAGCGACTAAAAAGGAGAAGGTGTAAGCTTCGACTATATATGTAATATCTACGTCAATCGTAAATCCATTTAGATGATTTTTTTAATAATTAGGTAATATTAGGTATATTCAGGGAGGACGACCATATAAATTTGGAAAAAAATTCCAACCTTAAGAACGGCAAAATAGAGCATAAAATGTTTACTATAACTATATAGACGTAATTGAGATTGTGATATTCCTGAAAATTATATTGAAATAAAAAGGAAACGAGAAGTATTTAAATAAATTTCCTATTGCCAACGCTTGCTAATGAAAAAGCTCGTATTCAAAGTCCTCCATTACATCGTTCTCCAGTTGCATCGCTTTAATCAAATTTATAACGACGACGGGGAGCAACGTAATTGATGTGACAAATCTGGTTTTGTGATCGCTATTCCGTCTGCCAAGTGTGGCTTTAGTCAAGTTCTCCCCAAGCAGAACTCTCTCGGAAAGGCTCAAATAAATCTAAGGACTGGCCAAAAAAGAAGAATCTATCATATCGTAGCTGTTTTTAAAATTATGTTGTTTTTATCCTTTTACTTGACATGCAAAGTTAAAAGAATAATTATCAAATAAAATTCGAACATATTAACATTCTATTTTTTATCAGGATTTCACAAATTTCGATATGATAATATCGTTAATCAAATATCTACATAATTATTTTAATAAATATCTTATATCCTAGTCGTATCGTAAAAATTTTTACAGTTCGAATTCTCGGACCTGCAATAATACAATATTACGTATTCCGTGCGCACAATAATAATTTTTCTCAAGAGCTTTATTATTTTAACAAAACCCTTGAAAAAACTAATTACAGAATTACAACGTAGTTTCTTTTGTAATTAGTATTCATTCTTTGCATGCTCTTTAATTTTTTCTCTATGTTCATTATTTAAATTCTTTTCACCCGACTGCCCCAGGAGGGTAATGTTTATCGAGAGTATGTATACATGTATGTAGTATGTATGTATGTCTATTTCTTTGGCATGATCTGTAGTCTAAACGGATTGATGGATTTTAACATATGAGGTGTTTTTAGATTCCTTTTACTTACTTTAGTAGTACTTATTTTTATCTACAATACTAAAAACTATAATAATAATTAAAAAAAAAACTAAACTAGAAACTTAAATATTATATAGTCCTACTCCCCGCGATATCGTGCCAAGAACGCTGGCTGCGTTTCCCCGCTGAATGGCTATACTTAGCCTTTGAGCAAGGAAAGAACCAGCCCTCTTAACACCAGCAGCAACGACCAGCCGCGGATGGAGTTCCTTTAGGAACTTCACCGCACGTGGACCCCACGGACCGATAGTCTCTACAACAAATGGCACAAATATGTAGTCATCTCTCAGAGACTCATATTTGCGCCACTTACTCAGTTCAGCTGCCTCTGATTCCGCCCCGGCTCTAAACGAGGTACCCCTGAGATGAGAGACCGCCAGAGTATCTACGCAAGTAGCATCCCACACAAGGGCTTTACCTCTCTCCCAAGGGACCAATGTCATACCGTCGGGTCTCCTGCCATCGTCTCTAAATATTCCACAAGGCTCTTAAACCTAGGGAACATTTATAGAGACAAGAGCCCTTCAGATGTCATCGTTCAAAGAAGTGTGTCGTGAAGATTCACCAGCGCTTTTCTTACATGAAAGTCCGAGAAGCCCAAACTTGTCGACGCTGCTACCACAGGGACACTGATGGGGTTTACAAATCGGCCGCTCCTAGTCGGATTCCTACGGCAATGCGTGAGCTTTCCGCATCAAGTAATGTGCCGAGATTACTTGATGGTAAAGCGTGTAACCAGTGACTAGATTCCTTAGTCGAATCAGCTAGAAGGCGTGCCTTATCTAGGTCGCTATGGAGATTATGAAACAAATCCTTCTGCAAGCCCTGTACCAATGGAATATCCCACTGTTTTTGTTGGTTAACATCCAGTGGAACATTTTCACCAGGACAGAGCGTTTGCCATGTCTGCCCTGCCTCCGTAGCAAAGCATAGGTCTGTTATATTATTTAAAATTATATAAAATAAGTCACTGACACTATGTACGGAAGCAAGGAAAGCAGGCAATGCAATGCTAGAAAGATTTCTCACTCCAATGCCAAACAAATTTTATAGATAAAGTAGCTTGAGTCCAGGCTGTTGTATTTAAATTTAAATTTAGAATTTTTTTTTATAGCTTATTCGTGCAAAAGCTTTAGTGTCAATAATAGACGTCAGAGGGTGTGCGTGCCTCTACGATACCGGTTTTGGACGTCCGGTCGTTTCGAGGACACGCTAGAACAAGTAGTCCTTTTCATCGCGTCGAGAGAGTACGCGTTCTTGGTCGGGAAGTCGGAGGCGGAATATAATAGGCGCGTATAGTAAATATACCACTGGGAATTGTAACGCACATTCCTGTTTTGTTAGCTTCATCCCGGGACTTAGGGTCTAATTCAGAATCTGTATAATTGGATTCGACCGTATTAGTTACTAGTGCGGTAGTTGATATTCTAGAAATAAAGGTGACATTTGATCCGTACGTTCTGTGTTCATTTCGCGAGTCAAGCGTTATAACAAACGAGAGAGTGGCTTATGTAAGGTAGTTAATCGTACGACAGAATTAAAGAATTGTTATCGCAGAAAACGAAGAAAGTGACTGCGGAAGGAGACCGTAGTTTGGAGAGGAGCTGAGGGCCGAACTGCTGCAGAGGGAACGGTCTAATAAGGTCAATAACAACAATGTGACCCTGCAATGGATAAAGGGACACAGTGGATCCAGAGGCAACGATGCAGCAGACGAACAGGCCAGAAGAGGATCGGCTCTGGCCACTATAGGCCGGAACCAATCATACCAATCCCCTTTGGTAACGTTCGTTCACTGGTACGTAGACAATTCAACTAATCAACACGCTCAGCTTTGGAAAAATCTAGTAGACTGTAGACAAGCTAGGGAAGCCCTGCCTGAAATAAACAGTCGCTTAACCAAAGTTTTAATGAGACTGAACAAGACGCAGATTAGGATAGTAACAAGTGCTATCACAGGACACGGCACCTTTAACAAACATTTATTTACTATAGGTGTTACAGATAGTCCCCTGTGCAGGGCATGTATGGGGGAGGAAGAAACGGCGGCCCACGTGCTACTGAAATGTCCGGAGGTCGCTACATACAGGGTGAAACATCTCGGCACGCCGGGATCACTCCCCGAAGTTGCATGCAACATGAAGGGCCTGTTGAGCTTCTTCGGAGAGATCTCATGGCTCGAATAATCACATTATTCCTGCCCACACCGCAAAATACGCGCATAGACGTGAGTTGCCGAAAACAGCCCGTCGTAAACGAAACTAAACTAAAAGGTCAATAACACTACCAGCCACACCCAAATACGCATCACTGACCCTTACTTTCCTAGCACTACACATCTACACGCGACCTGACCGAATCCTGAGGGACCAGTCGCCTTAGATAGAGGTAAGTAAGCTCTGTTCAATAATTGTAACGCTCCCCCCTGATCGTTTAATGTAATTAGAAACTTTTAACCCTTGGCGTTAGGACGCCCGACCTGTACCTGCCTGTAGGTTCTTCCGTTAACGGGCCGCGGAAGATCCTACTCCTGGGATAGGTAGTTGCAGGCCGTAACATAGCTATTTTAAGATTATTATCAATATCTTGTAAAATATCCGAACATTTCCAGACTGGACTCGAGTGGAGTAAGTATGTAAATCTAGGTGCAAGAAGACAATATTTTAAAATAGTAAGAGCTATGTGTTCATTTATACAATTTACCAACGTAGTTTAAAAACTGATCAAATTTTGTTTTTAAAACAGGTTTAATACTATCGAAAAACAACGGGGCATCTAGCAGGTATAGTGATTCCGTACTGACAGTTTTTATTCCTGGACAAATATGATTAAAATTTTGAATAAAGTGTCTCTATGAGAAGTAAATAAATTATTGGAAAAAAATATTTCACATTTATTGCTATTTGGTTCAAGACCAATATTTTTAAATTTTGAAAAATATGAGTAAGATCACTGAGGACGTCATCTGCTCTACCTCCCAGTGTACCGTCGTCTAGGTACCAGACATTCAGCTTGGATTTCAAATTTGAAATAATTGGTTGAATTCCCAAACTGAAAAGTGCTGGACCCAGTGGGTCACCCTGCTGAACACCGACAGCGGAATCGATAACATGGTTTTCGTAAAACAAGTTAGTATTTTGACTATTACATTGCTAAACGTAATGATAAATTTCGGGGGTATTATTAGTCACTTCTTTCAGCAAGGTTACCCTATCGATAGAGTTAAAAGCATTCCTTAGGTCAATTTTCACAAGAACATCTGCATCGGAGTTTATTAAAAATGTACGCACTGAATGTACCGCCGCCTCACAGCCACCTCTAGTGCCAAAACCTAGTTGAGTAGGCTGAAATTTGGTCTTAAGGTTAGAGATTATGTGCCTGCAAGCTAGTTTTGAAGTTAAACGTCGAAATGTGGAACCAACGGCAATAGGACGGATACCGTTATCCTTTTTTTTTGAAGGCACATAATCTTGCCCCATATAAGAATGGAATGAAATTTGGATTAACATTACCTGAAAGCATAAAGTTACATAATTTTGTAGTGTCTTTAAGAAGTTCTCCGCCGGCGTTACCGGCAGAAGCGCTTACAAGATCTTTAAGATGTTGAGGCGTAATTCTGTCATTGCCGCCAGCAGAGCCATTCGAAAATGATATAATTGCTTCTAAAGTGTCTTTTTCCGAAATTTGTAAAGGTTGCATAGAAGTCCTGGTAGGCAGCGGTAAACTCTGAGAATGTTTGACCGAAGGATGCTTTTGACGAAGGCTTTCAAGTGTTTCGACATTACGAGGAGCCAGGATGTCGTCTGAGAATAAAATACGGGATGCATTTTTTAAATCGCCATCCATTACTTTCGACTCAACTACTTTTTCAAATCAAATTTAGGACGTGGTCGAGATAAATGAGTATTAATTGGGGTAATCTAAATTTGAAAAGATGTCTCTTTTAGTTGAGACGTAAATGATTTATTTATTGTTTTATCAAAATGAAAATGGAAATACGGGAAAGTCAATAATTTTTGCCAACTATTTTCACTATTAGTGAAACAATTTTGAATAGTGCATGACAATGCTTTAGCAAGCTGCATCCTCGCACCTCTAGGAATTCTTTGAACCACTGGTACATTACGATAATATTTGTAAATTTGCTCCGAAAACAAGGAAAAATTTGTGTCATTAGAGGAATTGCTAATAGAGTTATGAATTTTTACGGCAGGCTGTGAAGCCGAAATACTTTTACTATGGCATCGTTTAATATGTATATTTAATCCCCTTTTACCTTTTAACAGCCTACCGTGAGCACAATTTTGACACTGTGGGAAATCCGGCTGTGACTGTAGCGGAGCAGAGATATTCATTTAAAAATCTAAACAGATTAGTAGTTACATAGGCTATATAATATTTATATATTGCATCTGCAAATACAAGAAATTGGAGGGTAAGTTTTTTTTAATAATCTTTTTAATTCGGAGTTTTTATGCTTACTATTTTAACCATTAAGCTTGTTTACAATTATAAGCGAGTATTTGACTTCAATCCTATCTGATGGTAAGTGGTGATGTGTGATAATATTTTCAAGAAACATTTCGCCTAATGTGGAATGTTATATTATAGATTCGTTGTTGATATAATGTATTGAAAAAAAAAATTAGGATCTAATCATTAGTCTTTGAACATTCTACTACTAGATTTTAGAAACTCAAGAAATCAAAAAGATATTTTGAAAAGACGTGTGACCTGAAATGGAGGGAATAAGTCCCTATTTAGCGTAACATGAGAATAGCCAGCAGCGCTGACATGAAATTTGTGTAAATCAAAATTATTAAAAAAATATTTTTAACTCATTTATTTCCTTTGTCAAATTCGCAACAATATCCAACATTATGCAATCCATGGACTTAATGTCGTATATGCAAATGAACGAGACTGAATCAATATTGTGTTGATAGTTTCAATTAGATACTACATTTGCACATGATTAAGCCGCTAATATAAATTCCAATTGATAGTGATGAATATTATAAGGAGATCATTGTTTTCCTAACAATAATATTATTTAATAATAAAAAAAAGGAAATATTTTTAACAGTGGTAGAGCCACGCGGCAGCTTTTGCTGTCACACGGATGGGCCGGCTCGAACCGGGGTGGTACCACGACGTGAAGAAGAGGTTTACCTCTGCGTTTCGCTTGGTGAGTACAGATGGCTGGAGGCCCTTTTTACTGAAAATGAGGCATTCCATCTTAGTCCTCACGGGTGACAACGCATCTGCATTTTGATTTGTAATAGAGGATAGATGTAGATGTCTATGGGCCGCAGCAACCACTTACCATCAGGTGGACTGTGTGCTCGTTTGTCACCCTTATACTATAAAAAATATATAAATAATAGTATTACACAATTATGTAAATAGAATAGAATGGATTAAAATTTTTTGAAAATAATTTTTAACTTTTACCACTGATTTGAAAAGAATACCTCTGTCTTGGAAAAAATCAGCAAGAAACCCATCGGGACTTTTTTAAATAAAATTTATTAAAAATATATTATTTCATACAATTGGTATGAAGAAATTAGAAACAGCATGGTAGCGATCACCTCACTTCCAGGGGTTATTATGAATCATGTACTCTTTAATAGTATAATAACCCTTAATAAACAATTTTTGCATAATAGAATAGAATAGAAAGATTTTTATTCAATATTGATTATTACAAAATACTTATTGTAAGTCTTTTTTTATTTACGACTGGTTCGGAGAATACCTCTGTCCTGGGAATAACCAACAATAAAACCAGCGGGACTTTATTTAAATATAATTTCACTTAACAATAATTTTCTTATACAATTTTAAATGAATTTTCATAGAAACAGCATGATGGCGATCACCTTATTCATAGGGGTTATTTTCATTCATGTATTCCTTGATCCTCGTCTAATGAAGTCAACGCTACGCCCTCCTCGTGATCTGTTCCAGAGTCACGAAACCTTTCAGCTAGAAATACAAAACCGTTTTCAGTGCCTAGAAGACTGCAATGAAGTGGACGATATAAGGGTCAGGACCAAATTTTTGACGCATACAGACATACTGAAGTGTCCGACTCTTATGTGACAAAAAATTGTGTATTTATCATGCCTTAAAATAACTTTGGATATTTGCTAATTTTATCTTAGTGTATTGTATACACTATCCTTCATCAAATAACTAATTTCGTTGTTTAATTTCGCCATAACAAAACATAATACCTAACTCGGTTTTTTTAGGCTATACAAAATATGCATGTCCTTGCTCGAGTACCTATGATATTTTTGGCATATGTTTTATTTAACGTGAGCTGGCATTTTATGTTATTATTTATAAAGGCTCATAAACACTGGTAATCGTTTTTATAAATAATATCACAATAACCATCGTTATTATAGTTTTTACAAGAAATATTACATGCATCCCAAAATTCATTCCGTTGTAACACTCCTGTTGTGCGACACCATCGTTTCGAAACCTACAAACCTATGATAGAACTTTCTTGACTGTTTACTGTGGCAACATTGGCTTCAAGTACTGGCCATAAAATTTCGGAAAGCCGCCATGTTGTTTCATCGTCATTTGACATTTTGTTTGTATCGTCGCCGCGTGTCGTTAAAATTTTGTGAGTTTAGTTGAGTATAATAATAATATATATGAAGCCTTCCTTAAAATAGAATTATATAATACGCCCCATAAAGATTTACTGCGAAAAGCCCTGTAGAAGTGTTCGATTCATGGTTAAATTTATGAATTGTTGCAACTTTTAGGTTAAGTTGTAAAGAATTTTTATTCCATTGTGCGATTAATGACACGAAATTGTGCGACGTGTCACATGGGAATTTTCTAAAGGTATGTGCATAAAGGTACCTACTTATGTTATAACCTTATGAGTCGAATTATCGTTTTATATTATACATTTT
This sequence comes from Parnassius glacialis, assembly GCA_033319125.1. Classification (NCBI taxonomy): domain Eukaryota; kingdom Metazoa; phylum Arthropoda; class Insecta; order Lepidoptera; family Papilionidae; genus Parnassius; species Parnassius glacialis. Next base: position 42,786,473 of record JAVANC010000019.1, on the reverse strand, counting down.
TACTTGACTGTGCCAGAGCCCAGAAGGAGGGTAATGTTTTTAGTTGGTATGTTTGTATGCTCGTGTCTATGTCCCCTCCTAGATGTGCTACATAAACATCATTATTAGATACTCGTACATCTTGGTTCCTCGAATGACTCTTTTTTACTTATGGTAAAAAAAATATCTCAGTAGTTAATAATTTAGTATTTTAATAATAGTTAAATTTTTTGCCAGATTTATTGTCGCGTTATATTCTTGTTTGTTTCACTTTTCGTGAGCCTCTTAATTTTTTTAAATGACTTGAAAAAAAGGAGTACGTATGTTACGTACACAGATTTCTCCGTAACTTGTTTTATTAAGTTTAAAATACCTACGACTTTAGTTTATTTTTTGATTGATTTCATTTATGTAGTGAAAATCCTCGATTTCAACTGATTATGATAGGTTTATAAAATCCTTTTTCTCGATTCCTTTTGTAATGTTAGCTTCCTCAGTCAGCAGTTAGTGTTTTTTTATCTAGAACATGACCTTCTACAATTGAAAAAAAAGATCCCACCTTCATAAAATAAAAACAACTAAAAAGATCAAAACCAACAAAGAACTTATTTCAAAAGTACCTAGTCGATGGCATACGATCATAGATTGAACTGTAGTAACTGCCACCAACAGATTTTTTTTTATTTTGATCTTATTGTTGTCTTTTTTACAATAGTTTAGATACATAATTTGATTGAGTTCATAGTAGCTACATTTTATTATTTATCATTGTTGCTTTTCAGATGCCTTTATCATCCGCAGAAAGATGTCGCAAGTATCGCGAAAAGCTAAAAAAAAACAATCCAGAAAAGTTTGAAGAAATGAAAAAGAGAAATTTGGAAAGAACGAAAGCTAAAAAACGAAAAATAGGCGATATGAGCGAAAATGAAAAACAAGATGTGAGAAAACAATGGAGGGATGCTAAACGTAAAAAACTTGAAAAAGAAAATAAACCATTGGTAGTCGAAGCTGAAATGGCACGTCGTCGCTATCGTAGCCAAGTAGGGCGACAAAATAAAAAACTAAAAGAAATAGTAGAAATTCTGCGTCGAAAAAACGAGAATTTAAGAAAAATGTTAACACGCTCAAGAAAAAAGGTACAAAGACTGACTGCTGAGTTAGACAAGCATAAATCACAAGAGAAATCGAGAAAAACTATTACAAACCAGTCACAATCAGCTGAAATCGAGGAACTTCACTATCTAAATAAACTTACTCCTAAGACAAAATCTAACATTTTCATTGAGAGAGAACTTCCTGATATTTCAGAGGAAGCTAAAGAGAGAGTTAAGCAAAAACTTTTACAACAGCATGTTCTTGAAGAGTCCTTAAATGAAACGTATAAACTTAGTAAATCATTCAAAGAAAAAAATATGTTGAAAAAGCTTACACAAAGTGAAACAGGCAAGAAATATAACATGAAAAGAAACCTGGCAAAATGCTTAGGTATTAAGAGTGGTGTAAAAAGGTACTACAGCATCAAACAAAAGAGAATAAAAACAGCATATGATTTGAAAAAATTCTTTGAAAGAGATGACGTAAGTCGTATGACTGCAGGAAAGAAAGAGTATGTGACTAAAAATAAAATACAAAAACAAAAACGATTTTTGATTGATACGTTACTGAAATTGTATAAAAAATACAAAAATGAAGGCGGAATTGTATCCTTCACGACATTTAAACGCTACCGTCCATTTTATATAGTTTCGCCGAATTTAAGCAACCGCAATACATGTGCTTGTATTAAACATTCTAATTTGACTTTTAAAACTGAAGCTTTAAAGAAATTAGGCTTAATAAAAACAACAGATCTAACTGATTTAGTTTCTCAGATAGTATGCGACGTAAAGTCAAAAGGTTGCATGCATTCGGAATGTGAACTGTGCCGTGATAAACAACTTGAAATTACTGTATCCACTGATCAAAATTATGATAATATGGAAGTATCTTGGTATGAATTTATTAGTAAAACTCATGAATTTGAAAAGGACGGTGAAAAAAAAAATAACCAAAAGAATGGTTAAATTACAACAAACCGGGCTACTTCATAATCTTGCCGAGTTGATACAACGAGACCTCAAAAATTTCAAAGCCCATCATTATAACATTTACCACCAATATTTACAATATAAAGAATCAATTGAAAAAGTAGAAGATGACGAAGTTATTCTTCACTGTGACTTTTCGGAGAATTACGTATGTAAAATAGCTCAAGAAGTGCAGGCCATGCACTTTGGATCATCAAAAACACAAGTCACGTTGCATACTGGCCTAATATATATAAAAAATGAGAAACCGTTATGTTTTTGCACCGTTTCTCCTTCACTCAAGCATGGGCCCAAAGCTATATGGGGCCATTTAAAACCAGTTATAGAGTTTATTAAAGAAAAACATCCCACGGTTAGTCGTATCCACGTTTGGTCTGATGAACCCACGACGCAATATCGTCAAAAATACAACTTTTATCTTTTTTGTGAAATAACGCAAAATGAAGGATTCCATCAAGCGACCTGGTCTTTTTTCGAGGCGTCTCATGGGAAAGGTGCAGCCGATGGGGTTGGAGGTGTAGTTAAAAGAACCTTGGATGCCAGAGTTGCCTATGGTACAGATATTGTCGATGCAAGGTCCGTATTTGAGATATTAAAACAATCAGAAATATCTGTCAAGACATTTTACGTTTCTAACCAAGACATAGAAAAAATTAATATATCTAACCCCGAAAAAATTTTACCGATACCGTCCACAATGAAAATACACCAAGTCATCGTCACTGAAAATAAATATACCGTTAAATACAGAGTGCTAAGCTGCTTTTGCAGGCGAGGTAATTGCGATTGCTTTTCTACTAAAACTCACGTTCTTATAAAGGAAATCAATGAAAAACAACCAAGAGTTCGTAGAGATAGATTCAGGAAAAATATGATTAAAATAGATTCGTCTTCCAAAGATACGGATACGGAGATCGAATATGCCGAAAGCGATCAATCTGATTGGAATGAAGCTGAATATTTTGATGATAATGATCCAGAAGAACAGGAAACCTGCAGAGAAAAAACAGAGAAAATAATGTTATCTGAAAAAATAATACAGAATAAGACTAAACCAGAGATTGAAAACCACTTAAGAACTGAAAATGTAATATTAAAAACAAATACAGAAGAAAAAAAAGGTGTTACATATAGAATTAGATAGTGTCATGCAAAAAGGATCAGAAAGTAAGGGAAAAAAGAACGAAAACAGTGAAGTGAAAATCCTCGCTGATATAAGAAATACGCCTGAAAACAGTGGGTTTTATTTTAAAACATTTGGGAAGCTTACAGAAATAGGTTTAGACTTTGATGTGAGTTCAGTAAAAAAACCGTCATCTAATAATAGTAAATTGGAGAAAGAAAATACTGAAAATATATATTTAAAATGTATTCCGTCCTGTTCTGAAGTTAATTCCGCGATGAATCAAGAAGCGAATGTAGAAAAATATGATTTTTTAATAAATGACGTTGTTTTAGTCAGATATTATGTAAGAAAAATATGGAGGTACTACGTAGGATATGTTCAGAAAATTCACAATGAAGATAGTAAAACTTTATTCACGATCTCCTAAAGACTGTAAAATCCCCAAAACTAAAATTCATTGTACCAAAAAAAGTTGATATCGACATTATCACAAGCGAATCGATTGTTAAAAAAATAAGACTATTGCAAGATTCCAAAGACTACTATTTGGTTGATGATTTTGACGAAGTTTATTTTGTTTAGATCTCTTTTCTTTCTTTCAATTTAAAACCAATATTATGTAGAACGTGGTGTTACCGGGACGTCTTAAAGCATTATTGTTTTAACGTCATTTAAGTGTTATAAAGAGACAGAACTATACAGGATGTATGGCGTCATCTCTACTCCAAACTGGAATAAGATCAAAACAAAACTGTTTTAATATGTTATGGTAGGCCACCTGACTGATTAGTTTATTAGTAAGGATTTTGTTGTTTATAACCCCCAATGCAAACATATAAGTTTAACGTGTATATCTGCTTGTGGCATCGTAGCTCCCAAACGGATGAACCGATATTATTTTTTTTTTCTTTGAAAGGCGTCTTGATTGAATGTTCTTATCTATGATTCAAGAAAATCTGTTCAGCCATTTAAAAGATCAATTTTGAGGTTTTTCTAGTTTTACTTTTTAAGGGATTATTTTATTTCGTGGGTATGTTTTAAAATTTATATTAAAATTTTGTGACATTAATAAAGTAAAATCAAAAGAAAATATACACAGTAACACAAGCAGTAAATGTAATTGATTGATGATTTTGTTATTGTTTTTTTAGAGTAAGAAAAACAAAGTTGTTTAGTTTGTACTACTTATTAAATATTTCTTTATGTGAATTTTATTTATTTTAAATTAAACTTACCTAAAATCTTGTGACCATATACACACACCCTAATAATTCTGTTGTGCTACATTTATTTTCCAGTGTAAAACGTTCCGTTGTGATTTCCGTTGTGCGGTTACGTCAAAAATTTGGTCCTGACCCATAAATGACAAGCTCTTGGAAACTGTCCATGCGGTCGGAGCTAAGTTCTGCAAGCCCGCTGCAGAAGAACATAAAAACTCTCCAATCACACTCTTAATTTCATGGCTATTAGACGGGAGATGAAGCTACATTCTTCAACATATTTGACAGCATACAGGCAACTGAACAGACAGATCTCCAAATGCATGATGTTAGATGTTAGATATTAAGAAAACTGCGGATCTGTGGGGGATTTCCGTTAAAGTTATTGCGTCTGTAATAGATACAATCGCGCCTCATTTAGCTGTTATTTTTAATACTAGTATCGAATCTGGTGTGTTTCCTGATTTAATGAAGTATAGTAAAGTAATACCTTTATTTAAATCTGGTAGTACATTAGACCCCGCCAATTTTAGACGTATTTCTGTACTTACCAACACTTAGTAAGATTTTCCAAAAAATTATTCTTGATCAAATGTTAAATTTCTTTATTATAAATAATTTACTACATAAAAATCAATTTGGTTTCACAAGGGGTCGCTCGACAACTGATGCCGGTGTTAAGCTGATTAAATATATATTTAATGCATGGGAGAATTCACAGGATGCTTTGGGTATATTTTGTGACCTATCCAAAGCCTTCGATTGTGTTCACCATGAAACATTAATCAGGAAAATTCAACAACACGGTAAAAGAAGTGATGCTCTAAAATTAATTATTTCATATTTAAGTAAGAGAACGCAAAAAGTTTTCATCAACAGTATGAGTTCTTCCGGGTCGATGGTACAGATGGGCGTGCCTCAAGGCTCAATTCTCGGCCCCTTTCTGTTTCTTGTATATATTAATGACTTACCTTACATAGTAGGAGATAACCATGATATAGTATTATTTGCAGATGACACTTCTTTAATTTTCAAATTAACTCGACATTTGCTAAAATATGACGAAGTAAATAATGCTATATCTAAATTAGTAAATTGGTTCAATGTTAATAATTTGCATTTAAATGGCACTAAAACGAAATGTATGAAATTTATGACTCCAAATGTCAAACAATTAAATACTAATGTAATTTTAATTTATTTATTATCTATAATCATTTTAATTTATGTATTATTTATAATCAAAATTGAATAAAAAAGTTTCTGTTTCTGTTTCTTTTTCATGCGGCGGGACTTACGCAACTTCAATACAGCTTGTATTGAAGAAGCGGTCGAGCGGAACCAAAGCTCCAAAGTCTTTGCCAAAGATCTGTCTGCCAGAAAGAGCCAACTGTCAAAGCTGAAGACCGAGTGTGGCATCATCGTTTCCGGGGCACCTGAGATTTTGAGTGAGATTGGGAGGTTTTATGGGTACCTGTACACGTCATCGTTGGACCCACACGAAAATGTGAGTAACGATCCAAGAGCGAGTCTCATCCGACACTATTCCGAAGATATCCCGAACGTCAGTTTAAGCGAGATTAGAATGGCTTTCCAGCACCTTAAAAACGGTAAGGCCCCAGGCGAGGATGGAATTACAGCGGAGCTTCTGAAAGCAGGTGGAAAACTGGTACTAGAAGTCTTTCAGAAGCTCTTTAATTCCGTCCTCCATGGCAGCATTACACCGGAGGCGTGGAGCAGAAGTGCGGTGGTATTTTTCTTCAAGAAAGGTTACAACGTTTTCTTGAAGAACTTCAGACCGATTTCCCTTCTGAGCCGCGTCTACGTGCTGTTTTCGAGTGTCATTACGAATCGTCTCGCGCGCAGATTTGACGACTTCCAGCCTCCCGAACAAGCCGGTTTCCGAAAGGGCTTTAGCACCATGGACCACATACATACCCTTCGGCAAGTTGTACAGAAGTCCGAGGAATACAATTTGCTACTATGTCTGGCGTATGTCGACTATGAGAAAGCCTTTGATTTCGTCAAAATTTGGGCGGTTCTGCAGTCCCTTCAGCGGTGCCAAGTTGACTGTCGGTATATCAAAGTGCTGAAGTGCTTGTACAGTAGAGCTACGATGGCTATCCGAGTACAGAACCAGAGTACGAAACCTATCAAATTGCAGAGAGGTGTCAGACAGGGTTACGTTATATTCCCGAAACACTTCACCGCTGCATTGGAAGACGTTTTCAAGCTTCTGGACTGGTAAGGATACGGTATTAACATCAATGACGAGTACACGAGTTTCTCACTGCTGGCCGTATGAGGAAGCTCAAGGTCGCTCAGCGAGCTATGGAGAGGGCAATGCTCGGGGTTTCTCTGCGTGATAAACTTAATAATATAGATATCCGCAGTAGAACCAGAGTAACCGACATAGCCAAACTGATTAGTAAGCTGAAGTGGCAGTGGGCCGGCCATATAGCTCGAAGAATCGACAACCGATAGGGAAGAAAGGTTCTCGAGTGGCAGCCTCGTACCGGTAGGCGAAGTGTAGGGCGTCCCCCCACTAGATGGAGTGAAGACCTGGTAAGATATGCAGGAAGTCGATGGATGCAGGTGGCTCAGGACCGTGCTTTGTGGCATTCCTTGGGGGAGGCCTATGTTCAGCAGTGGACCTATGAAAGACTGTAATGATGATGATGATGATGATTCCTTAATGTTATGATATTTTTGTACAGTTTTTCTTTAATAAAGCTTTTAAACTTGTTTATTCACAAACTTTGAACATGTTCTGGGATTATGTTGTAAAAGCGTATACGCATAAATGAATTACTAATTCTGTGGAGTCTAGTAACTGGCATTACAAGCTTATGTTTGTTTCAAGTGTTTCAGGTATGAACATCCTTATTCTTATTAAAGCTTTTTCTGTTTCTATGTACACACATTACATTTTCATAAATATATTGCGATGCAAAAGTTAATATGTTTATTTCTTTAAATTTTTTCCCACGAATAAAAATTTTAAACTTCTTGATTTATAAGCCCTGCATATATTCTGGTACTTAGTTCTAAAAGGAAATACATTGCCCTGTGAAGGAAAAATTTACTCTTTGAAGTCGCTTAACTGGTATAACTCTCTTGTACTTTTTCCTATTACAGATTGTTCATCACCATTTTTAACAAAACCATTTTCTTGTTAAAGATGGTGTTGTACATACATTAAATTTTCGTAAATATATTAAGAGCCAAAGTAAATATATTTATTTCCTTAAAATTTATCTCTAAGGGATTCCTTTGGACCTAGGTTATAAATTGCACGTATGGCTCTCTTCTGCAAAACAAAAATAATTTCAATGTCAGTCTCATTACCCCATAGCAAGATTCCATATGATATTATGCTAAAGAAATAACTAAAGTAAACTAATCTAGCTGTTTCATCACTATTTTATACAACTTAGTTCATCCATCTTAGTTCTGCAGCATATGCTGTAAAAAAGATTAGAGGCCTGCCATGTGATGAAACAGCTAGATTAGTTTATTTTAGTTATTTCCTTAGCATAATGTCATATGGGATATTGCTATCGGGTAATGCGACTGACATTGAAACTATCTTTGTTATGCAGAAGAGAGCCATACCAGTAACCAAAACAGATAGACAGATCAGCACAGGACAGTAATATTGTGATCGAATACATGCGCAGTGCACTCTCTATTCCCTCACTCTTATAGTCCGATAGGACCACATCCGATACTTCCGAGAGATTAGGCGCAGGACCCACGGATTTACGTGCTTTCCGAGGGGGAAAAAAAATTGGCATATTCCTGAATACGGGCTGTTACTGAGAATTTCTTGCTAAAAACCAAATAACAGATTTTTGTCTGACCCCGGGATTTGAACCTAGAACCTCATGATCAGCAATTGTGTTTGCGACTACTAAATCAACGAGGCAATGTAAGTATATACCACGTGGAAAGCTCTGAGGAATTCTTCGGTTTTTTATATAGGATAGGGTGACAAACGAGCACACAGTCCACTAAGATGAAATGCCTCGTTTCCGGTAAAAAGGGTCCCGGTTCTCTACACTCGCAGCAACGAGCACACAGTCCACTAAGATGGAATGCCTCGTTTTCAGTTAAAAGGGTCCCGGTTTTCTACACTCGCAGCAGTATTAACACAGCTGCTATTTTACGTTTCTGTGAGAGCGTTGTCTTTCCCCGGTCGAGCCAACCTATTCGTGCTACAACTATAGGGACTACTAATATAGCTACAGCATAGCTCTACCATGTATAAAGGATAAACTAAATTCCACTATCCTACACTGAGAGAGAACTTGAAATTCCATTAACATCATTTTAGGAGTCCACAACCATGCGTTTTACGAGGAATGTTCTGCCACTTACGACAACATTGTGAAATTTACTGTCACCAAGATTTGTCAGGACCAAAACGACTTAGGGTCCCACACGAAAAAAGTATTTTTTGCTTTTTTAAAGGCCGGCAACGCATCGACGGATGATGGAGATTTTAATGGCGACGGTGAGCATGCTCGTTTGCCTTTTCTTATTTAGAAATGTAAATTATAAAAATTGTGAAAAATAATTATCATCTAAACTAAGGTTTATCAATTAAAAAGACAGAATTGAATTAATCTGTGGTAAAGAGAACGCTATCTATCGCAAACCAGAACAATTCCGAACATTTCTGAATTTCTGGATGAAATCCCGTCATATAATCTCTTACTCCGCTACCACATGACTATTACGTCAACGATACATAGTCCCCCCATAGATTGCCCCATAGGGGGTATATTTGCCATAGTCGCAATGCTTGACAGGCGGGTTGGCAACCGCAATGTTTTATTATTACGTTGTTCTCAGAAAGACACTGCTGCCCATCTCCGTGTTTGGTTCCCTCTGTCGTCTCTTATGACACCCATGAGGCAATCCGATATGTGGTAGTGGATATTCTTACCTCAGCACTGTTTTTTTATTGGATAGGACGACAAACGAGCACACAGTCCACCTGATGGTAAGTGGTTGCTGTGGTCCATAGACATCTACATTTATCCTTGTTTGCGAATCAAAATGCAGTTGCGTTATCACCCGTGAGGACTAAGATGGAATGCCTCTTTTCCAGTAAGAATGGTGTCCGGTTCTCTACACTCACCATACGAAACACAGCAGTGTTAAGCTGCTACTTGACGCTGGTATTCTGTGAGAGCGTGATTCTTCCCCGGTCGAGCCGACCCATTCGTGCTACAACTATACTACTAATATAGTTGCAGCATGGCTCTACCACGTATAAAATGGTCGCATATGACTGTGATTACAATATAATTCGCAGAAACTATAGACGTAACAATTTATGTTACAAAGCACTCATAAACTCAATATTAATGTACCCCTACTCTTACCCTTGCTAAAGAGTATAAATTCTAGATACCCACATTCATCTGTTTATAGTTTTATTTAAAATAAATATTTAATAATAAATTTCTAGGCCTAACTAATATACAATACACTATATGTTACCTCAGTGGTGTGCTGCTTTTACTTTTAGTAATATCTGTAGTTTGGTTTCTTCATTCCCAATCTAACTTTTATAAAATTTAGTCAATATATCAGGATACAACATAAATTTTTATACTTTCCTAACAATTTTTTTTCCCCACCATGAATTTGTCAAATATTTCACCTTTTGAATTAGCCTTTAAAGTCGCCTGTAGTTGTAGGTGATAAATGACACAAAGTCTTCGTGACTAGTAGTGTTCGAATATTACTGAATTTATTTCCACTTACTTATAATTACCAGGCGAGGGGCTTACTGCTTGCCCGACGTCGAACAATTACAAAGTATTATAATATTTGCAACGTAAGCCGTTACAACCTTATCCCAAAGTGGCGCCACCCTGATGGTGGAAAAAATTGATCTCATTTGCAGACAAACGAAAAAAGAAACATAAACGCTTGAAAAACATTACCCTCTATCTGAGGCAGTCGGATAAAATCAGTCTTTACTTACAAGCTAAAACTTACGAATTTAAAACGTACTCCAGCTAAAGTTTTTTTACTGGTGCACGAAAAGGTAGTGTAATAGTTTTCTCGTTAGGTGAATTTCACTTCGATGTAACGAGAAAATGTAGGAAGATATTATTGCAACACGTGATAACTGCATCGCCGAACACTGCAGGTAGTAGTTGAAGCAGGAATTTCATTCATGCCGTTATTGCCTGCATTTGAAATATCATTTTTTATACGAGGTCCAAAAGAAGGTTTTATACCAGACGCGTTTGTTTTCTTTTCTTTTTTTATAGGATAAGGGTGACAAACGAGCACACAGTCCACCTGATGGTAAGTGGTTGCTGCGGCCCATAGACATCTACATCGATCCTCGTTTGCGAATCAAAATGCAGATGCGTTGTCACCCGTGAGGACTAAGATGGAATGCCTCATTTCCAGTAAAAAGGTCTTCCGGCCACCTGCACTCACCAAGCGAAACGCAGAGATAAACCTCTACTTCACGCTGGTATTCTGTGAGGTCGTGGTACCACCCCGGTTCGAGCCGGCCCATCCGTGCGACAACAAAATCTGCCGTGTGGCTCTACCTATTTCTTATGTGCGTTCACCCAATTCTTGGAAATGGTTCATCATCGTCATCAAGTTTTTAATGTAAGTATTTAGACGAAATTTTATTAGTTACCTTGAACTAATGATATTATATAGGTATTGATACTCCTCTTAATTTATAGTACAGATACTTAAAAGAGTAAAATAAAGGATCTGTTTAAAGAAATTAAACCTAATCGACGCTTTTTCTTTCACCGGCACGGCACTGACACGGCGCTGGTGCCTGGGCTTCGTTTTCTACTGAGTCGGTACCAGTGCCGATCTACGCTCATTTTTCAGACAGTCAGTTCTACAACATATAAAAATTGTCTCGTCAACTAGTCGTATTTGTTTGTTATATCTCTTAAGACGAAAATACAATCAACGCAAAGAAGTCAAATTTTGAATTCATTTTAAAAATAAGATACTTGAAGAATATTTTTATGAATAAATAAAACAATATATTATACCGTATTTTAAAAGTTGAAAATATACACATAAATATATAAATATATATATATATATATGAGTATATTTATAATATATATAAAAATATTTCATCTACTTCCGCATAAACGAGGAGACATTGTATCATTCCATAAATCAATTTCGAGTCTCAATCTCAACGTGTCCCTTCTACCTCGGCTCGCGCACACGCACATGCACACGACTACAATACATACACAATACATATGCAGTTTTACGGGCCGGCATCGAGCGGGAAGCTTGCTCTCCCGGCACCGGTGACGGCACCGATGGAAGTCATAGCCTTGCCGGCGCCGGAGTCAGTAAGTGGAAACACATGACTGCACATGCCATACATTTAATACATTTTTGCCTCCCTGGCAATCGAGGCGGTTCTATACCGGTGCCGTGCCGGTTAATGGAAAAGTGCTCGTTAGATTTTCAAGTTGGAGCTTTTATTCTTCGATACACGATTCAGGATATATTCTAGTACCGACTTAAGAAGCTCTTATGTGGAAATAATTTTTTTAAGCAAAAACTTGTTTAGGCCTGTTTGGCAATTCCAGACGAGTAAATGAGTTCACGTTACCGACTTGCTATTGTTCCCAGTATACATGTATGTATATGTTGCTATAGTATGACTATAAGAGCCGTGATCGCTCAGATGGTTAGCGTTCATTGGAAATTTCACAGTACGCGAGCGACCCGAGTTTTATCCCCGTCAGCACCAATGAAATTTTTAATTGAAATTTTAAGTGCTGATTTACCACTGGCTCGGCGGAGAAGGAAAACATCGTGAGCAAACCTGCATGTCTGAGAAATGAGAAAAAAAGTTTGAAGACATGTGAAGTTCGTCAACATTTCGTTCGCATTGGGGCAGCGCGGCGGACATTTCCTTGCCATAATACCCTCTCAGAAATGAGAGGAGACCTGTGCCAAGCAGTGGGACGTATATTAGCTGTAACTTTAACTTTTAACTTTAGTATGACGTATTTCACGTATGTTATGTGCGTCGGACGCTTTTTAGAAGGGGAAAATATTATCAGTCACTGACATGCCAATGTAACCATTATATCTGTAGTTACGAGTATAAGTTTGACATATTGTTCGTATGTGCGTAATATGTGCTTTTTAGATAATTTTCCACAGTGGTAGAGCCACGCGGCAGCTTTTGCTGTCGCACGGGTGGGCCGGCTCGAACCGGGTTGGTACCACGACCTCACAGAATACCAGCGTGAAGAAGAGGTTTACCTCTGCGTTTCGCTTGGTGAGTGCAGGTGGCCGGAGGCCCTTTTTACTGGAAATGAGGCATTCCATCTTAGTCTTCACGGGTGACAACGCATCTGCATTTTGATTTGTAATAGAGGATAGATGTAGATGTCTATGAGCCGCAGCAACCACTTACCATCAGGTGGACTGTGTGCTCGTTTGTCACCTTATGCTATACAAAAAAAAATAGATGGGTAAAATATTTCTTTATAGGAGAGGGGGCAAACGAGTATGCAGTTCACCTGATGGTAAGTGACTAACGTCGGCTATGAACAACTGCAACACCAGAGGAATTGCAGATACGTAGCCGGCCTTTTAAAAAGGAGTAGGTTTTTTTCTACGTCGTATCGGTCTCAAAAAACCGCTGATGGTAATCGATTCCACAAGGAAATTTTGCGAGAAAGAAAACTTCTTCTAAATTGCACAGTGGTGGACCGCCAATCATCCAGATAATATGAATGGTATCGCGAATTTTGTCGCGAAGTGCGATGGTAAAAATTGAGCTGCTGGAATTAGTTTAAAAAATTCTTCAGAGCACTCCCCATGGTAGATGCGATAAAATACGCAAAGAGATGCAACATCTCTTCGCTGCGCCAGTAAATCGAGCTGATTGGAAAGGACTTAGTCATCGACGATTCGAGCTGCTCTGCGCTGGATGCGTTCAAGTGGAAGGAGCTGGGACTAGGGATTCCCAGCCCAGATATGGGAACAGTATTCCATCTGAGGCCGAATCTGCGCCTTATAAAGTAGCAGGCGGTGTGCCGCCATGAAATACTGTCCTGCTCTGCTGAGCACGTCAAGCTTTTCAGAGGCCAATTTGGCATTCTCTTTCAAGTGACCACGAAAGTGCATGTCACTCGATATGTCAACACCAAGGATTCCGATACTGGCTGAGGCAACAAGGGGAGGGCCTCAAAACCGGGGAGGTACGACAAAGGTGTTCTTTTTAGCGTTAAACGCGCAAATTTGTGTCTTGTGAGGATCGATCTGGATTAGATTTAGTCGTCCCCAATCCGAGACTTTGTTCAACATAGACTCGATTTCAGAATGATTGTTTCGGTACTTGGTGACGTTTTCCCGAGAAATATTGGCACGGCCGGTGTATAGAGCATTACCAGTGCTGTTATCCGCAAAGCAATGAGTGTTACCTGTTTGAAACATATCATTGATATGTAGAAGAATCAGCGTTGGTAATAGCAAATGAGCATACAATCCCATGTGGTTATTGTCGATAAGTGGATGCTGTGGCCCATAGACATCTACATTTATCCTCAATTTTTTTTTATAGGATAAAGGTGACTAACGAGCACACAGTCCACCTGATGGTAAGTGGTTGCTGCGGCTCATAGACATCTACATCTATCCTCTATTACAAATCAAAATGTAGATGCGTTGTCGCCCGTGAGGACTAAGATGGAATGCCTCATTTCCAGTAAAAAGGGCCTCCGGCCACCTGCACTCACCAAGCGAAACGCAGAGGTAAACCTCTACTTCACGATGGTTTTCTGTGAGGTCGTGGTACCACCCCGGTTCGAGCCGGCCCATCCGTGCGACAGCAAAAGCTGCCGCGTGGCTCTACCACTGTTAAAGATTAAATTAAGAATCAAAATGCAGATACGTTGTCAAACCTGAGGACTTAGACAGAATTGCCTCATTTCTAGTAATAAAGGTCTCCAGTGCTCCTACACTCACCATACAGAAGCATCAGAGTGATATTTTTCGCTAGTATTCTGTGAGAGCGTGGTTTTTTCTTCTTAATACAACTGAAGTCTGGCTCTGCCACAAATTAAACACGAGAAATAGACTCTAAAACACTTCTTCTTAACATTTTACCATCAGTGGACTTTGTGCTCATTTGTCATCATTACGTCTATCCAAATACTTGCGTAAAATTACAATTTAGCCTTAAGGTCATGGAATTTTTAAACGAATTTCTTAATCACAATAAATACTTATTTTTCATTCGACTAAAACAAAACTTTAATTATTTTCTTTTAAATGTTACTACTGCTTGTTGAGAATTCCATCAAGGTTTATTTTGAATTTAATTAACATTGTTATTCAAATTCGGTCAAGTCGAATGAATTTCAAGAAATAAAGATAAGTTCTTGTTCGATTTTCAATAAGTTCGTTTTTATTTATTTTTTTAAAGTTTGAGTTCCATTTTATTTGAAAAAAAAATAGGTATGGATTTATTAACATGAAACTTATTTGATAAAAACATTGCATATCTAATAGAACTGGGATTATTTTGATTTATAATCGTTAGTAGATGTAGGTATCTGCGGACCATAGCATACATCAGGTGGACTCTGTACTCATTTGTCACCCCATTATATTATATAATAAAAATGTAGTTGTCTCATAATTCTGTTTATCATAAACTAAACTTAATATTTTATGGAGCAGAAATTATGCTTATAACTCCAATAATCCTTTATGTGATGTGTCAACGAATATTCCAACAATATTACCTTCGCTTCCTGATTTTAATAATTCAACAGTCTCCGCCCGCCATCTGTTTTTGAACCACAAATATCCGTTTTATGAAATTATCAGCAAGTTATACAAACAGAAAATCGTAAGCTTTGTGAACTTAGTAGTCGCGAAGAGATATGCAAATATAAAATTCAAATTTATTCATAACTTTTAATATCACGTGTATGCAGGTTGAATATACCTACTTATAAATTGTATTTTTATCGACTAAAGACCCGCCCCGGCGCCGCACGGGTGATTTACTAACCAAGTACTATCCAGGTAAATCATTAGGTAGCCCATAAAAGTTTTATCAAAATCGGTCAATTTGCTTAGGAGGAGAAGAATTATGAACACATGCACACCGCACTTTTATATATAAATACATTTCAATCCAACTTGAATCGAGCAGTGAAAATGAGAATATGCTTTGGTATTTTTGGTATTCTCTGCAAAACCATCAAAAGAAAACAATTATGGCATCACTTCGGAGTCTGTGTGTTTGTTACAGAAGTTTTCTCTGATGGTGTTTCATGTATTAACTGAAATTCGTCATAGTTATAAAATGCGATTTTTCGACCCAAGGAGTTAATTTTAATGGTTAAAAAAGGTAATTTGAGTATGCATACTTCATTATTTTGATTACAACTTTATTTTACACTAGCGAACCGCCCTGCTTCGCCTGTGTATCATCTATTAAAGTAGCGTTATTTAGATTTAAGATAATCAAAGAGCATTTATTTCACCAATTTTTCTTTATATTCAAAAATGTCCAATTTTTTTTTGTTAAAATAAAGCTTAGATCATTCCTTTCAATGTTTTCTATAATCTGTTTATAAAGTTTACATTACAATCAGTCCAGCTATTCTAAACTTTAGCTCGGACAGGCAGACAGACAAAAAATTTAAAAAAGATTACTCATGTCCTAACGGTATGCATACAGGCCCTTTTGCTCAATAAAAACAGTTATTTAGGTATTAGAAACAGAAAATATTAATGTGCATAAATATATATACAGATTCATTTTTTTATAGGATAAGGTGACAAACGAGCACACAGTCCACCTGATGGTAAGTGGTTGCTGTGGCCCATAGACATCCACATTTACCTCAACAAGGAATCAAAATGCAGATGGAATGCCTCTTTTTCAGTAAAATGGATCTCCGGTTTTCTACACTCACCATATAAAACACAGCAGTGTCAAGCTGCTATTTTACGCTGGTATTCTGTGAGAGCGTGGTCCTTCCCCGGTCGAGCCAATCCATTCGTGTTAGAACTATACTACTAATATAGTTGCAGCATGGTTCTACCACGTAGATACCACATAGCGGCGAGCCCCAATTTTTCAACAAATTACGGGAGAGCAAGAAAACATTTATTGTTCCCCGATTACTACCTTTTTTCATAGGAAAATTAATCTTTTTTGTAATTTTCCATTAAATCTAATATATTTAATGAAAAAAAAAATTGAAGTTTGCACCTCTGTGGCGTCAACGACGAATTGGAAGTTTGGGAAGAGCATTAACTACCTAACAGCATTGCATGAATCTGATCGTTGTTAGATATGCGCAACGTTAAGGAACTGGATAGTTAAGTTGTCGAAATACTTGGTTAAGGCAACTGAAATCCTGGAATTCTTTCCCGCTTAAGACTAGGTACGATATGAAAAAGCTGAATACAAGCTTAATTTACTTAAGACTTTGTTTAGACAAAAAAAATGATTTATGTATAAGAGATAATTTTGTTCTTCTAAGTTAATTTCTTACAAGCTTAAATAACAGTGCCAAATAGCAGTACTTACACTACTGCGTTACGACCTAAGGGTATGGAGAGCTACTATAATAACAGGCTGATAGTAATTCCAACTTTTTTAGAAGCGACAACTTCATCACATCTGTAACATTATTAGTTTGAAGTTGTTTGCAGGTGTCCATAAGCTGCAGCAGTTACTTACCGTCAGGTGGACTTTGCATGTAGTGGCGGTATAAGAATATCCATTACCCAATATCACACCGTGGGTTTTTTAATAAAATTAAGGTACAAACGAGCACACAGCCCACCTGGTGGTAAGTGAACGCTGTGGCCCGTAGACCCCACCCCAGAGGACTAAGGTGGAATGCCTCATTTTCAGTAAAAAGCTACTATTTTATGCTCGTATTCTGTGAAAGCGTGGTCCTTCCCCGGTTGAGCAAACCCATTCGTGCTATAACTATTTTTTTACTTATTATAAGCCAGTGCTTGACCTCAATCCCACCAATAAACTTAAATTATATTCAATTGAGGTGGAAAATATGAATAACTGTTATGAGACTGATATAAAGTGTCTAAATTCAAAAAAATTATCACTTGAAAACCATACAAATTATATCAAATAAATATGAATCGGCTCAATATGAGATAAAAGACCACATATTGGCCATTAATGATCTGGTAAAGTCATGTAAATATAATGAGGAGCGCTTTGCCTCCCTAATAAAACATCAAAGTGAGTTTCAGCGCTCCATACCAGGTTCATCGATGACAATATGTGTAAATAATAATGTAAACAGTAAGGACTCATTATTTTCACCTACAGTCTATGACAGTGCCATCACAAATAATATAAACTTAAAAAGTTTTTAAATTAAAATAAAAAATAAAGTTATTATGTATTGTGATGAAATAGGCAAAAATTTGGGCTAGATGTTAAATAACTGTTTAAATGTACAACTGATCAGTAATTATTGCATACCTTTAAACATATAATAAATAAAGTTTTAGCTAATAAATTTTGCCCTAATAGCGCATTAATAAAATTATTGTTGGGAGAAGAGGCAATGTAAACAAAAATCAATTATTAAAATATATTAAGAATCTAAATACTTTAAATGTACATTTTGTTTACATTGCCTTACAGGTTTGGCTACGGGAAAATAAAAAATATATTGGTAAATCCAATTGGGCATACCTTAAGCGCATTAAAAAAATTACGTATTTACAAGATTATACGGAATTCTTAAAGTAGTTTAAATACATTTCGACAGCACTATCTGCTTCAACACCCTCGAAAACCATGAAAATGACACCCATGATGAAAAAATTAATACCTATTGCAGCCGCCATCTTGGATTTACATTTCGACAGCACTATCGGCTTCAACACTCTTGAAAACCATGAAAATGACACCCAAGATGAAAAAATTGGTACCTACTTCAGCCGCCATCTTGGATTTACATTTCGACAGCACTATCGGATTCAACACCCTCGAAAACCATGAAAATGACACCCAAGATGAAAAACTTGATATCTATTGCAGCCGCCACCTTGGATTTACATTTCGACAGCACTATCGGCATCAGCACCCAAGAAAACCATGAAAATGACACCAAGGATGAAAAAATTTATATCTATTGCAGCCGCCATCTTGGATTTACATTTCGATAGCACTATCGGCTTTAACACCCTCGAAAACCATAAAAATGACACCCATGGTGAAAAAATTGGTACCTACTTCAGCCGCCATCTTGGATTTACATTTCGACAGCACTATCAGCTTCAACACCCTCGAAACCCATGAAAATGACACCCATGATGAAAAAATTGATACCTATTGCAGCCGCCACCTTGGATTTACATTTCGACAACCCTATCGGCTTCAACTCTCTCGAAAACCATGAAAATGACACCCATGATGAAAAAATTGATACCTATTGCAGCCGCCATCTTGGATTTACATTTCAACAGCACTATCGGTTTCAACACCCTCGAAAACCATGAAAATGACACCCAAGATGAAAATAATGATATATTTTGCAGCCGCCATCTTGGATTTACATTTTGACAGCACTATCGGCTTCAACACCCTCGAAAACCATGAAAATGACACCCATGATGAAAAAATTGGTACCTAATTCAGCCGCCATCTTGGATTTACATTTCGACAGCACTATCGGCTTCAGCACCCTCGAAGACCATGAAAATGATACCCATGATGAAAAAATTGATACCTATTGCGGCCGCCATCTTGATCTATTTCTCTTATATCTTGATTTATTCATCATCAGTTTCGACACCCTCGAAAAGCATGAAAATGTGACCCATGATAAAAAAATTATACTACTTACTTTTAGTACGTACTACTATTATTTATTCTGTGCTTTTAAATATTGTAATAAAAAAATCTCTTATTATTATTATAATCAAGTATTTAAGAAATTTGGTTATTCGAATATTGTGTATTTGTACAGCGATCTTTTTGAGCCGCTGAAAACAACCGAAACAATGTCCACTCACGACGGTGACTGAAGCCGAACCAAAGAGTATAGTGAGCCGAACTATGAGCCGAACTAAACTTAATACAAAGGTACTCTGTGAACTAAACTACTCTGTGGCTGTTCCCCATTTACAGAAATAATTTATATACGAGGCTACCAAATCAACGAAAATTTCGCCATTTTGGAGCCGAAAAAAATTAATTATAGCTAAACAAAACAAAATTACACTGCCATTTACATTCAGTGGCTTCCCACATGATAGATGAAGAGATTAAAAAATATATTGAGTTAAACAATTGATATTTCCAAAAGTTATAGTGTTTACAAGCCACAGGGACATGATAAATCCACACCATAAGCCACTAAAACCCTTTTTTTATTTAAAAATAGCAATTCATCGATTTAAAAAATTATTAATAAGTTCAACAATTATTTATCTTTCTAACAATGTGCTTTTTATGTCATTTATATGTATAATATGATTGCTAGATACGATTTCATCATCATCATAATTATCATCATAACAGCCCTTCACAAGTCCACTGCTGAACATAGGCCTCCCCCAAAGAATGCCACAAAGCACGGTCCTGAGCCACCTGCATCCATCGACTTCCTGCATATCTTACCAGGTCGTCACTCCATCTAGTGCGGGGACGCCCTACACTTCGCCTGCCGGTACGAGGCTGCCACTCGAGAACCTTTCTTCCCCATCAGTTGTCGGTTCTTCGAGCTATATGGCCGGCCCATTGCCACTTCAACTTACTAATCCGTTGGGCTATGTCGGTCACTCTGGTTCTACTGCGGATATCCTCATTTCTGAGTTTATCACGCAGAGAAACTCCGAGCATAGCCCTCTCCATAGCTCGCTGAGCGACCTTGAGCTTCCTCATCCGGCCAGCAGTGAAGGACCACGTCTCAGTTCCATATGTCATCACTGGCAACACGCACTGGGTGTACAGTCTCGTTTTCAAGTTTTGAGGTAAACCTGACGAGAAGATGTGCCGTAATTTCCCGAACGCTGCCCAACCGAGTTGAATCCGTCGATTGACCTCTCGGTCGAAGTTGGACGATATATCGATATATATATATATATATATATATATATATATATATATATATTTATATCGATTTAATTCGATAAAATGTTGGAATTTTAATTTTTAGGCGATAGTAGAACATTACCTTGCGCTTTCGCTTAAGGTATGCAATTACCTTGCACTTTCGCTTAAGGTATGCAATAAGATGTTATTAAAGTTTATTAGTGAATAACTTTTGCTGTTATAATAATTTAAAGTTGATATTTAATTGTTATAATTATTGTTAGAATTAATTAAATAGACATAAATAATTTAATTAAGAAATGTTTGACTAGAAATGGGTATTACCTATTCAAATATAATTTAAGACATAACAAATGTGCTATCTTATTCACTCTCTTTGAAAAGTAGCCTGTACAATATCGATATATTAACTTCTTTGTGCATGTGTTCGAAATTGACAAGATTGCTTTTACAAGATTGAGTTCATCAATATAACTGAGCTCGCTTTCCATTGAGTCCAGGCTTACAAGCTGCTGCTGCTGTTATTTGTATCATCATATGCTGCTCCTTAGCCGTGGTCGCTCAGGGGCTTAGCGCTCGCTTTAAGTTTCACAGAACGTGAACAATTCGGATTCGATCCCTGCCAGCACCAATGACATTGTTGATAGCAGTTTTAAGTGCTGATTTACCACGTCCTCGACGGTGAAAGAAAACATCGTGAGGTAACCCGCATGTCTGAGAAAATAATAAGAAGACATGTGAAAGGGCAGTGCGACGGAGACCTCGTTGCCCTAAAATCCTCTCAGAAGATAGAGGAGGCCTGTGCCCAACACTATGATGAATATAGGCTGTAACTTTACTTTTTTTTATGCTGCTCCTTGTCAACGATATGTATCTCGTATATAGTTCTTCTTCATACATAGTTTATTTCTTAACTAGATCTTCTAACAGCCTTTGCATAAAGGAGCGCAAATATTTAACAAAACTTGGTCACAGCGTTCTAGATATACTCCCGGAGCGTATGCTGTATTAAGAACGCAATTTAAATGCATTTCGTGCATTTATCTCTCCCTTGTTACGCGTCTCCAGAGACTCATTGTTGAGATTTTCATCTAGGCGTCATTTATTTTGTACTAAACCTTTATGTGTAAAATGATAACATTGTAGACGTTACGGCCTGCCGCTGCCCATCCGGGAGTAGGATCTACCGGGGCCCATTAGCGGAAAATCTTACAAGCAGATGCAGGTCGGGCCTCAACAAGTGGCCACGTGGAATTATCATATGACAATAAACTATATGGAAACATTCTATCCTACTACAATTCAACAGGGAGAATAGTAAACCGAGCTTACTTACCTATATCCAAGGCGACTGCTGTCTCAGGGTTCGGTCAGGCCGCATGTGGTTGTAGGGTGCATGGGTAGTAAGGGTTAGTGATGTGTATCTGTGTGTGACTGGTAGTGGTAGACCTGATTGGACCGTGGCCGTCGGCAGCAGCTCGGACTTTAGCACCGCTCCAAATTGTGGTAATCCTCAGCGGAGCCGCCCACAGCCACCTTCTTCACTCGTCACGAGGACAGTCCACCAACTTTATCGTACAATCAACTAACTTCCAGAAGCCACTAAATCTCGGTTGTTTTAAAGCTTAACACACAAAACGAATACAGAATGTCGGTCTATACAAAATCCCGTTACTATAAGCAAAAACGTAACACAACGCACGAATACGAATGTCCGGATCAAAGTTCACTACCGTTTCGCGTGGCAACAATTATTTCTAGAATAGTAGTTAATATTGTCGAATGCACTTATATACGGATTCAGAGTTAAACACAACTAAGTCCCGGGAGAAGCTCTCAAACAAGGAATGCGCGTTACGAATCCTAGACAGTATATTTACTCGACGCACCTGCACTATTCCGCGTTCCCGAACAAATTCACAGCGTGCTGTCCCAAGCACCGCTTGCAAACCACTCTCTTACACTCACGTTCCGACCTCGCGTCCTATTCGCACGGAAGAGGGGACAAGGTGACCTTCACAAGTACGCGCGTGTGAATGCAAATTTCAAAGTTTATTGTTTAGCTTAAACAGTAGATATTCATAATTCTTAGTAACTCTTACCCATAACTGCGTCTATATAAAAACTGTGACTACGGATATAAAAATATAATAGTGAATAAAATATATATGATTTATTGGAAGAAAAATTTCACATACTTTATTCCATATAAGTAGCCACACTGCAGCTTTATTATGGTTGCAGCACGAATAGGTCGATTAAACTGGGGTAGGATCACGCTCTCACAGAATACCAGCGTAAAATAGTAGCTTCATGCTGCTGTGTTTCGTATGATGAATGTAGAGACCCGGAGACCTTTTTACTGAAAATGAAGTATTCCATCTTAGTCTTTAGAGGTCAGGGGTGGTATCGCATCTGCATTTTGATTCTTAATTGAAATGTAGATGTCTATAGGCCACAGCATCAGGAGAACTTAAAAAAAATACCTGTCAAGTTTGAAAGTTTATTAAGCAGTTAGTCCATTCAGCTTGGTACATCAGTATATGTTGGTACTTCAAGTCACCTTATATCTCTAACAATATTTTATTTCTCAGAAATTCATATTTTATTAATAAAGTTTTCGTTAATCGCCTCGCATGTAGTAAGTTGGCGCTTAAATCAGCAAAAAAGCCAGTGGGAATCTTTTAATTTCAAAAAGGTCTGAAGTAGTGTTCTGTTTTATATTTTTGATATGCACATGTACTGAAAATATTTTGTCCGAGATCCAGAAATTAACTTAGCGAAGCCGGGGCGGAGCGTAAGTGATGTATAAATATCTGTTACAAATGATTTTGCTAGCGTTAAAGCAAGAGATCTGTGATTTCAAAAATTAAATGTTTAAATTTTAGTTTTAAAACCTACACGGCAAAAATATGTTAATTTATTTTTTTAAAGGCAGTCAAGCAATAAAAAAAGTAAAATTTTAAATGATTCGTGCTGGCTGTACACTAAAATGCTTCTTCAAAAAGCAAGCGATAAGCCACTTTAAGGAAACGATAAACTTCAAGCTTGTGAAAATGTTTAAGAAATAAAATCCTTTAAAACTGTAAAGTACTGTTACAAGCTTGCGGGTTGAGACAATTAAAAACTACCGATTAAATTACCAAAATTGACACTTTAATTACGGAACACTAGTTACATATTAAAACCACACTAATAATAAAACATAATTGTATTACTGATCACTAGTTCGCAGTTATATCGCCAATTCAATACTGCCTTGGTCGCGGCCGATATACCGGCCTTATATAGGCCCTCAGATAGTTCCAGAACCTTTTACTGTAGAAAAATCTAGAATGTTCGAGTATATATCGGTCCCGATTGACTAGGTGTCGATAGTTCCAGAAAATTCTTCCATGGAAATTTCTAGAAGTATCTTGATTCTCCTAGTTCTGTTACTCGATACTAGAGTAGTATTAATTGAGGCGCGCAACAATACGAAGGATAAAATATTCCCATTTTACATTAGATGGTTGTTTATTTTAATTAATAAAAAGCGATCTAAATGGCATGAATTGAATTTCTTAATAGAAAGACCCGCAACGTATGCGGTTAAAAAATTTGATTCACAAATTAATTATAGTACAAAAAATGTCCAAGAATGTTAATTCTCTTTGCTCGGGATAACGATTTCGCACTGGATTGGCCCAACCATATAATTAATATTGTTTCCAAAACTTCCAATAGCTACATTTTTCAAATTGAGTTTAAAAAATATGAATACACAATTGGTATTGAAAATAAGATTATGACAAGGAATTCAAAAAACGCAAAGACCCCTTGTCGATTATTCTCTGCGAAGGTCTTGTTTTGCAAACCACTATAGATTTAAGCTTTCATATGATCTATTAACAAGCCTTAGTTGAATGAATAGTTTCAATTTGAATTGGGATTTTGTGATAATTTTTTGAGAAATTTTTAAAATATTGATAGTAAATTAAAATTTTCTAAATTATTGCACACAACAAGGTGTCTTAAATATTTGTTATTATCTGTAATATAAAAACAAATATATTGATAATATCAATATAAGAAGCAATATACGGAAACAAATCAGATGTACAGCAGCGTCATTCTAATAACGATTAAAAATAAAAAACTGCGGTTGCCAACCCGCTTGCCAAGCGTAACAATTATGGCAAATGTCCGCTCCCTACTTACAAGGCAATCAAAGGAGGAGACTTACATTCAGCAGTGGACTCTAATGGACTGTAACGGTAACGGTAACAGTAATATTATCATTGGTGGCTCTGTCAATGATCGCGTTACTTCCGGATGAATTGATTGATTGTGATCACAATTCACAATTCAAAAGTTTTGCCGAGACTATAGTTCCTAGCCAGGTTAGAGTCTGGTAGGTTACGCTGTATTCAAGTTACTAAAAAATTCTATATTATATTATGCCAAAATGGATCAATTAAAAGAATCACAAAATTATGATCCGATTGCTGCGTTCGAGTTACTAATAAAATTTGTATTTACAGTGTTTAAAGTCCAGAGAGGATTCGGAGTGAATCTCATCGCGGAACCGTAAAGAGGAGAACGATGTCTAACGGGCCAGCTTGTGTGAAATATAAACCCTTCACCATAATAAACGGGCGGTTTTCTTTTTTTCCATAGCTATGTCATATTTGAAAAAAATATCAAATGAAAAAAATACTTTTACTGAGAAAATAAATTTTGACGTTGCCGTATTTGAAAATATATTCCGTATTAAAATTATGAAAGAGAGAGTTTAGAAAAAGATATATTTTTTACTGCGTACATAATTATAATGGCGCGAATCGAGTCGCTTGTCATTGAAAGGAGACGGTCCATTTCTGACCCAGTCTATGTACAGTATACCGTAAAAAAGAGAAAAATTCAGGGATTTAGTTAAAAATAAAATGAGAGAATAAATCAAAGTAAATAAATTGCAAAAAATAAAAATGCAATCCCTAGTTTTTGATGGTTTTACAAGATGGTACCCTTCCTGTCATAAAAAAGTAAAAAAGACAAGGTTATTTGTCAAATGTAATTTCTGTCAAATGATATTTTTATTTATTCTGAACTTGTTCTGAATTCGTGAAT
This sequence comes from Parnassius glacialis, assembly GCA_033319125.1. Classification (NCBI taxonomy): domain Eukaryota; kingdom Metazoa; phylum Arthropoda; class Insecta; order Lepidoptera; family Papilionidae; genus Parnassius; species Parnassius glacialis. Next base: position 42,760,841 of record JAVANC010000019.1, on the reverse strand, counting down.
GTGTTTAATTGTGGATTTCTTTGGCGATTTAGTTTTTTGTTTGGACTTTGGATTACTACTTTTTGACTCTGCTTTTGTTTTATGGACTTAATGATTTACGTGAGATTTCGATTTCGTTGATATCGGACATTTGTATTCTGTAGAATCACATTTTGAATCCGTAAGCAGGTATGTACTAAAGAAAGATGTTTCCTTAAGCTATTAAACGCATTTGAGTGACATGCTTCTATCTGTAGTCTGTTAATAATTATTAATTTCTACATAAGTTCATAATGGCTGCAAAATCTTAATAATATGATGTAATTATCTTTCAGTTCACCTGTTAAAACATGTTGCACTATTTAAAATGCGCTTCTGCAATATAGACAGTTTATTAAAGTAAGATTGTTTTGTTCTAGATGGATGAAAATGCACCAATATGTTCTCAATGTTTTGCAAACGTATTACTAGAATTATGTGTTGGCACAAATCATGAAAATGAGCTCCAGCGCCCTAATGCCAATATTATCAGTATATTGTATGTTTGGTGTCAACGAAGACTAGGTAGCAGATAAGTTGTGACCCAATTAATATCACCCCAACAAGACTCTGCTTTAATAAGCGGCGGTATAAAATCTTACCATCACTCGGACAGAGCTTAATAATACATATATACTGTTGGCGAGACAAGGGACAAGTTGGGATGAGATGATTGCAGGTTATTATTGCAGTTGCACTTCTGGACAACAGACAGTGGGTTGCTGTGCCCACATAATGACCGCTGTCTGGTATTTGTGTTGGGCTCGGTATCAAAATTCCATAACCGCACTGGCCTCAATTCTGGATGGCATTTTAGTAAAAGAAGATTTTGAAGTAGGATAAATAAATAAAAAAATCAAAAAAGTAAGCTGTTTTATTTATATTACCTTAAGTATCCAAAACATGATTGACCTAATGTTTCACTTTCTATAATTCAAAGGACTGTTAACCTTTGTTATGATATTATCCAGGCTTTAAAGGTCTGTCAAGGCTCAAGGCATACTTTGACACAGTGAGCACATGTTATATGAAAATATTTGTACGTCGGAAACATATTTATTCCCGAATTCTTTTGTAACAACTGTAATGTACCATATAACAAATAAAATTATATTATCTATGATTGTACTCTAGCACCTCAGCAGCCCAGATAGACACATATACCTGAACAGAATTTAGTATTTAGGATTATTCTGTTTATCCACCTTAAAACAGCCACTCTAAAGTAAAATGAGTTAAATATATTCTTTATTACTAGTGCAATTAAGTAGTATCTCAGGGTGAATTTTTTAGGGTAGAGAAACAGAGTTACCTGCTATTCACATATAATCTCAGCTTTGAGCTATCTGGCACAAAATTTTTGTAAAAGCTAACAAAACACTTAGGCTCCATTTCCCCATGTAAAACAAAAGTCCTGAATGCCCCTGGCACTGAAGTGTGAATTAGTACACACTAATGAATGCAATGAAATAACTTTGTGTGTAGACACCGTTGATTTATCTCAACAATCTTCTTGTCTGGAATTAGGTAGTACTTTTTACATTCGTTTTACAAATATTAACAAAAACTCTAGTTGTTTTAAGATCAAAAAAACACATACACAATCTTTATTACACCTTGTTTATGTTTTGATCAAAAAATACAACTTTTTTGCCTTACTTTCCTACTAGTGTCGAGACATTTTAGCTATTTTACATAATAAATCTACCTGATAGGCTATAGGTGATATCAGAGATATTAGAGATGACAGCTAACGTCAAATCAAAACGACTTCAATTCGCTACTAGTGTTGCAGTTTTTGGTGAGATACCACTGAAATTAAGGCAAATTCGTGGATTTGAATGATCAAAAGTGGTTTAATATTTTATTTTAATTTATTTCCATACTAGTACATAAACTTGGCCTACGCTTCATACAATTTTGGACCGTCTCATTTGGACAGTTTTATTGACTTATAATAATTATTGGTTCAAATGACATGTAAGTTTTAACGAGTTTACAGCGCCCTTCGCATTCAATGCAATAACGCTTTTAGAATGCTGTTGGGACTGCCATGGCGCTGTAGTGCTTCGACAATATTCGCGGATGCTAGAACTAATGGATTTCATGCTGTTATGCGAAAGAAATCAGCCTCAATGTTACCGCGTCTGCGAAACAGTAACAACAGCATTTAAAAAATGATCGCGGCGAGACCGGATTGCCACTTTCAGCGACACTGGGTAGAGCTGGCAATACGATTAAAAAAATGAATTATGTATATATATTATTATTATGTAGGCATAAATACTAACATTACTAAAATAGTTTTTAAGTAAAATTGTTACTAATATACTTACACTTAATATGGACTAATATGTCTGAAATAAAGTTATATATTATTATATTATAATATTATTATATTATATTAAGTTTACTTTTTTGTTCTAAAATTGTCGATAAAAAGAATACAGCTCCAAAATCTCTATATATAAAAACCAATTGAGAACAGTTAGTCTCACTAAAAGTCGAAAATGTTTTGACCGATTTTGATGAATTTTTTTGTGTCTTTGAGTGATTCCTTAGATGGTTTAGATTAACAATTGGATCTGGTAGATGCGGTTTTTGTTGAGATCCAAAAATCATGCGATAAAAAATCATGTCGCCTAGACCGAATTTCGGCCACGAATGCTAACCTCAAAGAGGCTAGCCATCTACACATGACAGGATTAAAGTGCCTGGATTTATACGCATGCACAGGTGCACTCTACATTCCCACACTCTCATAGTCTGATGTGACGGTAAGCCGACATAAACAGTGCGATATAAGGGTGTAAAATCAATGGCTTCGCGTTGTGTTTTTTAAGCCACGGTTCGAAATACCGACCAAATTATTGACTCCGGGCAGCTACTAAGAATTTATTGACAAAAAAAAACTTTTTTGGCCAGTCCCGGTATACGAAGCTTATGATCAACAGTCATGTTAATGACTATTAGATCTACGAGGCCAGAGAACCAAAATTATGAATACGATGAATATAAGCAGGGTTTAGATAATGCCTTGACGGTAAAATTTTAGTCATTCATTAGTCATTTTAGTGTTCAGACTTGTTAACCTGGTATTAGGAAAAGGAATATATTGATTGCAAGCTAGTCTCTGGAAGACATGTACTGAGCTATGAGACGACCACTTCTTAGTAATCCATATTTTTTTATAAAATAACAAACGAACGTTACGGTAAGGCGTCTACTGTAGCCCATGGCCTGCAACCGACTTTGAACAAAGAAGGCTACAGATTCGTCACCTTATATGTCACATAAGTATACGTATATTATGTATAAACTAGCTCTCTATGTTTTTCAGACTTACACACATAGCAGTACAAGCAATCTTTTTAGGTAGCAGTAATATCTGCCCTGACGGACTTAGGCAAAAAAAAGTTCGAGAAAACTCGAAATATTACTTACGTTGGCCTTAATATTTGAGGATTAATACCAATTATTCTGTTGACGGTCAGAAGAAGACTCCATGCTGCATTAATATACGCATTAATCATCCGACTCAAATACCCAAATTAAGCCACCATTCATTTTTATGATACACGGCTTAAAGTTTGTTTCAGTAATCATAATACCTTCGTCAGTTTAAACAGCTTTACGTAGTACGTAATACAACGTACGTATGTAGCAAATACATATAGGTATTAATGAATGGTCAAACATATTAAACAAAGCTACAGGGTTGCGGATTACTCCATTATTGTACTCCGGGACAGTTAATTAAGAACCTTGTACTCGCAATACAGATGTTTTCATGTAGCGCTTTTACAATCTTGGTTTTCAACATAAAGCTATGATCTCATGTGGCCTTTAAAATTAAATTTGTTGTAGAATCCTGCAATTGTATCATTTTTTACAAAGGTCTTGACCTGCTGAAGATGGAGCTGGAGGATGGAGCTTTTATACATTTGGCTATCTTTTGGCTGTCGTCGAAACATTGGCGAGATTTTCAAAATATTCTAAGTAACACAACAGCAACTGCAACCATATTATGGCGACAATGCCAATTCCGGGATAAACCAAGCTATATTTCTACAATCGTTAACTATAATAGTAAAGTAGATTTACAGTCTATATAGGTCCCAATGCTGGGCACAGGCCTCCTCTCAAGTAACTCTAATAGAAAGCTAAATAAATTTATTGTCTCATAGGAAAAACAAATATTAACACCCCTAGTATTATTCTTAAAATAAATAAATACCAAGTTTTTACAAAATTATGTGTCGGAAAGAAAGTCAAGTCAAAATTCAAGACATTTTTTTTCAAAGTGCAATTAATTTAATTATAATATGTATGTGCTATTTTGTTCGATAAGTTTTTGCCATCTTGTACGTACGTAGGCTTCTTCTTAGGTTTTTTTTTATTTGTACACATTTCATCTGCTGTTGTTTCTTTTACAGCACCTTTTATACGTTTTTTAAAATTTTACTTTTAACTTTTATCTCTTTTTTTTTTTTGTATAACACTTAAATTTTTAAACTTATTACTAATTGTCATGTATTCCGCTACTGTATTTCAATGATTTACGCTAATTACATTTAAAAATGATTTCCTTAACTACTTCATTTACTTATCTCTTACTATTACAACGGTTCTTTTATTTCTGTTAGTATAATATCCGTCCATTTACTATTTTTACCTGTACAATTACATTGACAAAACTGTACATATTTTATGTATCTATTTTTTTTTCCTTGTTATTTGGCAACAATAATATAGAAAATATACTTTTGTACATATTATAATATTGTACTTATTACTAATTATCGTGTGTTTATCTCTACTTTACATTAGTGTTTTAAGTTTCTCAAGTCTAAGTGTTCTAAGTACATACATAATCTGTTTTAATCTAACTCCAACTAAAAAACTAATTCATTTCTTTTTCTTTTTCTTCTACTGTGTATAACAATCCTTTTATTTCTACTGGTATTACTACGTTACTTTGTTGATTTAATTACATTGTGGGTATAAATGTGAGGATTAAAGTTTTATTGTTACTATTTTCTGTATTGGTTTTATCATTATTTATTATTTAAGTTTTGAGTTGTTCTCTTTGAGAATGATTTTAGCGCTTTGTTTTGCGAATTTTAGAAAGTGAAATCGGCTGTCATTGCTGTTAATAGCTTCACATAAAGTTTCCTCTTTTAACACAAAACCCATACTTTGCTCACATGATAGCCTTGCATAAGCAAATTTTGGACAGTCCAAAAGAATGTGTTCTATTGTTTGTATTGTTTGGCCATCACAGCTACAGTAGGGGCTCTGTATCAGCTTAAATCTAAACAGGTACGATTTGAACCCTCCATGGCCTGTTAATATTTGCGACAACATGTTATTTAGTTTTACTTTACACATGGTTTTGTAGGCTTCTTTTATGCAAGGGAAGAATCTTCTCGTCGTAGCTCCAGTGTTGGATGTGCTATACCTTTCTTGCCACTTTATTATTGAGTTATTTATTACTGATTTGACGCTTTGCAAAGGACAGTGGGAAACAGTCGTAAGTTGGTGCTTGTTTAGAAGTCTCCGCTGCTGATTTCGCCAACTCGTCCGCTCTTTCATTCCCTGGGATTCCACAATGAGCTTTAATCCAGAAAAACTTGACGTCGCCTTGATTATTTCGAATTTGTTGTATATTTTCTAGGATTTCAGCTCCCAAAGGATTTAGAGTGCTTGGATTTGACAGGCTTTCTAGGGCCGACTGAGAGTCACTCAATATATTTGATTTATTAAAAGCACGCTTACATCTCATGATACTGAGTGCCTTCAATATTGCCGCTAATACCGCCTGGTAAACGCTGCAGTGATTACCTAACTTGATTTTCACTTTATGGGTTTCCTTTCCGTTTTCCCAGCAGCTTACAGCAGCCCCAACCTTGCCTGAGATTTAACTGCCGTCAGTATAGATCATAGGCCAGTTGTTTTCTATTGTGTCAACGTCCTCTTTGGTGCAAATATTACTGTAAGTGTCTTGCACACGGTGCGCTGGATGTGGGAGGCTAAAGGGACTTACTGGAATGGCAAGTTTTCTTCCTGGTAGTTGTTCAATGGGCTTTCCTTTTTTAACTTAGTATATCTCTAGTTGTCCTTGAGCTCTTATGTCTAAAGGTATTATTCTTGCTAAAGCGGCACAGGAATTTAGCGACGATGTTCGGTGAGCTTTACAGATCATGATACAGAATATTCTCGTTACAGCATCAAGTCGTTTGCGTATTTGTATTCTCGATGCTATGTTACCCCAGCATGCTGCTGCGTATAACATTGTGGGCTCTACGACAGTAATGTATATAGTCCTTAGAATTTCTGAATTTAGTCCCCATTGAGCTCTTGCTGTTTTGGAAACCTTTTTGTAGATTGTAATGGCTTTTTTTGTGGTATCTTCTACATGTTTAACGAAATTTAGATTTTTGTCAATGTTAAAGCCGAGAATTTTTAGGTTTTCACTAAATGCTATATTGGTAACATTTAGTTTTAAAATAGGCGTCTCGTATTTATATTTCTTTGTTATCAGAATAGCTTGCGTTTTATGTGCCGCGAAGCTCATTTTTCTAGAGAAACCCCACTCAGATATTCTATTTAATGCTATGTTGACTTTATTTTCTATTATAGATGCAGTCTTCCCGGTTCCAATTAATATAATGTCATCGGCATAAGCCTGGACGTGTACATTCCATGTCTCTGCTTCTTGTAGCAGGGAGTCCAGCAGGATATTCCACATTAAGGGTCCACAGATAGATCCTTGTATGCAGCCTTTATCTGTGCTCTTTCTGATCTCTGTGTTGGCATACCTTAGTGTAATAGATCTTTCGGAGAGGTAACTATCTAATAGTTTTAGGGGTTGTTTTTGTCGATATCTTTCTTTTGTAGTTCTACAATCACTGCAGGCCACCAGGCGTTATCGAAAGCACCCTCAATATAGATAGAGATGATTACTGCCATCTCCTTGTTCTATATGCATTTTTTGACGACATCTAGTGCGTCGTACAATGCGTCCTCTGGCCCTCGCTGAGGAACAAAACCGTACTGTCGATTACTTAGTTTATTTTCACGACCTATCTGCCACGTTACTCTCGTCACGAACAATTTCTCAAGTACTTTCCCCAGTATTGGTAACAGGCCAATCGGACGGTAGGATTTCGCTAGGGTGTAATCATTTCTACTTGGTTTTGGTATTATCCGGATGATTGCATTTTTCCAGATTTTCGGAAAGTAACCCAGTGTGAGACATTTATTAAATAGTTTTAGGAGGAGAACTGGTTCAGTTAAGTAGGTCTTGTAGCAAATATCGGCGGTAAAGCCGTCCTCTCCTGGGGATTTTTTTTGAACTCATATTTCTTCTTCTTAGGTATGTGGCTAAATGATGGCACGACCGTTGACCGCTCCGGATATTGCAGGTTCCTTACAAAAAGAGGCCGATCCAAAATACCCGGGCGATCCGGGGGTTTCCCAACGCGGGGGGGGGGGGGGGGGTTCGCCCTTCCCCTTATCCGACATTTTACAGCTGTTGTTGTTACACTGTTTTGGTGATTGCTATTTTAGTGCCTATGTCTAATAGTTCCCTATTCACGTTGCAGGTGCTGAGTGACAGTCAAGCGACGCGCGACGTACGATACGGAACGGGTGCGAGAGAGAGAGGTGACCGCAACACTTGGGCGCACTGCCTACCCCTTTCCTCAGGAAAGGGTTGAGTGAAGTGCTAGAGAGAGCACTTAGGTACGCGACTGGGCACAAAAGGCACGAACGCACTTAAGTGCCAAGTATCTGCCTAAGGGCCGGTGACCTCGACACCTCACGGAGTATGCGGACTCGACGATCGGTGGAGTATGTCGTACCGGCGGTTGCTTGGGACCACTGCTAATCCACAAACAACACACACTTAGGAGATCCTTAGGGTGGAAGCTACCTTGCCGACAATGGGGGTCGTGCAGGGATTGATTGCTCATCTTGTGCTAATGGACAGCAGTTAAATATGCTAAAATTGCCACCTGCTTTACCGACAACGAGTTGTAGTGTGAAAGTTAGTTGTTCATTTAGCTGCAGATAACAGCAGCACGCTAATCTGTAGAATCAAAGTTTAAATAAGTGGAAATTTAAATGTTTGTAAATTTCAGCAATTTATGTAAAACTGACTTGTAAAATGTTTCAGGTTGACTGTATGAGCAAATATGTCAATTCTGTGTGAATCACGCATGTTAATTCTTTTATCTTAGTGAAATATTAATAGTTTTGTATAATAAATTTAAAAGTGTTTTAAATAGTAAAATGTGTAGGAAAAATGTAAATTAAACTATTGTATTAGTTAAGATATTTGTATTTTCAAATAAAGAACATTGTTTCAACCTTATATGTTAGATATTTAAGAATTCTAACTTAGTACATATGTTGTAAAATAGGCATATTTTGTTGAATAAATAAAAGGTTTTTTGTGATATAAAATGTAATGTATATCATAGTATAGATATTTTTTGTCCTATCTTTATAAATAAAATGTATAAATGTATGTCTTATAGAAATAAAGATATTGGGAAAACCGTGAGGGAGTGATAGTACAAATTTGATGTAATTGAGTTGCGAAATCGTACATAGGGCGTGGCTCTCTTTCGAGTATAGCTTTATTGATATACCATTAGACTGGTTTTCATACAAAGTGACCCACCGAAGGATCTCCTAAGTATGTGTTGTTTGTGGATTATACAGTGGTCCCAAACAACCGCCGGTACGACATACTCCACCGATCGTCGAGTCCGCATACTCCGTGAGGTGTCGAGGTCACCGGCCCTTAGGCAGATTCTTGGCACTTAAGTGCGTTCCGTGCCTTTTGTGCCCAGTCGCGTACCTAAGTGCTCTCTCTAGCACTTCTCTCAACCCTTTCCTGAGAAAAGGGGTAGGCAGTGCGCCCAAGTGTTGCGGTCACCTCTCTCTCTCGCACCCGTTCCGTATCGTACGACGCGCGTCGCTTGACTGTCACTCAGCACCTGCAACGTAGATAGGGAACTATTAGACATAGGCACTAAAATAGCAATCACCAAAACAGTGTAACAACAACAGCTGTAACATCTAGTATAAGGGGAAGGGGGAACCCCTCCCACCCCCCGCGTTAAGAAACCCCCGGATCGCCCGGGAATTTGGGATCGCCCATTATTACTGAAGGACCTATCTAACCCTGAGCGCTCGAGGGTAGTGGAATCCTTCAGCCATATCCCCAAGAGATACCCGAAGCCAATTTCGCCGAGCAAGATGGCCGCACCGAGCGCCACCCAACCCACCGTATCTGAGCATACGAGCGGGTTGGAATCGACGCCTAAGCCCCAGCGGCCGATGAAATCAGCGAGAAGGCACACCCCTCCGGAAACGGAAAGCTTATTAAATGAGAAGAGGCAGTGCATAGGATTACCGATGCCGTCACCTTCATCATCATCCGCATCATCATCCGCCTCATCATCAGATGACGAGCAGGAGGAATTACCAGCGAAAGGGAAGAAGAAGGAGAGGACTCCTCTGAAGTCTCCATCACCACCCCAACCAGCCACCTACACATCGCCGGACCGAAGGAGCCAGATGGACTCGGCCCACGAGGAGCAGGGAGGCGAAGAGTCCTACAGCTGGGGGTCCACAACGTATGCGACCCTAGCTGCATCTGCCGGACGTTCATCGCCCGTGCCTCACCCCAATCCATCGGGACTGCCGCAAGACAATGGGCAGAGGCCATCCACCAGCTATGCCCAGCTGGCAGCAGCACCAGTAGCAACCAGGACGAAGGTGGTGGGAGAGCCAAAGACGGCAGTAGAAGCCGAAAAGGCGAGATACCCACCAATAGTAGTGGAATGCCTCCCGAATTGGACGGGGCATTTCAAAATACTACATGAAAAATTAGGCCACGCCCCCAATGCCCGCCCATTCGGGAAGGGCGTTCGATTTACACCGCAGAGTCCGGATGAGTTCCGTATCATACAGAGATACATGAAGGAACTCTCCGCGAATACACCAGACCTGTCCTGGTATTGCTTTACCCCGGAGGAGGAGAAGCCCACTAAGGTGGCCATCCGGGGTCTGCCAGCTGGGACGGAAACCAAAACAATAGAGGAGGCTGTAAAGGCAAAGGGCTTCCCGATCCAGTTCGTCAAGGCAATCCCTCCCCGTAGAGGTAGACCGGGATCCCTATATTTTGCACAGCTGGACCAGCTGAGCCTGGAGCAACTAAATCACCTATACCAAGTCGAAGAACTCCTCTACATGAAGGGAGTAGTCATCGAAGCCTGGCAGAAACGGATAGGACCGGCACAATGCCATCGCTGCCAGGCTTTCGGGCATGCATCAGCAAATTGCTTCAGGCCAGTGAAGTGCGTTCGCTGTGCCGGGGAGCATATCGCCGCCCTTTGCCCTCGGGGTAGAGAGGAAGAGCCAACGTGCGCAAATTGCGCACAAAACCATACCGCCAATGATCACCGCTGTCCAGTCCTTAGCAAGGTCGCCAGGAGGCAAGGGATTACCCTGCCGGGCCGACTCCCGGAGGACCCGAAGAGGAATCCCCAGAGTCGCCCAAGAGCAGTTACAATCCAATAAGACGGGTGGACCACCGTGAGAGGAAAGGGTAGGCAATCAGCCCTCCCTCCACCCGTAACACCAATGGAAACGGTGGAACCTACAGAAGCAAAGGCAACCACCGGGGCGACTCTACAGCCCCCCGCTAATGACGCAATAGAGCGTCAGCCCTCAAAGAAGAGGAAGCGAGGAAGGAAAAGGAAAAATAAGTAGCAGCCTCTACCTCCTAAGGCTGTGACCTCTACCCCGATACCGCAAGTAACAACAGCCGCAAAGGCGCAGGTTACTAGGAGAGAAACCAGCGAAGGTAGAGCGCCGGAAAGGGCTCTATCGGAAAATAGAGCCCGCTCTACATATAGAGCGCGCTCTACCCAGCGTAAAGATGAACCGATTGTGAAATCCAATGTCCCGAGGCCAGTACCAAGAACAAGAACTTCAGTTCCAACACCATCAACCGACTTCGAGATAGCTGATGCCATCCAAAGACTGGTAGGCCTAGCTATCGAAGTCGGCTCCCAAGTCCTGGCCGATATAAGGACCAGGACTGATCCCATCACCGCCGTGATTAAGGCGCTCGCAACCTTACTGGCCTGGCATTACGGAGGAGAGTAACGGTAACCTGCGCCTCCTCTATTGAAACCCGGATGGGATACAGCAGAGGAACCATGAACTCCGTACAGTCGCTCAACAACAGGACATTGTAGTAATCTTGCTGGGGGAGACGAAACTTAGACCATCAACGCATCTGAAGCTGCCAAACTTTCACATCTATAGGCGGGACGAGGTCAATCCTCACGGGACCGCTTATAGAGGCACGGCGGTTCTAGTGAGGAGAGACATCGTCCACCAAGAGCTAGATCTACCAGACTACAGAACGATGCGCTCCACCGGCATAAAAATGGAGGCGGCGGGCGAGGAACTAAGGATCTACGCAGCATACCGCCCGCCAGGGACTCCATTTCACTCCTCAGACGTCCGGACGGTAATGGAAGGCACGACGCCCACCATCATCGCCGGGGACCTAAACGCCAAACACCCGGCATGTGGGTCAAGATTGATCAACCCGCCGGGTCGTGCACTATACGAAGATGCGGAGGAGAACAACTATGACGTTTTAGGTCCCGAGGAACCTTCACACGTCCCTACAGATACACGCAAAATTCCGGACGTATTGGACATCGTGCTCTCTAGGAACGTCAACTACCCGATAGTGGTAGAGGTGCTGTACGACATGGACACACAGCACCTCCCGATACTAATTACCCTTGGCCTCAGGGCAGTGACTACGCCGCCCAGAGCATTCAAGACCAGAATAGACTGGGGGCTCTACCATCAACATTTGCAGGAGAGACCTCCAGTCTTTACACCCATCAGTACAGCGGACGACGAAGAGGCCGCTGCAACTAGAATAACCAACACCATCAAAGAAGCCCTCGACGCGGCCTCTACGGTCGTCCCGCTAACAAATAGAAGAGACGTCCTGCCGCGACCAATACGCGAGAAGATAAAGCGCAAGAGGGCGCTAAGGAAGCTCTGGGCGAGCACTCGCTGTCCAAGACTGAAGACTCAACTAAATCGGATTTCTGATGAACTGTCGGTTGCAATCCAGGCCCACAGAGGAGAGGCCTGGTAGCGGCACATTGTGAAGGCAGACGAGCAAGATGCGTCGCTCTACAAATTGAACCGGCAGTTGACCAAAAAACGACCTGCCGTATGCCCGTTGACCAACAGCGCGGGCGAACGTCGATATGACGCCAAGGGTAGAGCGGATATCCTAGTAGAGCACTTCGAGGAGCAATTTATGCCGAACCCAGCAAGTGCGGAGTTCATGGATCTTCATGCTCGGAAGGAGAGCCGCGTACAGGAGTTCCTGTCATCGCCCGCGCCACCGCTTGCAGGAGAGTGGTACATCTCCCCCGCTGAACTGCGGAGGACAGTAGCCCGGCTGCAACCCCGGAAGGCGCCGGGGCACGACGGGATCACCAACGCTGCGCTTCGACAGCTGCCCAATAGGACACTAGTAGAGATCGGACGACTCTACAATGGAATATTGCGGACATCCCACTTCCCGGAGGAATGGAAGATAGGGAGGGTAATTGTGTTACCGAAGCCCGGGAAGGACAGGCGTAGAGCTGCCAGCTACAGGCCGATTACGCTACTACCGCACATAGCTAAACTGCTAGAAAGACTGCTGCTAGGACGCCTCCGCCCGTGCATCCAACTTCGGGCGGAGCAGCACGGATTCAGGAGGGACCACTTATCAGCAACACAGCTGACTAGGGTGCTGCACTACTTAGCGGTCGAGTACAACTTCGGCCGCACATCGTTGGGCGTCCTTCTCGATATAGAGAAGGCGTTCGACAGAGTGTGGCACTCTGGTTTACTCTACAAGTTAGAAGAACAAACCAGTATCCCTCCTGCTATGTTGCGGCTAGTAGCGTCATTCCTGGCTGACAGGAAGTTCTACGTCTGCATAGAGGACGCGATGTCCGCAATGAAGACCATCAGAGCCGGCGTACCACAGGGCAGCTGTCTGTCACCAGTCCTGTACGCGGCTTATACCAACGATATCCCAACACTGGAAGGACACTTGTGAGAGTGGGAGGACGACGTCGAACTGGCGCTATACGCGGACGATAGCGCCTACTTCACCTCGTCCAGAAAAGCCCACATCGCAGTCGCCAGGATGCAAAGGCTGTTGGACTTGCTGCCAGCATGGCTGAATGAGTGGAGGATGGCCGTCAATGTTGGTAAGACGGCCGCTCTGCTCACTCGCCGCTATAGGAACTTCCCACCACCACTAACGCTCAGAGGACAGGAAATTGCATACCAGAAGACCGTTACGTACCTTGGATGCCGGATCGACAGAATGCTGCGCATGACGGCGCACGTCGATCTCGTCGTCCACAACGCGAGAGGTGCGCGGGCGGCGCTGCGTCCCGTACTGGCATCCAAGTTACCACTGAAGACAAAGCTGAAACTATATAAACTCTACATACGACCCGTTTTAACATACGCTGCTCCGGCCTGGTATGCACTCCTGAGCGACCGGCAGAAGCGGCGACTGCAAGTCCAACAGAATTTGGCATTAAGGACCATTGTCGGTGCTGGTCGCTACGTCCGGAACGACGTGATAGCGGCCGACCTGAAAATTGAAGACCTGGAAGAATTTGTGGTCGGGTTGGCGCGCGGTATGTTCAACCGCGCTGACAACGGGCCACACCCTCACCTCAACAACTTCGCGCCGCTTCACGCCCGCCCTCCGGACGGGCGACCAATTACCAAGAGAACTCCTCCCTATATAGATTAAGGAGTAGAGTAAAACCCACAATGCCACAGAAAGGCCAACATAGACACTCGAATACCACTCATATTGAATGCCAACTCACAGCGACCGGAATTGAACCCGCGTCGCTGTAATAAAGGGATAAATGCCAAGAAGGCACACATGACCGGCCCATAGTTATGGGCTGAGATGAACACCCAGGCAATGGGGAGATGCCCGAGGCCTGAACCTGCAGCTCTAAGGCGCGCGCAGAAGAAGACAACGTAGTATACAAAGTGTTTCCCACTACTGTTGACGCTCAGGGGCCAGGAAATCACCTATGAAGTAGTTCGTCGCGGGCCGTGCTACAGTGCGGACGTGTCTAGTTGCGCTCCCGATTGTGTACGTGTTGTGTCAGTGATCGACTCTGCCGACGTCGAGTTCACTCCGTTTGGCGTCGAGGCGTCGCTGGCGCATTTCCTGCGTCGGACTACAGGTTAGTGAAAGTGCAAAGGACGCTATCTATTTACTGTGCCCTCTTTGTATTAGTAACGGCCATACACTGTGCCATCCTTTTTTAATAAAAAGGAGGACACAAGTGTGCCACAAAATATTTTGTGAGTTACCGCCCTATTCCAACTGCGCCTCACACACCCCTCCCTGCTCGCGGGCGCCTTGCTGGGCCTCCCTAAAGGGTCTCACCTGGTGTGGTTTCACGCGCTGAGGGGAGTAAGGTGTGTGATTGCTAAGGGCTAGTAGAGAAAACCAACCGATGTCGGACAAGGGGGAACCCCCCCCCCCCACCACGCCGAAAACCGCCAGAAAGGCGTCCGGGAGTACTCGACAGACCCCTCATGGAGCGAGATCTCTTTGCTCCTGAAAGGTCTAGAGTACTACCGCCGTATAGCCAACTCCCGAGGCGAATAGGTGGTCTACCGGCCACTGGTGCCGCGTTTAGTGCGGGTGAAGCTGAGCTTCGCCCAAGCGCTGAACCGGCTCCTCTACCACACCGAAGCCTAGCCTCGAGGAGGAGAACACCACCGGAGATAGAGGAAGACATGATCCAGGAGGAGAAAAGGCTGAGGGCTGGATCTGATTCGCTATCAGGTTCGGCATCGCCTTCTACCTCGACAACCCCAACTCCCGAGAGACAAGCCCCACTACCAGTGACGAGACACAAAATCCCACCCAAGTCGCCATCACCAACCTCCTCTCCGGCCTGCACAACCGATATGCAGGATTTCGGCGAGCAAGACCCAGAAGGAGAGAGGGAGTGGGATAATACGTCCTACGCCACCATCCCCCCTATAAATCAGGAGGCTCAAATAGACATAGAGCCTACTCCAGGACCATCCTCGGCGCCACATACGTATGCAAGCGCCGCAGCAGCACCACGAACGGCTCCACCAGTGCAAAAACCAGACCAACCCACAAATAGGCAAACGGTCAAATACCCCCCCATAATCGTGGAATGCTTCCCCAACTGGGCGAAGCATTTTAAAACAATACATCAAATTTTAGGCCACGCCCCAAACGCCCGCCCATATGGGAAAGGGGTAAGATTTAGCCCCCAATCTGATATAGATTATAGAAAAATCCAAAAATATCTGATAGAGCGTAGCAAAGAGGACACTACCTGTCCAGTGCCAGTTAGTGCACGTAAATTATAAAAATGCATTCGTTGTACGCTTTCCCAATTTTTTGCAATATCATAGTTTAACTTTGCCTTCCTTATCATTGCAATGATGTTAAAGTAGACGCGAAATTAAAATTCCGCATTACGACGACGCAAACTTTTTCAATTATTTTCACCTTTCCGCTTTCTAAATAGAATAATTACAGTTTAACAGTTAACAGTACAGAGTAACAGCTAAGAAACAGCTTAAATTTTAATTTGTTTTATCACCAAGCTATGTAGAAATAGGAGTGTGTGATTATTTCGTTTAATGTTGGAAGCCATGAGTTTTTTTCTAAATTTTACCTTAATCCAAACCGAAGCACTATCAACCCCAGATGCCATGCACCACACTCGCAATGGGGTTAATAATTAAGTAAAACAAACTTCATGTTTTCTTATATTTACGCGAGTTATGCACATTAAATTAAACTAATTTTAAAGATTTTATCATGTTTCATTTTAACTTTTTAATTCCTGATGTCAGCCCGCCTACTTTCAGCTTTTGAATAAAGCCGGTAAGGTGGAAGTGTATCATAGTAGAGATATTCCGACGGAGTCTAATGGGGACCCACTATGTGTGAGTGTGAAACACGGAAACATGATCATATTTACGAAGGTTGATAGGAAGGTTGAAGGCATAGATAGCGGCGACCATAGCCGAGTCTATGCTTTTAAAGGTCCCACAGCGGAAATGCCGAGTAAGACCAATTCATTGACCACGTCCAAATGGTTACAGATTCCGTGCTACAAGCTACAACTGACCCCATCCGCAGCGATCGTGCTTCTTGGCGATTTCTTAATCTTAATCGAGGAATGTACAAAAGTGGGTAAATTATAATCATAACAAAAAATACAATTCCAGATTTGCATTTAAATCTACTTAATCATTATATTCACATTAACTAAAAACTCTAAGCTTTACCATAATTTGTTATTTCTTAAAACGTTATCTCCATACAAGGATAATCTCCTGTACCGCGGAAGTATTTTGCATGCATAAATTTCTCATGTAAAACATTCAGACCTGGAGTCTGAAGCAGCGAATTCTCAATGCCACAGCCAAGCACATTGTTACTGCGTTATCGAGGCTCAATGTAGTTTTAAAGTAGCTTTCAACGTCTTTTGCAACTCACATATTCATTTCATAGCATTTTTATATCGACAGAATGCGGCTGTCGTCTAAGTTCTAGGGCTTTGTTTGAATTAAAAATTTGTAATTAAGTCCAAGAAACGTTAAAAAAATTAATATACATATGAACTCATATGAGTTTTCAATTAAATAAATTATAAACTAATGAATATAAAATAAAAACAATTATATTCGTGGTAGAGCAGCTTATCTGCATTTCTATTCTTAATTGAAAATCCAGTATTGAAATTACAGTATCCACTTACTATGCGCTCTTTAGTTACCATTCTTTAAATAAATTTACTTGGAGTTGGTTTTCTTTCAATTAATTCTATTGTAAATATCACCAGTATTTATTTTAAACGTAAATATTATAAGTATATATCAAAGAGTCGAATACATTTTGTTTTAAAAGAAATATTCGTAGCTAATTGGCGTTTTAGTGTGTATTTAATTATTGTTAGACGAATCTAATTAAAGTGACAGATCTCAAAGTGCCCTCAATGAACAATTTGAACATTGATTTGAAATTTGAAAAAAAGTAAACAATTTGATCTTCGAGTCGATGGCACTAACTTTTAAAAGACATGGACAGTCTGTAACTATTCATAAAATTAAAATATATCCCTCAGATTAAATGAATTAAAACTAAATCTCGACGTGAATGTGTAGTCTTCGCGTAAATATAAAAAAAATCATTATATACCTCTCAGTTTGTTAAGTTAGAGAAAGTTCCATAGTATGAACACAGTTTGTTAGCTTATATTTACGCGAACACTACACATTTAAATAAAACTAATATTACAGATTTTATCGCGTATATTAACTTATTTTTATCTTCCCGACGTTTCGGGTGCTTCCCAGCACCCGTAGTCACGGAGGACTGAGGTGTTTGACGTCCTGCTCTCATAGTTAGCCCGGCTACCTTCAGTTTTTTAATATTAATTTTTGGTTCGATTAACGCAGAATGAGCTTACAGTATCTTGAGGTCTAGCAGTGGTATACTTGGGTTTGGATTTGATTTTATTAATTATGGTATCCCAAGCAGATGGCAGCACCCATCCATCTTCTCTATTGAAATTAGGATGTTTTTTAATTTCAATAGCCTCGCGAATCATCCTTGGGAGGAATCGGTGTTCTTTTGCGAGGATTTGTGGTCTATCAAATCTAATGTAATGGCGGGGCCGATCTTGAACATGTTCACAAACTGCAGACTTCCCGATACGTCGGTGCTTCACGTCAGCTATATGTTCTTTAACGCGGGTTTTTATAGATCTTTTTGTTTGTCCTATGTACGAGAGACCACATTCACAATCCAGCTTCTACACTCCTGCATCTTGTAGAGGGATATGACACTTGACGGATGGTAAAAATTGACCAATCTTCTTCAGCGGCTTGAAGTATGTTTTAATGGAAGCTCGCTTCAAGATGTAGCCAACCTTGTCTGTGACTCCTCTGACATCTGGTATTTTATCTCACTATAAGACCTTCATCTCGCTGACAATGAAACTATGGTCAGTTTTCATGTTCAGTCACTATTCACATGCCTACCTATTGAAGACTGCATCTCAATTGTTACTAGAAAGCTAGAAGATAACAACATGCCCACAGAATATGCAGTATTACTCAAACACTGCCTTACATCTGGCTATTTATTGTGGAAAGATGAGTTCTACATGCAAGTAGACGGAGTGACAATGGGCTCACCTGTATCTCCCGTAGTCGCCGACATATTCATGGAGGACTTTGAGGAGAAAGCCCTTCTTACTGCTCCTGTAAATCCAAGATTCTACAAGCGGTACGTAGACGATACTTTCACAATTTTACCATCTGACAAAGTAACTGCATTTTTAAACCACCTTAATTCCATAAACCCTAAAATACAATTCACAATGGAGTTAGAGGCAAACAATACTTTAGCTTTCCTAGATGTTTTAGTCATCCGTAATCCTGATAACACTATTGGTCATACTGTGTACAGAAAAAATACCCATACCAACCGATATTTAAATGGTAATTCGCACCATCATCCTTCACAGTTAGCTACCGAGGGAAAATCTTTGTTTCAGAGAGCACGAGGGATCTGTGACTTAAAATATCTGGCTGCCGAGCTTTAGCACGTCGAGCAAGTACTGCAAGACAACAAGCTTCGGGTCCCGCGCCTACATCACAGTGACCGAGTGAAGCCAGCCACAGTCGAGCGTGTGCCTGCTGTACTACCCTATGTCAGAGGAGTCACAGACAAGGTTGGCTACATCTTGAAGCGAGCTTCCATTAAAACATACTTCAAGCCGCTGAAGAATATTGGTCAATTTTTACCATCCGTCAAGTTTCATATCCCTCTACAAGATGCAGGAGTGTACAAGCTGGATTGTGAATGTGGTCTCTCGTACATAGGACAAACAAAAAGATCTATAAAAACCCGCGTTAAAGAACATATAGCTGACGTGAAGCACCTACGTATCGGGAAGTATGCAGTTTGTGAACATGTTCAAGATCGGCCCCGCCATTACATTAGATTTGATAGACCACAAATCCTCGCAAAAGAACACCGATTCCTCCCAAGGATGATTCGCGAGGCTATTGAAATTAAAAAACATCCTAATTTCAATAGAGAAGATGGTTGGGTGCTGCCATATGCTTGGGATCCCATAATTAATAAAATCAAATCCAAACCCAAGTATACCACTGCTAGACCTCAAGATACTGTAAGCTCATTCTGCGTTAATCGAACCAAAAATTAATATTAAAAAACTGAAGGTAGCCGGGCTAACTATGACAGCAGGACGTCAAACACCTCAGTCCCCCGTGACCACGGGTGCTGGAAAGCACCCGAAACGTCGGGAAGATAAAAATAAGTTAATATACGCGATAAAATCCGTAAAATCAGTTTTATTTAAACAGTTTGTTAGTATAAATTTAGGAAAAAAAATAATATCTGCTAATAGACAATAAGGGCTTCATCATCGTCATCATAACCATTACCTTTAGATTGCTACATAGGAGAGATGTGTGCGATGCTCTTCTTCAAAACTAAAATAGTTTCTAAATGAGTCGCATTTCATCATAGCGAAATTCCATGAGAGATTTTGCAATGGAAGTAAGCTGCAGAGCTTAGTTAGTATGCTGTTTTAGATTTATGGGGGCTCTAATGAGGTTTTGCGTAACGAGTAATGCCAAGAAAAATAGTATACTGATGCCCATCTGCTGTGTCGATTTCCCTCTGTGACCTCTGACGACACCCACGAGGTGATTTGGGGAAGTCGATTGTCTGACTATACGGTAAGGTTAAACTATACATTTAAATAATGAATTATATGTCATAGTAATAATGACGATAATCACTATCACTATCGCTACAGCTAATCACAAGTTCACTGTTGGACTGAGGCCTCTCCCATAGATTGCTACAAAGTACGGTCCCAAGTCACTTGCATCTATCATCATTATCATCATTACAACCCATCACAAGTCGCTGAGAATTTAAGGCTCGGAAGCGCAGTAGTCAAGCGTTTGTCAGTAGCACTGGCGGCCGCGTGTTCTATCATGAGCCACTCATAAGCAAGCATTTTAAGCTTACCAGGAGTGATTATAGGGAATACCATTGCTTTTTACAATTTTTTACAATTTCTTCTTCTAAACAAAATAATTAAATTATAAAAAAAATTATATAAAAAAAGGAAAAAGTATCGTTATATTCCTCCAAAATATCAGTTACATGGCTGTGACGGACGCCTGTTGAATTATTAAAATAAAAGCCAGTCCCCTATAATCTGCTTCTTGTCAACGTTATTTCGTATAATGTAACAATGGGGCCTTTATTTCTATAATTTTTTCTTAACATCATAATATTATGTCCAACAAGTGTTGAATATATCTTCTAAGAAAGTATATAACCGTAAGTACATAATAATAAGTTACCGTTACCGTCTATTAAAGTTCACTGCTGAACATAGGCCTCCTCCATAGACTGGCGCATAGGGAGGATATTTGTCACAGACGCCACGCTCGGTAAGACTGGTTGGCAACCGCAGTTTTTTTTATTCGTTATAATGAAAATATAGGATGATATGGAGTAGTGGATATTCTTACATAGACACTATACGGCAAAACAACGTTAATTTCTCCAAGGTAAAAGTGAATTCATTTTTATTGATAAAGCTAGTGATCCGCCCCGGCTTCGCCTTGTTAGGATTTATTAATGTGGCTTTTTTAAATTTAAAATGATCAAATTCCATTTATTTTATCCGTTTTTAATTTTATTTTTCGAAATTTAATTGAAATCAGTTCAGCCATGCCGAAGATTATCCGGGACAGACAGACGGAGACAAAAAAAATTAAAATGTTTATTCATGGGTTAATGGTATGCAAATAACACTCAGCTCAATATAAGGCAGTTACATGTTTTAATGCATAGACAAACCCTAATCCTTCCTATCATCCCGTGAGTGTTGTGAAAGGTGTCGTTGAAAGATGAAACAAGATATGGGCAGCAGTATATTCCTCAAAACAGTCCAAAATAATAAAAAAATCTTCTTCTATTTAGCAACATTTCCATTGCTAAATTAGAAGACATGAGATCATAACGTGAAATGTACTAAAAAAGAAACCGCGATAAAAATTATCCAAGATATCCAAGATATCTATATCGAATTATATCGATGAGACACAAATGGGATAAGTTTTAATGTTTACAGAATCGATTCATCTAGAAAGCGGTTCATTGGTTTGTTTACATGACGCAGTCACAAGACAATGTGAGATGGAACGGAACGCGGTGAATTATTGGCGCTACTTCGGTTTGTTTGGGGGAACATTCGCTCGTAAAATGTTATTTATTAGCTTAGCTTCAGTAGTAATAGTAAAAAAACGGAAAGCAAACTTGAAAAATTACAACGGACAGCAAGTCTCAAATCTGCCATTCGACTACTGTCGTGAACAACTCGTAATAAAAAATTTAGGTTTGTAATAAGTATTCGTTTTCAAAAAATATACGAAATAATTTTTTGTTTGGAAAATAAGACGTAACGTTAGGAAACTGAATTTTAACACTAATCAGTCAGTATGTACCATGTACCTGACAAACAAGTATGTGCAATTTTTTTTCATAGAAGGAAGAGTGAGAAGCATGTACCTAAATATGTCCTCAATAAATATGTTTCGTTACCATAATTCGTTCATTAAATTGAAATGATGGTTCCGTAGCGCAGTGGCACTGAGTTGCGCCGCTGATGGCCGCGAGTTTCAAACTCCGCCCGGAATTCGAAGCCGGAATTCGAGCGAGCCCAGCAGTAGTACGTATCTATATGGCACTTTGCTACTGTCTGCAAAGTGGTAGACCAATTGTAAATACTGTAGACACTGAAGCAACTTCAGGATGCTGTTCAAACCACATGTTCATCTACTTTTAGGGACTCTAGTGCTTGTGTCAGGTGCAACGGGGTCTACTCGGACAGGTTTGGCATTCAAAAAGGTGTCAGACAGGGCTGTGTAGCTTCCCCGTGGCTGTTTAACCTATTTATGGACAGTTGTTTGCAAACTTTGAAAGTTGAATAATGTGGGTTAAGAATGGGGGAGTTACTACCATCAAATGCATTTTGTACGCCGATGATCAAGTCATATTTGCATCTCTGCTCTGTATCAATAAAAACCGTCATTAAAATTAGATTAAAAATAAATGGAGGAAATATTTTAGTTTTTTTTTAAGAAAAATTTTAGCAAAAGCTCCAGTAGTCTAATGATAGACCCTGGATCGTGAATTCAAAAGTCGTGGATCGAATCCGCCATTGTGGTTGTGATGGACATAGTGTAAACAAACTGCTGTATCCACTTTCAACACAAGCGTATTAAGCGTACGTGGAGTGGTTAACGGCAATATAATATTAATAACATTGGTACATTTATTTTAAAAACTTCCATTTCAAAGTGCGTAAAGTATTACTTTATATTCCGTTAATAAGTGGCGTCAGTTTGATTACAAATTAAAACTTTTTGTATTTTAACTTCAAAAAGTGTGAAGTTATAATAAAGTTATTTTGTACCTTGCGTTTTCGTAATTCCCAAGATTAGTATTAAATTAAATTTTACGATGACTTTTTCTTTTCGAAAACGACAATCAAATTATTTAGATAGAGATATTATTACTTTCTAAACGAGTTCAAAAACACGAGGAAGTGACATTGACAGTGAGGAATGTAACATTTCTCGACTTTTTACGATTACGCTACGATATGATACGATTTTAATGAAGTATTTTGTCTCAGTTGTCAATTTATGTGTCCACTTCCAATTATAAAATTAAGTTGATTTGTTAAAAAAAGTGACGGTGTAAGAACACCAACCTCATATCATTCCGTGGGTGTCCTAAGAGACGACAGAGGGAAACAAATCAGGAGTTGCGCTGCTGCGTTTTCCTAATAACGACTAAAAATTAAAAACTGCGGTTGCGAACCCGCTTAAAAAGCGTAGCAACTATGGCAAACATCCCTCCTATTATGCACTCTATGAGTAATGCCTATGTTCAGCAGTGGACTTTAGCAGGCTGTAACGGTAACGGTAAAAAAACCACAAATTATTGGTTTTTGGGTGTGGTTGTGCTGAGGTGGGGTAACAGTGGTAGAGCCACGCGGCAGCTTTTGCTGTCGCACGGATGGGCCGGCTCGAACCGGGGTGGTACCACGACCTCACAGAAAACTAGCGTGAAGTAGAGGTTTACCTCTGCGTTTCGCTTGGTGAGTGCAGGTGGCCGGAGGCCCTTTTTACTGGAAATGAGGCATTTCATCTTAGTCCTCACGGGTGACAACGCATCTACATTTTGATTTGTA
Organism: Parnassius glacialis; assembly: GCA_033319125.1. Taxonomy (NCBI): domain Eukaryota; kingdom Metazoa; phylum Arthropoda; class Insecta; order Lepidoptera; family Papilionidae; genus Parnassius; species Parnassius glacialis. The sequence continues at coordinate 42,737,352 of JAVANC010000019.1, read as the reverse complement.
ATAGAGGATAGATGTAGATGTCTATGGACCGCAGCAACCACTTACCATCAGGTGGACTGTGTGCTCGTTTGTCACCCATATCCTATAAAAAAAAAAAAAAAAACAACGAGAGAGTTGACCCTCTCTACCCAGATGGATTCGTTGGAAGAAAAGGAGTTCTGATGCCTAGAAAGAGCTATTATATAAACGAGGTCATATTGTAATATAATTTATCTGAGCATCATTGACGCCTATTACATACAGCCTAGCTCTAACATAAGCTTAACTAATCTAATTGATTTAAATGAATCGTGACGTGCTACAACCATAGTTAATATACTATATAGAGCATACTACAACACTCACTGCAGCTGTGAAATGTGATTTGTTGATTTAGAATTAGTAAATTGATTGCCTCAAAGCTTATATAACTAAATACGTAACTACTTAAATTAAATAAACTTGACTTTGCATACTGCTGCTGGACGTATGAGGAAGCACAAGATCGCTCAGCGAGCTATGGAGAGGCCTATGATGCCCGACGTTTTTCGTATTTCTGCATGATAGACCTGGAAATCCCCCTCCCCCCTTCAGTCCCGAATAGATTCCAACTTTGTCATGGCGGGTCGGAGGTCGTCGTGAGGGCTTAGTAGCCGTGGCTTGGTCACCCGCGGTGAATAAAGAGGAACCCCTTGGCTGGCTCGTGGTGAAGGGCCAGCCCTAGGTGGCCACTCCGAGTGGGCTTGGCGAGCCCACTTCGGATGTGTGTCGGTGAGCTGAAGCAAGAGGGCTGCTCTTTCCTAATACCGCTGCAGCTGAAGTGGAGTCGCGGAAGAAGAGAAGTGTTGGTATGGCAATGTGCCACTCGCCCTATCCTCCACGGCTCTGACGGGACCGCACCGTTGGTGCGGTGGAGGTGGGGCCGCGGGGGGAGAGGAGTGTCGGCATTGCGAGGCGCCGAAACTTGGTTGACGGCGAAGCCAAAGACCAGATCCGCCGCTGGAGTGGGGAAAGCAGGTGCTACCGAGCGCTTGATTTTCCTGACCTCATGGACTCCGCGTATTGGACTTGGGGGTACCATCACGCAGGTGTACTTGAAGTCCCCGAAGGAAGGCGTGCCTTATGTACCTGATGCGCCTTGCCTAAGAAGGAGAATGGTGAAGAGAAGTCCTCCCTCGAGGAGGCGCTCTCATGAGGCGGCCAGAGCCGGTGGTGCCACGGATGTGAGCGATAGCGTTCACGTGGCCCTGCCAATATGCGGCGAAGGTGGAACACTATGGGGTTTTTAGTCGGTGCGAGTCCGACATAACCCGTGCGTGCCCCCGCGAGGTGGGCATGCGTAGGCATTTCCCCATAAAATGTCTTAGAAATGAGGATATCCGCAGTAGAACCTGAGTAACTGACATAGCCCAAAAGATTAGAAAGCTGAAGTGGCAATGACCGGACATATAGTTTGCAGAACCAACAACTAATGGGAAAGATATATTCTCAAGTGGCAACCTCGTATCGGTAAGTACCGAAGTGTAGGGCAGACCCCACTAGATGAAGTGACGATTTGGTAAGATATGCAGGAATTCGATGTATGCAGGTGGCTCAGGACCGTGCTATGATGATGATAATGATGATCATGGCATAAATTTGAGGGAGGTAGGAGAAAATTGGGATTTCAAAATAAGTTAAAATTAACGCGATAAATTCCTGTAAACTAGAAATGCCCAATCTTTTTTTATAGAGTAAGGGTTACAAACGAGCACACAGTCCACCTGATGGTAAGTGGTTGCTGTGGTCCATAGACATCTACATCTATCTTCGTTTGCGAATTAAAATGCAGATGCGTTGTCAGCCGTGAGGATTAATATAGAATTCCTCTTTTCCAGTAAAAAGGGTCTCCGGTTCTCTACACTCACCTTACGAAACACAATAGTGTTAAGCTGCTATTTTAGGCTGGTATTCTGTGAGAACGTGGTCCTTCCCCGTTCGAGCCGACCCATTCGTGCTATAACTATACTATTAATATCGCTGCAGCATGGATCTACCACTTAAAAATCTGATGTTTATAATTGTTTCTGTCGATTTAACTTGCGTTTTCGGGTATAACAATATTCATTACACGTTATAGGTATGCTATATAACGATAAAAAATATCGACATGAGAAATATATCAAGTAATTACATTAGATAACATAATAGGTGTTGACATAAGATTTAAAAAAAATTAATTGACTACGCTTAAAATAATACATAATAAGGATTAGTTGAGTGTTTATTTATTTAAAACTTGAAATACAAGGAGCGAAATTAGTGCCATGTACTGAAAATGCATAGCAAAGTCTTCCAGATTGAAATATAAGATAATAAAATATTGTGCTAGCCCATCGTGATAAGCGGGGTAACTATGGAATGAAGCAATTTGGGGAGGCTTACGACTATTTTCAGCCGTGTACTTTTGATAGGTTCCAATGAAAGATAATAATATATTAAGAGTTTAATAAAACTTAAACAACATACATTGATCATGAGCTGTGATGATCCTGATAATTATTTTATTTTTCCCTGGTAATCCCGATCAGGATATAAGGATGAAGTTATTAAATTATTGTGTTGTCATCAGTCCTTGATACGCATGCAAATTTTTAAGTCAATCGGCCATATACAAGTTGGTGAAAATTACATTAAAAGATTCCGTTACATAGAGTGACTTTCTCTATGAGTCAATTTATTCGAAAAAAAAAAACCAATTGTAATGTATATCAATGAATGGGAAAAAATCAATACGTTTTCCTTAAAAGCAGTTGCTATTTTGTACATATTTCGTGTTTCTCGCTTAAACCGTTTACCCCTCTATCTTGTTGCTATTAAGATGTAGGATACGACACGGTCGGTGATTTAACGCGGCAGTAAAACATGAACGAAGGACTTTTGGAAGTATTTAAGTGTCGTCCAAATTTTGGCCCCATGTACACACATAACGGTAGTCAAGTAAAGATATTTGTTTTTGTATGTGAGAGAAAGGCGTGTGTTTTTTAAATTAATATAGATCCTTATGCAGACTTTATATTGAGGGAAGATATGCAAGTATGAAATGGTCATTATAACTTTATGTTTAAGAGACTAGTATTAGCAAGAGGATACAGATACCAAATCTGAAAATATCATTACGTGCTAATTGATCGTGCAGTGGCGGTGTAAGAATATACACTACTGCATATCGTTGCGTGGGTGTTGTAAGAGGCGACAGAGGGAAACAAACCATGAGATGACGCTGCTGCTCAGTGAACTTTAAACAACTTAAAAATAAAAAACTGCGATTAACAACCGACCTGCCAAGCGTGACAACTATAGTAAATGTGTGATATGAGGCAATCTACGGAGGAGAGAAAGTCTTGGAAATGTCCAGAATTTTTTTTAATACAAATGTTTACAATTTTATTGGAAATATTTTAGAAACACCTTTGGTAGCGATTACTTCGTTCCCGAGATACATTATAATATGATCTATAACTATGATACTTTATAAAAATGCTTTAAAATTAAACTTAAGCAATTGTATATTATAAGAGTTATTTTGTATATGTTGGCGAATGTTGGTGAATTATTAAAAATGTCGAGCAGTTAGCAAAATTTTTCAAAGCAAGTTTTAATCATGATAATAACTATCACAGCCAGTTTTAACTTTACTTCGACGAAGTAAAGGCCAGTGGGGCTATTTGTTACTTGAAATGTAACTTAACGAAGACTAACTTCATACTCTCCTTCCCATTTAGCGCGCAATAAGTTTATACTAGTAGTCTCTGACTAGTGCCTGCAGTCTCGATATAGATAACAACGCCATTGCTAACTGCCGATTGCTAAATAATAACGTAAAAAAATGTTTGCCGTAACGATGTTTACGATAAATGCTAGTCTCTACAGCCGAGATACCGAACAAAATTCTGACATATCTTCACGTTATGATGTTGTTACGCTAAGAAAAAACGTATTCATAGTGCGGTGTTTTCTTAAAAAAATATTGGCTGTTAAAAATCTCTTTGAATCACAGGGAAAATTGGTAGACACAATTTTATAAAAATAATTGCTTTTCTTTGAAAATTATACAGAAACAGTAGAAACCTTATCTGATAAAAATAATTTTCATAGCAACTTCCAAGCAGCTTTTACCGTTTCTAAGAATTTAAGTAACTTGTTAAATATCAAAGGACAAAAAAGTTTGACTCCTTGCAACACTGTGTTAATGTCAAAATCATTACAAAACTACAAAATCAAATTTGAAAATGTCTCAGTGTTAACTTCTTGTTGATTGCAAAAATAATTAATTCTTAGTACGTATCATGTTCTTTTTTGTATCATGTTCGTGATATTTTTAAACAGTGACGCAGGCGCAGGCCTGGTTTCGAGCTGCACGTAATATATCGTTGTACCTATATTTAATGCTTTGTTGAAAGACTATGTAATGTTTGTATTTTGAATATACTTCTATGTATTTTTCAGATGTAAACGCACGCCACGCGTAACAAGGGTGGCAGATTGAGCCACTTCTGTCGAAGTCAGCAGTTTGTCCATTTTTGTTAATGACAAAATTTACCAGCTGCAAGGCAAGAAGAATTTTTAAATGGGCTGGAAGAAAGTAGCTGACAAGTTCAACCAGCTCCCACCTTTCAAGACGCCAGAGCAGTGGATATCAGTTAAGTTTCTATTAAAGAATTTTCTAGATTTTCTACTAATAGTTTATACATAAATCAGCCAGCACATCGTGCAGCACTAGTGTAACTAATATTTACTTGAATACATAATGAGTTACTTTGTAGGTATGTAGACTGAAAGCCGGGGCTCACTAAAGCAACAAAGTTAAGGAAAGAAAGGATAAAGACCAGCAACGGAGGCATTATCACTGAACAACGGGTGCATGAAATAATAATGCAGTCACCAGCACCACAAATAGGTAAGTATGAGCTTTGTTATTCATTGAATGCCTACTTACATTATATATTTCTGTACTCTGCTGTTTTATCTACTATATCAGAGATGGAAAGTATCCTGTGTTAGTCCAGGATATGGTATATCTATGTGCCAAAGGACAATGACAAAATGGACCTATATATTTTAAAATTAACGAAGCAATGTATCTATGCAAGATTATATTAATTATAATTATGTTTATATAAAAAATATTTGGGCTGTAGAATACAGGAGTCACAAGAAATAAAATATTTAATTTATTAAAAATAAGTTATCTTGCATTAACAGAACATTATTTGCCAATTAATGTAGTGATTACAATATATACTGTTCGCGCCAAAGCGCTAATGTCAAGAATCGACGCTAGATGGCACTCGGCTCGGCGCGATACGGGATGAAGTTCGGCCGAGCGTGTTGAGCGGTGTGTGTCGAGAACGCGCTAGAAAAAAGGTCAGTTCAAATCAGCGCTGCGATAGATAGCACGCTGTCCATTTTGTCGGGAACTCGGAATAGTAGGCGCGTATAGTAAATATATTGTCTAGGAATTATAGCGCGTATTCCTTGCTGAGAGCTTCACCCGGGACTTTTGGGTTTAACGCTGAGTCCGTATAAGTGGATTCGACTGTATTAGCTACTAGTGCGGTATTTGATATTCTAGAAATAACTGTGGCCACGCGAAACGGTAGTGACCTTTGATCCGTACGTTCTGTGTTCGTTTCGCGGGTTAGGCGTTATAACAAACGAGAGTTAGTGGCTTCTGTAAGGTAGTTAATCGTACGACAGTGTTACTGGACTGTCATCGTGACTAACGAAGAAAGTGACGTGAGGTGGAGAGGTGCTGAGGTCCGAACTGCTGCAGAGGGTAACGGTCTAATAAGGTCAATAACACTACCAGCCACACCCAGATACACATCACTGACCCTTACTTTCCTAGCATTATACAACCACATGCGACCTGACCGAATCCTGAGGGACCAGTCGCCTTGGATAGAGGTAAGTAAGCTCCGTTTAATAGAATAGAACGCTCCCCCCGGATTGTTTATTGTAATTAGAAGCTTTTCACCTTTGGCCTGTAGGAGGCCCGACCAACATCTGCTTGTAGGTTCTTCCTCTATGGGCACGTGAGACGCTACTGTTGGATAAGCAGCTGCTGGCTGTAACTTTTGGTAGCAGAGCGCGATTCCGGGATCGATTCCCGGTCGATCCCGACCATAGTGTTTGATAAAAATTAAACAATTTGGTAGCAGAGCGCGATTCCGGGATCAATTCCCGGTCGATCCCGACCATAGTGTTTGATAAAAATTAAACAATTTTGGTGGCAGGGAGCGTTTGGTTGATTGGTTTAATTTTGTGTCTACAATCACGCCCGTCCGTAATACGTATAAATATTTTTTTTAATTATATACGTAATAATAAAATTCTTATATTTTGTGGCTTGTTTGTTTGTTGTTAGCGGGTAAATTTGAAAAGCCGCGCCCGGTTAGTGCGCAAGCGGGAGTTTGCGTCATGTAGGTAGATGGTTATTTTTACGTAATCGGTTAATTATCGTTGTCGGATAGTTGTAGTGGATTACTTATCGAAGGGTCGATTTCCGATCTAGGCATTTTTTGTTGATCGACCGTGATGTGTATCTTCGTTTGTGTATCTTTCGTATTGTAATTTGAATTCTAAGTAAAGAGTAGTAATTTGTATTTAAGCAATTTGAATTTAAATTGATTTGATCGCACTAGTATTTGTTATTTGTTAATTTGGTTTGTGTCTTTTTCTTTTGTGTTAACTTGTATTTGGTTTGATAAGTAGTAATTCGTATTTGTATAATTTCTATTCAACTCGATTTGATAGGAACTGCATTTGTTAACTGTTAATTTTTTGTTGTATTTGTTATTTGTTATTTTTGTAATTGTGCTCGAGCCGCGTTGTAATTTGTATTTAGTAGCGATGTCCTCGCCCTAGATACTAATCCGTTGCCTGCGGACTGAGTTACGCTGGGCCACCAGCACCCATGCTTTGATAGGTCGACCGGATAGGGTCCATAACTTGATGAAGCGGTTCGAGCAGGTCGATGCTCGAAGGGCTGCAGTGGAGGAGGCTAACGCTGATCTCGAGGATTCGGATGTGGAAAAGGGAGTCCTGGACTCCTGCTTCGCAGACTACGAGCAGTTCTTTTCGCTCACGGACGAGTTGATCGAGGCTGAAGGCAGGTATGCCAAGGAGCCGCGTGAAGCTCGGATGAGTGGCCTGCCCGAGTCCTTTCGGAAGCAGGCTCAGCCGGAGCTGTTGGGACGAGTCCCAACTCTAGACTTGCCAAGGTTCTCTGGGGTCCTTTCCGAATGGCTGACCTTCGTTGGTCTTTTCGACGGCCTGGTGGACGCCTGGAGTGACTTGACCCCGAGCCAGAAGATGGCGTACCTCCTGGCCTCACTGGAGGCGGAGCAGGGCCTCCCGTTGGCCTCATGTTTTCGGCTATTTGACATAGTCGGACGACGCCTACCAGACTGCTCGGGACCTCCTAGTCAGAAGATACGCCAACGTCCGGCGAATTGCGGACGAACATGTTAAGCAGCTTCTAAGTCTGCCGCTGCTTAGTGACCGGGCCAGACTACGTCCGGACCTGTTGGATCCAGTCTTGGTGGCCTGTAATACGTTGAGGCGGCTGGATTTACCAGTGGGCGAATGGGCCTTCTTGTTGCTCCGTATCGTGCTGCCCCGTCTACCTCTCGACCTTCGAATGAATTTTGAGGAGAGGTACGACTGGGACGAGGCCTCCTATATTCCGCCCTTCTATGACCTGCTGTGGTTTTTGGAGGAGCAGTGCCGACAGATCGAGCACGCGGCGGGCACCGTCGACGACTTACGAGCCATGCCCAGTGAGAGGCGGAATCCGCCGGGCAAGTCGTCGTCAACCCCCCTCTGCTCCTTTTGTCGAGCATTTGATCACCGGGTAACGTCTTGCCCGAAATTATTAGGTAAGCCGGTTCCGGCGAGGCGAACTATCGCCAAGGAGCGCCGCTGGTGCTACTCATGTTTGGAAGGTCACCTCCAGTGAGATTGTCCGCACCGGCGGCCTTGTCTGCATTGCCAGGGCAATTACCATGCCGTTCTGTGCCTGGGTGCGAACGGCGTCCTCCTCTCGGGGCGCTGCCAGGCCCTCGACCCCCACGGGCGGGGGCTCTCCGCCACGCCCTCTGACGGGCGACGCTCGGCGCCCGCCGGTTAGCCACCAGACCCCTAGGTTTGAAAGGGGTCCC
>JAVANC010000019.1:42607514-42729069 GCA_033319125.1 Parnassius glacialis | reverse complement strand
TTGATGTTATTTGTTAGTCAAATGTATTCTAATTTCAGTATGAATAAATACTTGCCTCATTTTGTCTGAGTTTTTTTTAATTTTATTTCGTTTTCAATGCTTAAGTTACATTGTAAATTTATTTACTTCGTCTCTATTGCATTCTCTGTCGCCGAAAAAAATGGCGGGCTTATGCTCAAATACTCAAACGTTGCTGAATTTTAATATGCCGTTAAGTCTCGTGCTGTCTCTATCACTTTAAGTCAAAGTGACTGTGACATCACGAGTCTTAACGAAATATTAAAATTGAATAACGTTTGACTATTTGGTCATTAGTTTTTTAGATATGACTTAGAATTTAGACACCTGTTACCGTCTATAAAAGTCCACTGCTGAACATAAGCCTTTCCATAGTAACATAGTTATAGATTATCGCCCATAATTATAGTTGCTATGCTTGACAGAATATTTTTTTTTAATTAAACTGAATTGACAATTGAACACACCATCCACCGATAATTAATTGGCTGCAGGCAATGAACACCTGCGGCCAAATTCAAACAAAGAAGACTAGTATACGTATTCACCTCAGAGAACTAATATAGGATGCCTCTTTCCACTTCAGGCAGTACCTTGCTATACGGACGCCTACGCCGAAGAGGAGTCCTAGCATCAAGAAAATTAGTGGAAAATTTTAATAAGATAGAGAGCGAGAGAGAGAGAGATTAGAAAGAAATTTTTTCTAGGTCCCATCGGGGATCATCTTCAAGCGTGAACTTACCAATTTTAATGATACTACACGTAGAGTTATGTTGCAGCTATTTTTATGTAGCACGAATGGGTCGATTATTACATAATTACTTATTGAACATCATTTTTTCATATTTTCATGCTGCTGCTGATAAAATAAATAAAATATGCTACTTGAGGAATAATAGTAGATATGTTCAAAAATTCCTACTAGCTGATAATGAGTACACGAATGCGCTGTGTGGAGATTATATGTGAAATGGTTTGATAAACAATAAAAATAGGTAAATGAGGCTATAATGCTAATCGGTTGATATGCACGGTTGCACCGTACAGTCTCATTTCCAGTAAAATGAGTCTCCGGTTCTCTACACTCACCATACGAAACACAACAGTATTAAGCTGCTCTTTTACACTGGTATTCTGTGAGAACGTGGTCTTTCTCCATTAATGCTGACCTATCAGTGCTACAATCATGGTATAGCTGTAAACTTTTAAATGGAATAAGGAATATCACAAACAAAATATTTTATTCTTTAAGCATACAGGTTTTCATACGCTGTTTTCCTTAACCACCGAGAACGTAGGGAATCGGAATATCAGAGTAATAACATTATTATTTCTATTATTATATAGAAGAATAAGGGTGACAAATGAGCACACAGTCCGCCCGATGATAAGTGAATGCTATGGCCCGTAGCCATCTACATCTTTCCTCGATAAGAATCAAATGCGTCGTCACCCCTAATGTTTAAGATGGAGTGCCTAGTTACCAGTGCAATAACTTAACCGGTTCTCTATACTCTACCTTACGAAAAAGAGCAGCTTTAAGCTGCTATGTTACGCTGGTATGCTCTGTGTGAGGCGTGGTCCTTCCCCTGTCGAACAATTCATGCTCTAACTATAATACAGCTAGATCGTGGCTCTATAACGTTGATTAAATTATTTATCCGTAAAATTTTAGTTGAACACCAATGTAGTAAGTAACCTGACATACAAATCGTAGCAAGTTCGCCCCTTAGTGCATCGTCTGTCGCGGTTACGCCGCTATTAACACCGCTCCACGTTGCTCTCTATTAAAACTTTTACCGATTATACGGAAATTACTTCGCCAGTGCCTGCGCCACTATAGCTTTATTCTATTGAAACTGTTAACTAACTACCGTCGGCTTTCATAACCCAATTGTTGTCCGAATTTGTTGAGAGGATTATATTCTGTATAGTGTACTGTATTAGTTCTTACCTTAATATTACCCTTTTCTTATAGCGGCTAGTGTAAAGTTCAATATCTTATTTTCATTCTTAGATTCCAAATTCAAATTAGTATAATGTTATTAATGATTTTACTAATTATTGTTTTAACCAAGTCTTCTTAATAAAATCTAATTTAGTAAGTCAACTTTAACACTAACTTTTTTCAAGTCTTTTTCAGTTGAAAGTATCACCCAAAACTTTAACCACAAAATATCTTTTAAAATATATTTAAATAGAATACACACAAAGATACAAAGTTATAGGGCTCCTTAGACTTATATCAGATGATTGTTAAAAGCACGGGCATTAATTTATAAAATATAAATATTGTTCTCAATAAACTTTAAAGAAATATTTAAAAATCAGTTATTAGAGAAAATCAAAAAAAAAATATCTTTCGATCTTGAGGACATTACTTAGCAAAAATGGAAAACATTGTTGAGCAAAAATGTCGAGATAGTGGTCATTATTTAATAAGTACAAAATTCTTCATTTTATATATCACAGTTATGTGAAAGAAAGTCAGTAAAGAAAACAATAATACGCTAAAGAAACCATTTAAGCTTTTATATTTTCTTTAGTAAATTATTTAATTGGCTGTGACTTCCTCGATCAGGTTAGGACAACGTTCTCACAGAATACCAGCGTAAATAGCAGCTTTATACTGTTGTGGTTAGTATACAGAACCTGAGACCATATTTACTGGAACGGGCATTACAATAGAATAGAATAAAATAAGATGATTTTTCATTAAATATTGATTATTATATAATAATTATTGAATATTTTTTTTTATTTACCAATGTAATGGTTCGGAAAATACCTCTGTCCTGGAAGAACCAGCAAAAATCCCAAAGGATTTTTTTTAAATATATTTCTCTTAACAATTATTTTGTATGTAAAAATTTTAAATTTTAAATGAATTTAAACCCAGCATGTTGTCAATCACCTTATTCCCATAGGTTATTTTCATTCGTGTATTCCTTGATATTATAATAAGCCTTTTTATCATTTTTTCTTTAATAAAACTTTAAAATTTGTTTACCGACAAACTTTGAACATGTACATGGATTTTGTTGTAACAGCGTTTACATTGCCCCATAAATAAGCTACTGATTCAATGGAGTCTAGTAACTGGCATTACAAGCTTATTTTTGTTCCTAGTATTTAAAGTGTGAACATCCTTATTCTTATTAAAGCTATATATGTTTTTATGTACATACATTAAATTTTCATAAATATATTGCGATAACAAAGTTAATATGTTTTATTCTTTATATTTAAGTTATAAATCGCCGCTACGGCTTTCGTTTGCTAAACAAATATAGTCACATTACCCCATAGCATAATTCCATAAGACATTACGCTATGAAAGTAACTAAAATAAACTAATCTAGCTGTCCAAGATTGGTGAGACTTCAAATCTATCTTACAGCATATGCTGCAGAACTAATGCCCACTTTCACCAACGACCCATAAGATTTATGGGACCCCCTTAGCATATCTAGGGGCCAGTTAGGGGATAGTTTCCGTTTCACCACTTTTTAAGGGTCCGTTCCTGACTAAACGATCACCTAAATTAATGAGATGGATTATTGGTCCCATAAACCTTCACATAAGTAAAAGCGACTTCTGGAAGACAAGATGGACCGTGACCTATTTGATTTTTTTTTTGATAATTTAGACACGACTGATACTATATTTGATATAAATCGTAGTCCAATACCTAAAATATATTGAAAAACGACTAAATTATTTCAAAGATTTCGATGAAATTGATTTTTTACGAATCTCAATCAAAAGTGATATACTCGTATTTGTTGGAAAAAATTAAACATTTTTTGAAATTTCCTGATAATAGGTGAGTTAGCTACCTGTTTACTTACATAATCAATTTTAATGTATGTATCATAGTCCATAACATTATTAAAATTCAAGTTTATTAAATTATTTAACCCAATAGGTGGGTCCTACCTTTTCACTTATTAAATATTATACCTAACTACGAAATAAAGGTAAAAGGATAAAAGGTTACTGTATTGCTCTTACTTACTTATTTGAAAATCGCAAACATACATAATATGTACATAGATACAGGTCGAAAAAGACCTTTTTTTGAAGTTGGTTTCAACAGCGTATCGGAGTTGAAAATATAAATGCGTACTCAGAATATCTAGATATTGAAATATATAGCTTTGAATTCAGATATTGAGATTCAAAATCTTATATTGATACGATCTTAGAAAAAGCGATATGACGAAGGCCTAGATAACACCATAAAAACTTGCAGAGCCAAATGCCAAACAGTCGATGCATAGATAAAACAGAGTGTCAAATACGGTGACTTGTCAAAAATAGACCAAAATATGATATTTTTTACTAAAATATTCATAAAATGAAAACATCTATCAGTCAAAATATGAAAGAAATAATTTCTTCATTTTTTTATATGATAAGGGTGACAAACGAGCACACAGTCCACCTGATGGTAAGTGGTTGCTGCGGCCCATAGACATCTACATCTATCCTCTATTACAAATCAAAATGTAGATGCGTTGTCACCCGTGAGGACTAAGATGGAATGCCTCATTTCCAGTAAAAAGGGCCTCCGGCCACCTGCACTCACCAAGCGAAACGCAGAGGTAAACCTCTACTTCACGCTGGTTTTCTGTGAGGTCGTGGTACCACCCCGGTTCGAGCCGGCCCATCCGTGCGACATCAAAAGCTGCCGCGTGGCTCTACCACTGTTAAAATAATTCATGCAAACGTATTTTTTTGTATTAATGTATATCATTTCCGATAATACCGGTAACTACAACTGGGTATCAAGTACTCTCGTCGTAAAAATCTGTCACATAAGAAGGGGTCAGCTACGGGTCTGTTGCGTTCGTGAAAACAAATTTTAGTTGTGGGTTGGTTTAGAGGACCTTATAGCTTAGCGATCGTCTAACTATGTGATTATTTAGGGGATGTTGGTGAAATTGAACATAAGTCTGCTTGCAAATTTAGATGTATGGGGGCCCAATAGAAGTTTAGTGTCAATAGTAATAACACGAATAACAGTGGTATCCACAAACCTCTTCCCCATTTAAAAGTACATTGATATTTGAATGTTTTACATTAGGTATTGTAAATTTTATAAATTTTGTCTTATTGCCGTTTAAGAGCAAATTGTTGGCGTTTAAACCAATGTACTAATTTCGATAGAGAATTATTTACATCATTATAATTAATTGACCGCCGTTTGAGTTTGACCATTCCGTCTTAGATCTCAGGGGAGACAATACATCTGCATTTTGATTCCTAATCGAGGATAGATGTAGATGTTTATGAACCATAGCATCCACTTACCATCAATTGTACACTTCACAGTCAGTACTCGTTTGTTACTCTATTATATACTTAATCTACAAAAAATATATTTTAAGATTTTAGCGATAATATTTTTTTAAGCTACAAAGTTTATTTTGTAACTTATTTGAACGTCGAAAATGTAAAGAAGTAAACAATAAAAGCACATTATAAGAAAATACGCTTCTTAGCTTTATCGCGTTCTTAAAATATTTAAAGGAAAATTCAGTGCGAAAGAACCGAGTGCTGATTTACTTAATGAACTTGGTTTAAGAAATACTTTATTTCTACGTTTATAACTTGAAAAAAGCCGCGAGATAAAAGAGTGGTATTAAATAAGTAGGTCCGTAAGGGTTATTTGTTAAAAACATTAAAAAGAGGTAACGTAAACCTGATTGCTTATCAGATGGCTACCGTGAACGGAATTCAGTTATTAAAAATATTTGACTGTATTTACTTTCCTCGCCTACGTACGTCAATAATCAGTAAAGTTATCACATTTTCAGACTAAATTTCAAAGGAGTTAGTAAATCTTTAGCCATTTTCTTAGAGTCCAATATTTTTATCAAAATAAAGTAAACCGAACTCTCACCGGATAAAATCTCACGACTGTCACTATCAGCATCGTGGTCGAAGGGTCCTGGTATCTCCATTCGGCACGCAAATCTTAATTGATTTTCTTCTTAACCAGGTCCCATAGTATAACGACTCAAACCAATACCTATACTATAGTGATATTTGAGTACCTGTCTTTTATAATTACATATGATCTATTATATACAATATTAAAAACTAAAATAAAAAAAACTAAAACTAGTAACTTAATTATCATACAATTACTACTCCCCATGGTATCGTAGCAAGAACGCTGGCTGCATTTCCCCGCTGAATTGCTATACTTAGCCTCTGAGCAAGAAAAGACCCAGTCCTCTTATCAACAGTAGCAACGACCAGTCGCCGATAGAATTCCTATAGGAACTTTACCGCAAGTGGATTCTACGGACCGATAGTATCTACAGCAAATGGCACAAATATATTATATTCATCTCTCAGAGACACATATTTGCGCCACTTAATCAGTTCAGCAGCCAAAGCTCTTAACGAGGTACCTTTGAGATGTGAGGTCGCCAAAGTATCTACGCAAGTAGAATCCCACCTTAGGGCTTTATCTCTCTCCCAAGGGACCAATGTTATTACGTTGGGTGTCTTGCCGTAGTCTCTAAATATTCCACAAGGCTCTTAAACCGAGGGAAAATTTATATAGAGAGAAAATAGGCCTCCAGATGATATTGTTCAAAGAACCGTGCCGTAAAAACCTACCAGCACTTTTCTTACATGAAAGTCTTGTCTTGAAGAACTTGTCAACGCTGCTACCACAGGGGCACTGATGGGGTTGACAAATCGTCTCTCCTAGTCGGATTCCTACGACGAAAGCCAAATTTTCCTCATCAAATAATGTGCTGATATTACTTGATCAATAAACATGTAACTAATTACTATATTCCTTAGTCAACACAGCTAGAAGGTGTGCCTGATCTTGATCACTGTGGAAATTATGAAACAAATATTTTTGCACGCTCTGTATCAACGGAATATCCCACTGTTTTTGTTGGTTAACTTCCAGTGGAACATTTTTGCCCGTACAGAGCGTTTTCCATGTCTGCCCTGCTTTTGTAGCATAGCACAAGTCAACTTTATTCTTTAAAATTATGTTACATAAGTCACTGACACTATGCATGGAAGCAAGGAAAGCAGGCAATGCAACGCTAGAAAGATTTCTTAAACCAATACCACCAAATTTTATAGGTCAAGTAGCTTGAGTCCAGAGTGTTCTATTTAAAGTTAAATTTGGAATTTTTTCTATAACTATTTAAAGATTCTTATCCGCTCGCTTGCTTTCGATTGCAAAAACCTCGAAATTTGCTCATGAAATTTGACATTACCCACTCGGCATGGCCGCCCTCATTATGACTTGATTTACAATCGATTCGAGTAGCCTAGCGTGATTTTGTTTACTGTTTTGTATAGACGATAAAATACGGAATAATGTAGCGTTTGTTATTTTGACAAAAGTTGTGTCTTCAACATTTTATATGAGACTAAATTTAAGGTCGAACATACATTGGCGGTTTCAGACAAACGGCTTGAAATTGTGAACAAATTTACCCGATAGCTATAAAATTATTCATCATTTTTATAAACCAAAATAGTTGTTTGTATTATTGAACAAGAAACAATAACAAGTGAGTGTTGAAGAAAATTTTCATATAAAAATAAGAGAAACTACACGCTATTTACAATATAAACTAGACGGACAATCATAGCCGATAACAATGTGAATTTTTTTTCATAAGTATATATGCTCCCGAGTTATGTGACAAAAATCCCAAACACTTTAAAGAAAAAAGATAGTGATTTCAAACAAAAATTATGACTACACTATGCGTTTATTTAACCAGATTCAATCATGTTGTGAATAGATCTAATCCAATAGCTTATCTTTTTGGCTAATAACGACTAAATATTGTTAGATTTCTATTAAATTAAAAACTTATACTTACGACGACTTTCAGTCTAAAAACTCGCAATAACCTTCAACGAGCCCCCAAAACTCAAAAGATGGTGGTTGTAGAAGTTAGTTTTGCGCTTGACCAAATAATAAATAATTTATTTTACATACTAGGTTAGAATAAAACTTCACAAAATGTTAAAAAATATATTTTAATGATATTACTTGTAGAGCTCAGCACTTTTTACTGATTTTTAATTAATAGAATAGAATAATTTTATTCAATGTAGATTATTACATAATACTTATTGAATGTCATTGTTTTATTTGTCACTGGTTCGGAAAATACCCAAATCCTGGGAAGACCCAGCAGGAAACCCAGCGGGCCTTTATTACCTTTAGTACAGTTTTTAATAAATTTTAATAGAACCAGCATAGCAGCAATCAACTTATTCCGAGGGTTATTTTTATTTATGTATTCTTTGATATTAAAATAACCCTTTTGGTACAATTTCCCGTGCGATGGGCGAGGACATAAAAAATATTTATATTTATTGATATCATCATCATGATCATCATAACAGCCTTTCATAATTCCACTGTTGAACATAGGATTCCCCCAAGGAAGCACGGTCCTAAGCCACCTGCATCCATCGACTTACCTGTCTACTGTCTTACCAGGTCGTCATTCCATCTAGTGGGGGGTTGCCTTACACTTCGCCTACCGGTACGAGGCTGCCACTTGAGAACCTTTCTTCCCCATCGGTTGTCGGTTCTTCGAGCTATATGGCTGGCCCACTGCCACTTCAGCTTACTAATCCGTTGGGCTATGTCGGTCACTCCGGTTCTACTGCGGATATACTCATTTTTTTTTTACTTATTATAAGCCAGTGCTTGACCACAATCCCACCTGGTGGTAAGTGGTGATGCAGCCTTAGATGGTAAATCGCACTGTCTTATCGTAACAAAAGCCTATTCACTCTTGCCTTGAAGACGCCTAGATTGTATTCGGACGGAAAGATAGACGCCGGCAAATTATTCCACTCCTTTGCTGTACGCATTACAAAAGACGAAGCAAACCGTTTGGTTCTAATGCGTGGAATATCGACAACAAAGGGATGAAGACCCGCCGACCGTCTGGTTGTCCGATGGTGGAAAGGAGAAGGAGGAATTAAGGCGTGTAATTCCTGCGCACACTCACCGAAATGCATCCTATAGAATACCGAGAGACTGGCTACTCTGCGCCTGTGCTCAAGGCTGACAAGATTGGTTTCAACCAAATCAAGGTCACCAATGAGCCTCTTAGCACGTCTCTCCACTGAGTTCAATGCTGCCAGGTGGCATTTCGCAGCACCAGCCCATATGTGACAGCAGTACTCCATGCACGACCGGACTTGGGCTTTATATAAGGTAAGAAGCTGCCCCGGCGTGCAGTACCGCCGCACCCTTGCAAGGACACCAAGTTTCCTTGCGGCTACTTTGGCTCTGGACTCAATGAACCGCCCAAAGTTTAGGTTTGGAGAAAATTCAATCCCTAACAACTGAAGGCGGTCAGTGTACTCCAAGGATACATTCCGGAAAGTAGGAGCCAAGGTGAGCGGGCTTCCATTTAGCGGTAAAAAGACACGCTTGTGTTTTGGAGGCGTTAAATCTCACGAGATTGGCATCGCCCCATTCGGAGACTGCCTGTAGTGTGAGACTCACACGCTCAACCATAGCCTCTCTTTCTGACTGGATTAGATCCCGACTGGCCCGGGCGCTTGGTTGGTATCTCTCCACAACTGTGCTGTCGTCTGCATACCCATAGACACCGGGAATAAGCAGATCATTTATATGCAGCAGGAAGAGAGTTGCGGAGAGAACGGACCCCTGAGGAACACCGGCGTTAGTCGCCACAGTATTGGATGAGCAGCCATCAACGACGACCCGGAGAGACCGTTCACTTCAGAAAGTCCTTCACCCAGACAATTAGGCCAGGGGATAAGCCGTACGCTGAAAGCTTGCCTAATAGACTAGCGTGCCAAACCCTGTCAAAAGCCTTCGAAACATCGAGGGAAACAGCGAGTGCTTCACCACTGTTCTCGAGGGCTTCTCCCCATATGTGAGTGGCATACGCTAGAAGGTTCCCAGTTGATCGATTTCGGCGAAACCCGTACTGGCGATCACTGAGGAGATCATTTTGCTCTAGGTATGCCATAAGGTGGGCGTTCAATATACGCTCCATAATCTTGCAGAGTATGGAGGTAATTGAAATTGGCCGATAGTTGGCAGGGTCGGTACGGCTACCTTTTTTAGGCAGAGGCTGCACATTGGCCAGCTTCCAAGATTTAGGCACTATTCCAGTCCTGAATGAGAGGCGGAACAAGCGTGTCAACACAGGAGACAACTCAGGTGCACAGACCTTTAGAACTATAGCTGGTATACCATCAGGTCCACTAGCTTTATTCACGTCTAGACTTCGCAAGGTTTTAAGAACCTCCTTGTTGGTGATACGGACCTCAGTCATAGAGATATCGCAGTGAGGTAATTGTGATGGTACGCTGTTGCTACTGTCCAGACGCGAATTGCAAGCAAAAAGAGAAGCAAATAAATCCGCTTTCTCCTTAGGCGCATGCGCCAGTGAGCCATCTGGTTTTACCAGCGGAGGCAGTGTAGTCCGACAAAAATTTGTCTCGACCGCTTTGGCGAGAGACCAAAAAGCTCTACTGCCAGATGGTTTGACAGAGAGCTTTGTGCCGATGCGTTTAATGCGGTCGAAACTGGCTTGGCGTAATGCCTTTTTGCACGACTTGGCGGCTTGGTTAAAGGCTCTCTTCTTAAGGCTAACATCCGGAGCTTTACGGTCTCGAGCATCGACCCAGGATAAGTACGCCATATGCTTGTGCTTTTCAGCACGAGCGCACTCGGCGTTAAACCAAGAGCGAGCTTTACCACCAATGGGCACGTCAGCAAAGGGGATGAAATACTCCATCGCTTGACGTATCACATTGGTTATGGCATCCGCGCAGCTCGATGGGTCTCTAGAAGAGAAGCAGACCTGCCGCCAAGGATAAGATGCAAAGAAATGCCGCATCTCATCCCAATCTGCTGACTTGTATCGCCACATTCGTCGCATCCCGTGGAAATTGTAGTTAGGTGGGGAATATAACGATACAGATTTCACCAGACAGTGGTCCGAAGTTCCCAAGGGTGAGGTAACCTGAACATCGTACCTGTCTGGATCGGTCGTCAGCAGAAGGTCGAGGCAATTGGCTGTGTGCCCATCCACATCAGGTACCCTAGTCGCTTGTTGCACCAGCTGGGAGAGCCCCAGCGACAAGGCAAAATTCCACGCCTCTCTCCCAGCGTGGTCGGTCTTCTGGTATGGGAACAGCCAGTCCTGATGACAGGCATTAAAGTCCCCCAGAAAAACCAACTGTGCATTAGGGTACCGATTTAGAGCCACATCAGAGGCTTCACTGAGGTGTTCAAACAGCCTAGTTGTCTCCTGGTCGCCGCTGTCCGATCGATAGACACAAGAATAAATAATTTTATCCATTCCAGTGTCTATCAATACCCAGATCGTAGAGAAAGTGGGGTCTTCAAGGTGACGGAGACGCTTACAGCAGATGTCGTTGCGGACGTAAACACAGACTCCGGCGCGCTGATGGAAATTATGCTCCAATGTGTACCCAGGGTAGCCAAGGTATGCCGCATCTAGAGGACATCTGATCTGCGTCTCAGTCAAGAAGAGTAAGTGCGGCTTGTCAGTCTCAAGGTGGTAATGGACTGCATTGAGATTACAGTGAAGGCCTCGGATGTTTATGAGGTGCACTTTAATGGAGAGGGAGTGCAACCGCTGTACAAACTTACTCTTCTTTTTCCTTTTTTTCATATATGGTGGGAGTGAATAGGTTGAGAGAATGGCAGTTGGACGAGGCGTCACACATATAACCTAGGGACGCAAACAGAGTCATAGCATCGATGGAACCTAGCATGGAGATCGCGGGGACGCCCGAACCCCCCTGGAAATCGCCACCAGGCCCTCTCCTCCGGTCACCAACCGGCATGGTGGAGCCATCCCAGGATTTTT
This sequence comes from Parnassius glacialis, assembly GCA_033319125.1. Classification (NCBI taxonomy): domain Eukaryota; kingdom Metazoa; phylum Arthropoda; class Insecta; order Lepidoptera; family Papilionidae; genus Parnassius; species Parnassius glacialis. The sequence continues at coordinate 42,717,154 of JAVANC010000019.1, read as the reverse complement.
CGTAAGATGGCGGGGCAGCGTTTCATGAGTGGCTGGCTCATTAATTGGGCCCCCAACTATCTACGGTCGGCCAGCGGTGCAACCGTGCATAACCAGGCACCTGACACTAAGAAACGGCCGCGTCGCAACCGGTCCGTATGCGTAACGCAACTGTCCAGACCCATTCTCCCTAAGATATGGGTTTCACCTAACATCATACCGGAACACGATTTGCATCATTTGGCGGTATGTCTTTGCCAGGTGGGTGGTAACTAACCCTCGGCCGGGCCTCTCGCTAGTAGAGGACCAACCTACCACCAGTATGTAGTACTGCTCGTTTGGCACTACCCAGGGGATACGTGTAGGGAATCAGGGTTCAAGTAATTCCTACGGACGCGAGCAGCTTCATCCCATCCATTTCTAAGTTTATCATGCAGAGAAACCCCGAGCATAGTCCATTTATTGATATGGTCAAAAGTAAAACAGTCTTTCCCTTTCTCCTCTTTTCCTCCCCATTCCGCCTCTTTACTTCTTCTCCTCTTTTTGCATTTCCCCTATCACGACCCACTCTTTCACATCGCCTGCCACTTACCCCTCGTCCATTTCCCTTCAGTTCTCTAACACTTGGCCACCACCCTCTACCAGCTACACCACCACTTCCACTACATACTTGTTAATTACTATGAAAAAAGGGATAATACAGATACCAACACCATCGTAGCATTTATTATGCAAATAATATAAAATTTATAATACTATATGCAATAAATATATAATTTAATTATTTTTAAATTATCAAAAAATATCAATAATAAATAGAAATAATAATAAAATAAACAAACGTGAAAAAAACCGCACGCTGTTTGTGCCAACCCTTTGCGGTGAAAATTACTTTGCTTTCAGGAAACGATTGTTTCTAGAGCAATCTCGTATATCGGGACAACGTAAGTACTTGTTGTCAATATTCATATACTCAGAGTACATCTTAAAGATATTGTAAATCCAATGTAACTTTTATGATGAAAATTATGTCTAACTTTATTATTTCACAAATAGTTTCCCCGCAGTTGTAAGTAATTAGGATAAATTACCACTTTAAAAAACGTAAAAGTACAACGGCGACGAAGACGCGTTCGACTCTTTCGGTTTTAACACATTTCACTGAATATATCCTAAATAAAATGTTAAAATATCGTAGAACAGGATTATCAGATTAATTTGGTACCTTAACCTTAGTAAAAACCAATAAATTTGAAAAGCACAAAGCACACAATGACGGTGAACACAAACAATCATAAATGCGATTTTAAACTTTACTTCATTATTAAACAAAAGAATTCATCATTACAGCCCTTCACAAGTCCACTGCTGAACATAGGCCTCCCCAAAAGAATGCCACAAAGCACGGTCCTGAGCCACCTGCATCCATCGACTTCCTGCATATCTTACCAGATCGTCACTCCACTTAGTGGGGGGATGCCCTACACTTCGCCTGCCGGTACGAGGCTGCCACTCGAGAACCTTTCTTCCCCATCGGTTGTCGAATCTTCGAGCTATATTGCCACTTCAGCTTACTAATCCGTTGGGCTATGTCGGTCATTCTGGTTCTACTGCGGATATCACGCAGAGAAACTCCGGGCATAGCCCTCTCCATAGCTCGCTCAGCGACCTTGAGCTTCCTCATCCGGCCAGCAGTGAAGGACCACGTCTCAGTTCCGTATGTCATCACTGGCAACACGCACTAGGTGTACAGTCTCGTAATTTCCCGAACGCTGCCCAACCGAGTTGAATCCTCGGACTCGAATTGACCTCTCGGTCGAAGTTGACTTACCTAGTCGGACTATTTGTCCCAGGTAAACATACTCGTCAACAACTTCGAGCTTAGTGTTCCCAACAACTACCGTCATAGGTGTGACATGGACATTAAACATGACCTCTGTTTTGTCCATGTTCATCTTAAAACCTATCCGTTAAGAAACATTATTCAAGTCATTGAGCATAGTGCTTAGGTCCTCCAGCGATTCTGCCATAAGGACTATATCGTTGGCAAATCGAAGGTGAGTGATGTACTCGCCATTGATGTTGATACCGTATCTTTTCCACTCCAGAAGCTTGAAAACGTCTACCAAAGCAGCGGTGAAGAGTTTCGGGGATATGACGTCACCCTGTCTTACGCCTCTCTGCAATTGGATAGGTTTCGTATTCTGGTTCTGTACTCGGATTGTCATCGTAGCCCTACTGTACAAGCACTATAACACTTCGATATATCGACAGTCAACTTGGCACCGCTGAAGGGACTGCAGCATCGCCCAAATTTCAACGGAATCAAAGGCTTTTTCATATTCCACATACGCCAGACATAGTGGCAAATTGTACTCCTTGGACTTCTGTACAATTTGCCGAAGGGTATGTATGTGGTCTATGATGTTAAAACCTTTTCGGAAACCGGCTTGTTCGGGAGGCTGGAAGTCGTCAAGTCTGCGCACGACACGATTCGTAATGACTCTCGAAAACAGCACGTAGACGCGGCTCAGAAGGGAAATCGGTCTGTAGTTCTTCAAGAGAGCGTGGTCACTTTTCTTGAAGAATAATACAACTGCACTTCTGCTCCACGCCTCCGGTGTATTGTCACCATGGTGGACGGAATTAAAGAGCCGACTTCATGGCCACTTCATGGTCACAGCACTTTCAGCTCACCGTTCTCTCTTGTGCCTAGTTTTGCATTAAAGTCTCCCATTAAAACCGTATATTGGGTTTTGGAAGAATGCGTGGCTGTAGAGTTATCCTCATACATTTCCTCCACCTACTCATCGGGATGTACCGAGGTTGGTGCATAAACCTGTATGACCTTCAGCGAATACCGTTTGGTGATTCTGAGTATAAGGTTTGCAATCCTCATCGACACACTCTCAATCTTTACAACGTTGTTAACGAGAGACTTGTGGACGATAAAGCTGACACCTCATTGAGACAGATAGGCGCCCTCCCGGTGAAAGAGCATGTTGCCGGATTCGAGGATTACCGTGTCCTCCCCCTCTCTTCGGACTTCGGATAATCCTATAATATGCCAGCGTAACATGTCTATCTCTTCTTTCAGCTCCACAATCTTCTCGTCAGTCCTCAGGGTGCGTGCGTTGTATGTTGCCAGGTCGAGTCGTCGTAGGTGGCAACCGAACCTCCACCGGAGATTCTTAGCACCTCCTTCCCCGCCGTTACCATGGTCGCCACCGTAGCCAGGAATAGCGGGGCCGCCAGGGACTGGGGGCCGTCTCTTCGTAACTTTCATCATGGGGGGTATATTGCCATAGACACCACGCTTGGCGAGCAGGTTGGCAACCGCAGTTTTTTTTATTGTATTTTTGCCGTTACCAAGAAGTTGCTGCTGCCCATCTCCTGCCTGTTTCCCTTTCTCGCCTTTTACGACACCCTCGGGAAGATATGGGGTAGTGGATATTCTTAACCGCCACTACACGGCAAAACAATTAGTTGTATGATATTACAATCTTGCACCCAGATGTTAGATTATCTATTAGACAATGGTTTACAAACGTTTCACCTCTATATATTAGGTAATTTATAATTTATTTAAAAAAAATAACTAACGAAAATTTAATTTTGCTATTAAACATAAAATATCCACTCTTTAAAAATAATCTTAATGCCAATTAATTGGTCCTTAGATGCTCCAGCAGAATCCGAAATTATCCCACCTCTATTGCTATTAGTTAATTTATAATTAATTATAAAAGAATCACCTATTGAAAATTTAATTTTGCTATAAAACATAAAATATCTACTCCTTAAAATTAATCTGTATGTCAATTAATTGATCCTTAAATGCTTTAGCAGATTCTGAAATTGCCCACTTCTATTGCTATTAGTTAATTTAAAATTAATTATGAAATAATTAACTATCGAAAATTTAATTTTGCTATAAAACATAAAATATCTACTCTTTAAAATTAATCTCAATGCCAATTAATTGATCCTTAAATGCTCTAGCAGAATTACAAATTGATCCATCTCTATTGCTATTAGTTAATTTATACTTAATTTTTAATAAAATTAAGTATAAATTAAGTAAAAAGTAAAAATTAAATTTTCGATACTTAATTTCATTAAAAATTAAGTATCAAAAATTAAATAAAACATAAAATATTTACTTTTGGAAATTAAACTGTATGCCAATTTACTGCTCCTTAAATGATCCAACAAAATCTGAAATTGCTCCACATCTATTGCTATTAGTTAATTTATAATTATTTTTTTTTAAATTAACTATCGAAAATTTTATTTTGCTATAAAATATAAAATGTCTACTCTTTAAAATTAATCTGTATGCTAATTAATTGCTCCTTCAATGCTCCAGCTGAATCCGAATTTGCTCACTAAGTGTAATCTCGCGTAATAACAGTGGGGAGCATCCACATTCGACTCCAGTCCGTAGTACACTGTAACAAATTTAATATATAACGTAGAGCGACTCCTTCGATACTACCCCTAGGCTACTAGCAAAATGGCCCGCTACAGAGGGCAATAGAAAAATTGGACGAGGTTTCGAAGGTGGGATGACGCGGCCTTAAAGCGGCTATAGGTTAAATATCGAGAAGCAAAAGTTACGTTCGTAACTTGTGAAATAATTTGGGAGAAGCCTATGCCAAAGGAAAAAAAATCTTCTAATAAATAAAAAATTGTATGAAGTCAAAAATAAATTAATATTCATAATAACAAAACAAATTAAAAAAAACTGATTCTTTGGCTATTATTATAACGGAATGCGGACTGTAGGTACATGCTTTGGTGCTTAAGGGGCTAATTATGTCATTCGTTCATAACTCCACATGGAAGCTTTGCGACTCTCTGAAAGTGACATAGGTAGCTTTGGACTCCCTATTTTTGGATGAGTATGATTTACGCTACAGATAATATTGTTGCTTTGTTATGGTTTGTCTCTTATCCACGCTTATTTAAGAATATGTATAAAAATATGCCAACATTTATGTTAAATAACTTTGGAAATACTCGTATTGGCACAAAAATTGTCTTCTGTACCTGTAGTACTATATAACACTTCCACTCAATTCTAAATTCAAATCGACTTTCAAACTCGCCTGTTGTTTTCGAAATAACAATAGATCCAGTTCAATGGGTGCTGATTGTCGCCTTTTTGAATGGTTACTAAATGTTCCGAAAATATTAGTTCGTAAAAGACTTTACTGAAAAAAACAGGCGGATAGCTGTTTCTAAACAGTTGTTTTAATTATTTGTTTTTTGCTGCCCACCTTCTAAAATAGATGGAGGTATTACACGAATAAATGCACAGCGATTTAGCTCCCTTGCATCGCAAACTAACAAGAGCTTGTGAGTTATTTGAATGACGTAGATAGGTGCAAATTAAATATGAGTTTAAGAGTTTTCTAAGCTCAAACAATGAGAATAACTCCGTATCTAACTGAATTGCATTCTTTTTTTTAGCCCGTAAACGTTAGGTCACTCCTGTTGTAGACTTCGCCATAATCATGACGCTTGGTAGGCGGGTCCTGCTCACAATAGCATTAGCTCCAACAGTCCTGCTCGGAGTACTTGGCAGAAGAACAGCTGGTGTGACAAAAAAGTGGCCAAATTTTATTTTATATATAGATTGCAAAATTCAGCATCTTAGGATGGATCAAGCACGATTGAACTTCTGCTATTATAAATAAGCAACGAAGGACCCAAACGGATTGAATACACAAGATCAATACAAAAAAGTTACAGTTTTGAAAAATACGTGATCGTTATTACAGATACGGAGCTGACAGTAACACTATTCGAATAAGAACTTTGAGACTTGTATTGAATACCATTAAACATAGTTTTTTATATATATAAACTAAGAAATTTAAAACAATTGAATATCATCATCATCATCATCATAAGTCCACTGCTGAACATAGGCCTCCCCCAAGGAATGACACAATTGAATATAAAAATCACAAAACCAATCGAAATAAAAAATTAAACACATCGTTATGCAGGTCATTTACATACACATAAGAATGTGTGTTTTTATGAAAATGTCCAATTTTCTTGATATAAATTAAATAATTTGGACGTAACATGAAAATGATTTATATAATTTTTGCACTACGTATACTATTTGTGCTTAGTTTCAACTAAATTGGACACTTACAGTCAGACGAAACAGTGCAAATTATTTTTTATTGGAGTCAGGAATTCCTGTACCAAATTACTGTATAAAATGTTTAGTATTAATCTTATCAGAACGCTTTACCCGTTTTGCTACGCTTTGTGTTTGCTCCAAAATCAACTGCATCAGAGTCAGGGATAGCAACGCAATGGCAACGTATGTACACTGACGTACAATTAATCTAAAGCTACAAGCATGAAAATAAATCTATCTACTGTTAACAGTGTACAGATTTTATGCACTAAGGTTTATTGAAAGCGGCCATTTAGTGTCAGAGAAGATAGTAATAAAATACTCCATAGTCAAGGATAAGAGCGCTACGCCCGCTTTGCTACGCCTAGGGAGCTTTGCTACGGACAGCAGACTCCGTTCCAAAACTAATTGCATTGAAGTCAGGGATCAAAATCTACGCTCGCTTCCCTAGAGCGGGTCATTGAAACTACTTGAAACATGAAAACAAATCTATGAACTGTTCACGCTACTTAGATTATCTGTGCTAAATTTAATCGATATATTTCAATTACTTTCAGAGGAAATAGTTATAAAAATTGCAACGAATTCGGGGATAAAAGGGCTACACTACGCTTACTAATTCCTGCGTTCCACTTAATAACGCCCCAATAATTCCTTCAAAAGATAAGATTACATCATGACATCGTATGCCATGTAATGGCGGTGTAAATAATTTAATACCCCGTAACCCTGTGGGTGTTGTAAGTGACGACAGAGGAAAACTGAACTAGGAGATAAGCATTAGCAGCATTCCGATAATAACGCTATAAACAAATATATATGGAAATATATATTCTCCAGCGGACCTTTGATAGGCCGTTGACATCATGATGTTTCTTTTTACAAAATTCTACGTTAGTAATCTGACTTGATATGAATACGAATAAGTTCACAGCTTATCAACTAAACGACATAACATAAATCATACTCTAGGCATCACTCATCATTATCATCATCATTACAGCCTTTCATAACCCCACTGCTGAACATAGGCCTCCCCCAAGGAATGCCACAAAACACGGTCCTGAGCCACCTGCATCAAGCGACTTCCTGTATAACTTACCAGGTCTTCACTCCATCTAGTGGAATGTGGCCCTACATTTCGCCTACCGGTACAAGGCTGTCACTCGAGAACCTTTCTTCCCCATCGGTTGTCGGTTCTTCGAGCTATATGGCCAGCCCACTGCCACTTCAGCTTACTAATCAGTTGGGCTATGTCGCTTACTCTGGTTGTACTGCAGATATCCTCATTTCTAAGTTTATCACGCAGAGAAACCCCGAACATAGCCCTGTCTATAGCTCGCTGAGCGACCTTGAGCTTCCTCATACGGCCAGCCGTAAAGGACCACGTCTCAGATCCGTAAGTCATCACTGGCAACACGCACTGATTGTACAATTTCGTTTTAAGATTTTTAGCTATTTATAACTAGAATATGTGTCGTAGCAGACGCTGCCCAGCCGAGATAAATCCGTAGATTGGCCTCTCCGTCGCAGTTGGACTTACCTAGTCGGACTATTTGTCCCAGGTAAACATACTCGTTAAAAACCTTAGACCTTAGTGCTCCCAACAACTACCGGCATAACGGATGGACGTTAAACATGATTTTGTTTTGTCCATGTTCATCTTAAGACCTATCCGTTGGAAGACACTATTGAGGTCAATGGGCATAGTGCTTAGGTCCTCCAGCGATTCTGCCATAAGGACCATATCATCGGCAAATCGTAGGTAGTGATGTACTCACTATTGATGTTAATACCGTATACTTTCCAGTCCAGAAGCTTGAAAACGCCTTCCAATGAAGCGGTGAAAAGTTTCGGCGATATGACGTCACCCTGTCTTACAACTCTCTGCAATTGGATAGGTTTCGTACTCTGGTTCTGTACTCGGATAGTCATCGTAGCCCTACAGTACAAGCACATCAGCACTTCGATATACCGACAGTCAACTTGGCACCGCTGAAGGGACTGCAGTACCGCCCGAATTTCGACGGAATCAAAGGCTTTCTCATAGTCCACATACGCCAGGCATAGTGGCAAATTGTACTCCTCGGATTTCTGTACAACTATCCGAAGGGTGTGTGTGTGGTCTATGGTAGTAAAGCCTTTTATAAAACTGGCTTGTTCGGGATACTGTAAGTCGTCAATCCTGCATGCGAGACGATTAGTAATGACTCTCGAAAACAGCACGTAGACGCGGTTCAGAAGGAAAATCGGTCTGTAGTCCTTCAAGAGAGCTTTGTCGGTTTTCTTGAAGAACAAGACCACCGCACTTCTGCTCCACGCCTTCGGAGTAGTGCCACTATGGAGAACGGAATTAAAGAGCTTCTGAAGGACTTTAAGTACCGGTTTTCCACCCGCTTTCAGAAGCTCCGCTGTAATTCCATCCTCGCCTGGGGCCTTTCTGTTTTTAAAGTGCTGGAGAGCCATTCTAATCTCGCTCAGACTGACGTCCGGGATATCATCGGAATAGTGTCGGATAAGACTCGCTCTTGGATCGTTACTCACACATACGTGTGGCTCCAACGATAATGTGTACAGCTGCCTATAGAACCTTTTAATCTTACTCAAAATCTCAGGTGTCCCGGAAACGACGCTGCCACACTCGGTATTCAGCTTCGACAGTTGGCTCTTTCTGGCAGACAGATCTCTAGCAAAGACTTTGGTGCCCTGGTTCCGCTCAATCGCTTCCTTAATACGAGAAGTATTAAAGTTGCGTAAGTCCCGCCGCATGCATTTGGAGATCTGTCAAAGATGAACAGGCAACTGAACACAGTTTGCCTGTTGCTGTCAAATGCTGTCAAATCTACTGAAGACTGCAGCTTCATATCCCGTCTAACAGAGATTAAGAGTTTGATCGAAGAGTTTTTGTGTTCTTCTGCGGCGGGTCTTGCAAAACTTAGCTCCGACCGCATGGACAGACATGACAGGACACGAGCTTGTCATTCATATCGTCCACTGCATTGCAATCTTCTAGGTACTGAAAACGGTTTTGTAACTCTTACTGAAAGGTTTCGGGACTCTGGAAGAGAGTACGATGGGGACGGAGTGTTGACTTCATTAGACGAGACCTCTCCAACTTAACGTTTAGGTTCAGTGTGCCTCTAACCATTCGGTAATCGCTACCAATTTTCACCCTCGTGATTACTGAGACATCACTGAACAGTTGTCGTTTGGTTGTCATAATGAAGTCAATCTCATTTAAATTAAATTGCATCACTCATTATTATCATTAATATGAGAACGATGTAGAAACGTACGATTTGTCTTTGGCAGATCGCTGTAAATTTGTCTCAGTAATATGAACATTAGTTTCATTGCCCGTGACATCGATCAATTTAAATCATCATAAAAAATCCGTTAGTCCTTATATTTCGTAGCTGGTTTTTAAAATACTTCAGTTATAATTCTTTCATACTCTCATCGTCATAACCCTTGTATTTTTATTATAATAATCGATCTCAAAATAATATATTTTTGATAATAAAGCTTACTAAACGATAAATTAAAAAAGTGTGTTAAATGACTAGTATGATCTAAAATGCGTTTAATGGAAAATTGAATTTTTGTTTATGAAGACGACCATCTATCACTTCTTACGCAATTTTCCTTATAAACCCATATTTTTCGGCTAAATTGATCCGAGTAGCTGACTGTTCTACGGAATCTACCTTCTCCCTCGAGTATGACAGCCGTGAAGCTATGTGTGAATGTATATTAAAAATATAATAAACGAAAAATTATAACTGACAATTTTTTAATTTCTGATTTTTTTTCTTAAATAATGAAAGACTGTCAGATACCTAAACTTTATCTTAAATGAGCCTACTAGTCTACCAGATGGTAAGGGGCTATTAAAGTCCATCTTTTTCTTCTTCTTCTTCGTCAATATTTTTCCATCAAATATTATTAGGGGCTTTTGTTTTTTTTTCTTCTTAAACGATAACAGTCTATCACTATAACAAACTGATTGGATATTGTATTGTCATTATTATTAGTAAATTACTACTAAACTAAAGCAATTTTCCAACAGCTTGCGAACGCCTTTAAATGCTAGTTTAAAAGATATTATTTGGAATATAATAATACTTGCAGCCAATATTACGCGCATGAAACTATATCACCACCCTAAACATAAAAAATATGAATGTTTTGCTTATTCTCTATACATTTATTTTATAGAATACGGGTGACAAACGTGCACAGTCCACCTGATGGTAAGTGGATGCTGTGACATATAGAAATCTACGTTTATTCTCGATTAAGAATCAAAATGCAGATGAATTGTCACCCCTGAGCATTAAGATGGAATGCCTCGTTACCTACTGAAAAAGGGTCTCCGGTTCTCCACACTCACCATACGAATCACAGCAGCATTAAACTGCTATCTTACGTTGGTATTCTGTGAGAGCGTGGTCGTATTAGTGATACCAGCAGAGGTCGTACTTGGATGAACGCGTATGATGGCAGTTAAAACAAGCACCAAAGAACTGACCTATTACCCTATAGTAATAGATATTGCCCTGTAGTAATAAGTATTACCCTATAATAATAAACATTTTGCATGTATAGGCAAAGCCATTACTTTCGAAGTTGCAAATTGAATCATTTTGAAATAAACACTACGTTCCCCGTTTTAATGAATTCTTATCACCAGAGTACATACATGCTACGTCAGTCCTCTGAGAATTAGCGGATTAGAAGAAATAAGCCTATCGTCAATGAACTTAATTAGGATAACATGAAAATTATCAAAGAATTCATATCTATAGTTTATGCTGTGATTAACTTCAAAATAATTTCTTTTGCTATAAAATTTTCGCTCTTAAATCTTTAAAAATTTAAATATTTCATAAAAAATACGGCTTAGTAACGCAGTGGCTTTGCGTTGAGTTGTGACTTTAAGGTTCAAATCCTTCCCCGAACAAGAATGTAAGGCTTTTATATAATTATTTCAGGTCTAGATGTTTGTCGTTGTGCAATTTATTTACACAAACTGCCTCCACGATACAGGATAAAAACATCGTGCGAATAATGTTTTAAAAAAACATACAATCTCCCTAGTAAGAATCAGTGATCATATAATAGGTACAGAAAAAATATAACATTATTATTAAACACAATTTTTTAATCAGAATGATTTGGAGATTTATTTAAAGTCTTAAAATTGATAAAGTAAATATTTTGTGATGATTATGTTATATCTAATTACCGACATATTAAATTTTTAAGTATTTTATATATGAAACTAGCTGTCCCGGCCTTGTCTATTTCCCGGATTTTCTCATTCCGGTTGGTGGCAAATCACTCCGAATTTACTCGAAACTTTTAACAGTGTAATTGTGAAATTTATTTTTAACTCTCCTACAAGTACAACACTACTCCTATCGGGTATACATTTTTTTAGTTTTAAGCACTTAATCAACTTATTATATTCTGAATATGCGTCATGTTATTCCATAAATTTCCATTATTATTAATTTACAAGGTGTAAGAACCCCATAGGATATTCCGATTAGGTGGTTGAAGTAACAAACCGGCTGACATTTGTCACTTCATCTTAATAAATAAATCTCTATATATAAAAATCAATTGCTTCCCGTTATAGTCTCGTTACTACTTGTAAACGGCTAAAACGATTTTAATGAAATTTTTGGTGTACGTTTGAATGGGTATCATAGGTATTATGGGTAAGGTTTAGATTCACACTCGGATCTAGTAGGTGCCGCTTTTATTAAGATTTAGAAATCACGCATGCAAAGCCGGGATGGATCACTTTGGCTTTGCGTAATTGTTCCGTGCTTAGTTGATAAACCCACATGCAATCTACAAATAAAAATTACCATTACCGTTACAGCCTGTTAAAATCCCACTGTTGAACATAGGCCACCCGATAGATTGCCTCAATCGGTTCCCCATCATGTTTTCCGTAGTTTCGTAGTTTGGCTGGTGGATTGGCAACCTCAGTTTGTTTATTTTTTAGGTGTTATTGTGAAGACGCTGCTGCCCTTCTCTTGGTTTGTATCCTTCTGTCGCCTCTTACGACAAACACGGGTTGATATGAGGTAGTATATTTATATAAGAATTTTAATTTAATTTCATTATTTTTATGGTTGAGTTATCTAAAGTTATATAATACATTTGAACACTAATTTTGAAAACTCACTTAACAGGAACCACAGGCTTTTTGTTACAGATACATGCTAAAATATGACTTTCCTATTGAAGTAAAGGCGTAAAATAATTATTTTCTACGTTAATTAAATTTGTTTCCCCAAAAAACTGAAACCAAAAAAATTAAATATTGCGATGTTAAGCCACAAAAGTAACGTGTACGTTTTATTTGGAATAATGCTTTTCATTGGCAGATTAAAGCGAAGCAAAATTATACTTCATTTATAAATTTCAATAACCATTGATTACATATCAATATATTACATAATAATCATAATAATTATATTACAATAAATACAAAAAGCACAAAAATGAAACACACAGTACAAATATTCTATTATTATATTGTTTACACAACAGTTGGCAGACTTCATGAGTATGATGAACTTTTTTTCCTGAAGTTCACTTTCCTACCTAACCTAACGACAAGGCCTGAACCGATTGTAAAGAATATTAACAAAGAGATAAACAGCAATGCCATGAGTGATTTAGACTATATTTAATCCGAATGATTTGGAGATTTATTTAAAGTCTTAAAATTGATAAAGTAAATATTTTGTGATGATTATGTTCTATCTAATTACCGACATATTAAATAACCCACCCAGGCAAAGCACAAGGTCGCTAGTAAAATTATAAATCTATTTTAGTGTTCGATAATGAGAGTTTTAATTTTACCACAACGCACTTTAAAAGTTTTCATGGATTACTTTTCTCATACAAGCGTTAAATCACACAGAGGTCTCTCCACGATTCGGAAAAATATATATTTATGAAACTATATTTTCACGAAAGATACGGGAACGTTCGATTTGCTTGCAGCAAAGCGGTGTGAATATTTAACTTCAAAGAGGCTTGCTGCAGCACGACTAGGATGAGATCACGCTCACACAGGAATCAACATGAAGCAGCAGAATAACGTTGTTTGTATAGTGGATGTATTTTCTACGTGGTAGAGCCACACTGCAGCTTTATTGCGGTAGTAGCACGAATGGGTCGACTTGAACCGAGAAACAGAAACTGAAACAGATTTTATTTTATTCAATATAGATTATAAAAATACTTATTGAAAATTAATATTTTGTTTAATTACCACTGGTTCGAAAAAACCCTGTTCTACCGTTTTGTCGAAGAGTAAAAAAAAATGTTTATTTCAATAGCAATGACAGTTGTTTTATTACAATCAAAGGTTGGGGCCAAACCTTTTAAGTATTATATATACTTGTGCCAGGAGGCCCCGCTCTTCCATAACTAAGTTTGATAGTTTTAAAATTTGAAAAAAAAAATAATAATAATAAAAGAAAAAACGTTAGTCTTAATAGTATTAGTGTGTGCAAACATGCGGAGTTTGTGTGTATGTGTGTGTGTGTGTATGTGTATGTGTGTGTGTGTGTGTGTGTGTGTGTGTGAGAGAGAGAGAGAGAGAGAGAGTGTGTGTGTGTGTGAGTGTGTTTGTGTGTGTGGTTGTGACTGTGGGTGTGTGTGTGAGAGTGGTGTGTGAGTGGGTATGTGTGAGTGTGTGTGTGTGTGTGAGTGAATGAGTGTATTTTTAATTCAGTTTGTTTCTTGAAGCATTAATTCTATATCATGATTCGTCATTTCTAAAAGCCATTTACTTACAGTTTCCTTTAATACAGACTTGTCTATTTAAATTATTATAAATGTATACAGAATATGCAGAGTATTGTCGTTTGGCAAATTTCGTTTTTACAATATTGGCTATTGCAACTCTATGATTTCTTCTCTTATGTAGTAGTAATTCAGACCTAAATGGTAATATTTTGTGCAATTTTAGAGAAGTCAATAAAATGTACAATTTTCTCACAGACAGAAGTTCACAAAATTTGTAGTTCTTCAGTGGGGTATCGGTGCTTTTGAATATTTTAAGAATTATAATTTTTAACATCTTCAATTTCCGCAAAGTAACGCCTATTTAAGGTCACGCATAACTGTATTAATTAACCATTAACATTAGTTTAGTTTAAGATATCGGAAGCTTCAAAATCTATTTCTATGTCTGAACATCAAATCAAAGATGAAGATATCATTATCGAACCTATTCAAATTTCACTGCAGTCTGTTCCGTCTGTAACTTTCTCTCAGCATCTTTAAATTATTTAGGGTTAATTTCGCTAGTTAAGCTTGACAGCTTTGATGCAGTCTGAATGAGTATCGAAGTGGGATTTTCATAGATATTTGGCAATTTACTTCTCTGAAAATGGCTTTAAACTCAAAACTTACGTGCTTGCGTAATACAAATTATTGGTATTGTGACTCATCGGGGTCATGAATCATGAGAGGATATGGTTAGTTTAAATATTTAACATTTTCTTCGAAATATTCTAAAATTATTGTAATTATTAGCATATGGTAAAATATTGGGGCTGTGTGTACGTGAACGATCGTACGCATAATTACGTGTATTTCTGCTTTTAAAATGATATCGTCCGGCAAACCAATTTAATTTGAGGCTTAACTATATTATAATGAGTATATATATTAAAGTATAAGTTTTAAAATTGATATAAACATAAAATAACATACAATATATAATAACGGGATGTTCATCGTAAGGGCGAATTGCATCAATCCTAATTTTCTCTTTTTGTTGAATTTCGGCTCCGTGCACAGACGCTTAGCAATGAGTTACAGGGCTAAGGGCCGTGGGTTCGAATCCCGCATAAAACAAGTATTTGTATGGCCTACAAGTACAAGTAGTTGTTCAAATGCAAATGGTCTTAGTTACCTTCATAGTCATCATCATCGGCATCGTCATCGTCTTCGTCATGGTCATCGTCATCATCATCGGCATCGTCATGATCATGGTCACCAGCATCGTCATCGTCATTGTCATTGTCATTGTCATTGGTGTCGTCATCGTCATCGTCATCATCATCGTTAATGTCATCGTCATTGTCATTGTCTTCGTGTTCGAAATCGTCATTGTAAAGGTTATGATGATGATGGCGATGATTATGATCTGAATGTTGAGAATGGCACGGAGCTGACTGAAACTGAATCTTGTATGGTTTAACTTACGATTTTTTACATGGGATGCTGCTATGAAAATCGATACTTAGACTTCTTTCTCAACAGACTTCAAAGTAAGGATTTATTTTAATTCGACTGCATTTTTCTACCGACTTTAAAAATAGGAGGAACTCAATTCAACTGTATGTTTTTTATGTGTCTGTTACCTCAAATCTTTTTTCTAGGTGAACCGATTTTGATAATTCTTTTTTATTTGTAAGCTGGTGCTTTCCACGTGGTCTCATATAAATTTGATCAAGATCTGATAAGTAGTATCTTTAATATTATTGTATTGTATCTAGTCTCTTTAGTAAGAAGTATGTAATGACTTCGACTACATTGATGATGTTCTCATTCTATTTATATTAAAGTCAGTTGTAAAAAAAATAGTTTTACCACTTGTTTGTTATATAAATTGTCTTATTGCTTTCATTTTTAGTTTATGACAATAGTTAAGTACTGATAGGTGGCGTGAGTTGGTAATGTGGAGGCTTCACTTCCGTTTTGAACTATTGTTTCGGTTGATAACAACAACCCCCCCCCCCCCTAAACTTTTACGAAATGAGACAATTTTGGTCTCATTAGACCACCGTAATCTTTCTATTTTAAAATGCATTTAGTTTAATTAAAAAGAACTAAAAGCGCTCGAGGAAATTTTAAGTCGAAAATATAGATATATGGATCTTAATTACCAATATTTCTTTGAGGTAAACGCACGGATCCTACTTTTACATTATACATAATTACTCATACCTGTCACCAAGAGGGGTAGGCAGAGACTACTGACTTCCATTTGGCATGATCCTGATACACCTCTCTCGCCTCCTTTACATCCTATCTACTCATACACGCTTGTAAATTTAAAAATTACCTGCTTAAGCTTGACCATGGGTAAGTTCATTTCTAGACGTGGGTTGCCCACATAGTAGAGAGGCAAAATGTCATAGATATAATAATAGAAGGAGATATGCCCGGTAGTTAAAAATGTATCGGAAACCAGTGTCTCCAGTTGGCCCCTACCATCCGCTTACTACTACACTTGCAGATCAGTAAAAGCAATAGATACGCAGTCGTGCACACACCCGCATTTTATAAATTAGAACGTACTACACAATCAATTATAAACCGTATCCCTACAGAAACAGCGTGCATTTACCATTCACCGTACTACTTACTCACACAAAAATATCAGTCGCTATCGTTGTGCTGTGCATTTTAAAAACAAAAGCCATTTATTTTACATATATGTAGAAAGGGTAATTGAGTATAGTACAGAGACTAATTTTGTAGAATAATAATTAATTCGTTTACACGAATTAATTATCCAACGAGTCGAGGATAAACTAGTAACGGAATACGACAAGCGCACCGATTCACGTCAGAGCCAAAACTGTCCTAACGGCGGCCGCGCCGTCCGTTTTATACAAGCAAAACGAGCGCCACTGCAGGTGCAATGGTGCAGGTGTGCGGAACACGTGTTATTTACAAGAATTCTTTCTAACTGCACCGACGGCTACCGCGCCGCACGTGCAATGGTGCTGGTCCCGTCATATACATTAGAGATTGACTAAATTGGAAAGTTATCGATTGTCTTCCATTTATACTAAAATTGCACAAAATTAAAAATAAAATAAATAAAAAACGATATGCACAGGAAATTATATAATAAAAATAAACAATATCTAACTAAACGTAAATTATTAAGTACCTAACCTACCTAATACAATAAAAAAATCCGGTATTGTTGGTTTTGATTGTCATTACGTATTGAAAAAGTAGGTATTTTGGCATGTGGTACTAGTTTTTGTAGGGAACCAGTTTGGTGGCCTTCCTGTGGCATCAATTAATTTCTTTTTTAAATTAGCATCTTTTGGAAGCTGAAAATGTACGATAATAATTTATTTGTCATTTACATATATCCTACGCAATTTCTTAACCTCACCATGTACCTGGCAAGCCTTTGTTAAAAAACTCCTGGTTGGTTAAGATATTGTTAAATATATGAAAACAAACACACACTCGTGCATAACAAATAAATAGCCAGGAGAATTATGTTGACTTATTTTAGCAAAAGTCACTATTATAATATTATTTGAATTCTGATCCATGACAATTAGGTATAATAACGCATTCGAAGGTTTTGAAAACATAAAAGTATGGAATTAACACGAAGATAAGGCATAATAACCTATAATTCAACCCAAAACACTTCACCGATGATTAACCTAATTATTTAAGCAACTTACTTTATGATCGCTAGTTACAAATTCAGTGTAGTAAACGGTGAAAATAATCAAAAAAATTAAATACCATTATGTTCTTCCCACCGGGCTGAAACGGTTGACAAATTGAAAGAATAAACTATAATAGCAATTCGCCAATCGACATTGTTGTCGATAGCATACGTTAGTGGATCTGCGCAAGCACAACACTAACTCATCGCAAGATACAGTGGCCGTACTACACGATGCATCCCCATAAATAAAGTATCGTTTTGGCATATTTACATTGCTTGTTCAGTCGCTTAGCGATATACATAAGTAGTGGTTAAGGAGCAATGTATTTACTACAAAATAGTACTGCAGCAGTGATATTTGAAAACAAAAATAACGCTGGAGTAGGCACACGCTGTGCTTGGAGTAGGCACACGCAGCGCCCAGAGTAGGCACACGCGGCGCCTTGATTAGGCGCTCTCAGCGCCTGGGGTAAACGCTCGCAGCGCCTGGAGCAAGCACGCACAGCGGCTAAAGTTAGCGCGGGCACTAGTAGGTGAAGGCGTAGACGACGACTTCAGGTGAAGGCAAAGGTCTGCAGGATCCCGGAGCAGTGCGGCCCCGCGCTTGAAGTAGGCTAGGCGACGACTTCAGGTGAAGACAGAGGCTTGCAGGATCTCGGAGCAGTGCGGTCCCATGCCTGGAGTAGGCTAGGCGACGACTTCAGGTGAAGACAGAGGCTTGCAGGATCCCGGGGCAGTGCGGCCCCGGGATAAGGACTTTAGGAGATGCTTCAAGTTCAAGTGCCTTAAGATTGTCACTCCTACATAAAAAGTTGAGGAGTACCGATTCGTAAAGAAAAAAAGACTTTCAACTACTTAAAAAGAAGAAAAACCTACCTATCAAAAAAGAGAGAGAGAGAGAGAGAGAGAGAGAGAGAGGGCGCGGCACGTTACGCATTAGCTCCGCGGAAAAATATTCAAATAAATAGTATTTCTTCAAAATTCTTTATCATATCATTAAAAAATTATAAAGACAGACAAAATTATTAGTTAATATTGTTATCTCGGAATTTTATTCATAAAAAAGAAAACAAATACGAAATTTAGTACAGTGGTATGTAAAACCCAGTGAAAAATTGCTGTTTACATGTAAACTATGAACAAGAAAGTTAATTAAAACAACCGCAAAAAATTTACCGATGTGAACTTTTCAAAGTGAACAACCAATATTTAAATATAATCGGTTTCTTGAAGTGAAATAAGTGTACACAAATTCAAATAATCAACAAAAATAATGAAGGTACTTTGCCAGCTAATAAACGAATTTTGAACCTAGAAGTACCCGAAATCATCGACCTTGATATTTACTTAACAACTACTTGCTTACTTTCGCCACTGTGAGTGAATCGCTTACAGCGTCGTGGCCGGTATCGGACTGCTCATTGTACATTCTCGCAGCTGCGAGTTCATACCTAGGCGACGCCTATTGGATTTGTCTTTTTCGTTTTTTCGTTTCGTTTGAGGAATTCTTGAAAATGGCAACCACATGCGCTGGTTGTTTACAAAAACTTCCGAAGAGAGAATATTTAACCTGCTCACTTTGTAAATCAAGCTATGATTTAGATTGCGCAAATGTTCCTCTTGTGCGATTTAAT
Organism: Parnassius glacialis; assembly: GCA_033319125.1. NCBI lineage: Eukaryota > Metazoa > Arthropoda > Insecta > Lepidoptera > Papilionidae > Parnassius > Parnassius glacialis. The sequence continues at coordinate 42,697,902 of JAVANC010000019.1, read as the reverse complement.
AACACGATGAGCGCTGAACACAAACAAAATTGGAAATGCCAGGCTTGTAGTTAAAAAATACCCAAAACTGGAAATGCACACACACCAGTTTGCACCCAAAATGGCCCTCAACCACACAAATCAACAACAACTGAGGTTAATGTAACGATGAGAAGGAAGCCAACAACAAGCTCGTATGATACAACCATGGTCTATGATGATGATGAAAGTATTTTGGGGAATACGTGTACGGAGAACAACTTGAAAAATTACAACTGTCAAATTGACTCACTACTGCTTACCCAAATAAAAGAATTTTTAAAAATAAAACTGGAGAACAATAAGAATACACTATTATCAGAATTAAAAACTACGAGTATGTTATTACAAGAAATTTCAGCTACAGTAACAAATGAAATATCACTACATATAAATACTATATCTACAGAACAACATACAATAAAAACAGAAATTAACGTACTAAACACACAAATAAAAGGTTTCCAGAATGAAACAAATAAATTGAAGTTAGAAATAAACGAATTACAGCGAACAATGTCACTACAAACAAAACAGCAAGCAGAGTGGTTGTACAATTTCGAAAATAATAGAAAATTTGTTCTATACGGATTGGATGAAAACTACTGGGAGACTGAACACGAACTGTATAATCGTGTGACTTAGATATTTCAAAATTTATTAAATATTAATTTGGAAGAGTATATAGAAAGTATTTTTAGAAAGTATTGCCGTGTAGTGGCGGTCAAGAATATCCACTACCCCATATCCTCCCGTGGGTGTCGTAAAAGGCGACAATGGGAAACAGGCGGGAGATGGGCAGCAGCATCTCCCTGATAATAGCCAAAGTTACAATAAAAAAAAAAAACTGCGGTTGCCAACCCGCTCGCCAAGCGTGGCAACTATGGCAAATACCCCTCTATGAATGTAACAAAGAGACGGCCCCCAGTCCCCGGCGGCCCCGCTATTCCTGGCTACGGTGGCGACCATGGTAACGGCGGGGCAGGGGGTGCTAAGAATCTCCGGTGGAGGTTCGGTTGCCACCTTAGACGACTCGACCTGGCAACGTACAACGCACGCACCCTGAGGACTGACGAGAAGATCGTGGAGCTGGAAGAAGAGATAGACAAGTTGCGCTGGCATATTATAGGATTATCCGAAGTCCGAAGAGAGGGGGAGGACACGGTAATCCTCGAATCCGGCAACTTGCTCTATCACCGGGAGGGCGACCATCTGTCCCAAGGAGGTGTCGGATTTATCGTCCACAAGTCTCTCGTTAACAACGTTGTAAAGATCGGGAGTGTGTCGACGAGGGTTGCGTACCTTATACTCAGAATCACCAAACGGTATTCGCTGAAGGTCATACAGGTTTACGCACCAACCTCGGCACACCCCGATGAGGAGGTGGAGGAAATGTATGAGGATATCTCTAGAGCCATGCATTCCTCCAAAACCCAATATACGGTGTTAATGGGAGACTTCAATGCAAAACTAGGCACAAAAGAGAACGGTGAGCTGAAAGTAGGGAAATTTGGAATAGGGCAACGGAACCCAAGGGGCCAGCAGCTGGCCGACTTCATGGAGAAAGAGGGACTCTTTATGATGAACTCTTTCTTCCAGAAGCGGCCCCACAGGAAGTGGACCTGGTCGAGCCCCGACGGTTCGACAAAAAATGAGATTGACTTCATTATGACGACCAGACGACAACTGTTCAGTGATGTCTCAGTGATCGCGAGGGTGAAAACCGGCAGCGATCACCGAATGGTTAGAGGCACACTGAACCTAAATGTTAAGTTGGAGAGGTCTCGTCTGATGAAGTCAACGCTCCGTCCCCCTCGTGCTCTAATCCAAAGTCCCGAAACCTTTCAGCTCGAGTTACAAAATCGTTTTCAGTGCCTAGAAGACTGCAATGAAGTGGACGATATGAATGACAAGCTCGTGGAAACTGTCCATGCGGTCGGAGCTAAGTTCTGCAAGACCCGCCGCAGAAGAACACAAAAACTCTCCGATCACACTCTTAATCTCATGGCTGTTAGACGGGAGATGAGGCTACATTCTTCAACAGATTTGACAGCATACAGGCAACTGAACAGACAGATCTCCAAATGCATGCGGCGGGACTTGCGCAACTTCAATACAGCTCGTATTGAAGAAGCGATCGAGCGGAACCAAGGCTCCAAAGTCTTTGCCAGAGATCTGTCTGCCAGAAAGAGCCAACTGTCAAAGCTGAAGACCGAGTGTGGCAGCATCGTTTCCGGGGCACCTGAGATTTTGAGTGAGATTGAGAGGTTCTATGGGCAGCTGTACACGTCATCGTTGGAGCCACACGCAAGTGTGAGTAACGATCCAAGAGCGAGTCTTATTCGACACTATTCCGAAGATATCCCGGACGTCAGTCTGAGCGAGATTAGAATGGCTCTCCAACACCTTAAAAACGGCAAGGCCCCAGGTGAGGATGGAATTACAGCGGAGCTTCTGAAAGCGGGTGGAAGACCGGTACTTGAAGTCCTTCAGAGGCTCTTTAATTCCGTCCTCCATGGTGGCATTACACCGGAGGCGTGGAGCGGAAGTGCGGTGGTCTTGTTCTTCAAGAAAGGCGACAACGCTCTCTTGAAGAACTACAGACCGATTTCCCTTCTGAGCCGCGTCTACGTGCTGTTTTCGAGAGTCATTACGAATCGTCTCACGCGCAGACTTGACGACTTCCAGCCTCCCGAACAAGCCGGTTTCCGAAAGGGCTTTAGCACCATAGACCACATACATACCCTTCGGCAAATTGTACAGAAGTCCGAAGAGTACAATTTACCACTGTGTCTGGCGTATGTGGACTATGAGAAAGCCTTTGATTCCGTCGAAATTTGGGCGGTGCTGCAGTCCCTTCAGCGATGCCAAGTTGACTGTCGGTATATCGAAGTGCTGAAGTGTTTGTACAGTAGAGCTACGATGGCTATCCGAGTACAGAACCAGAGTACGAAACCTATCCAATTGCAGAGAGGTGTAAGACAGGGTGATGTTATATCCCCGAAACTCTTCACCGCTGCATTGGAAGACGTTTTCAAGCTTCTGGACTGGAAAGGATACGGAATTAACATCAATGGCGAATACATCACTCACCTTCGATTTGCCGACGATATAGTCCTTATGGCAGAATCGCTGGAGGACCTAAGCACTATGCTCAATGACCTCAATAGTGTCTCCCAACGGATAGGTCTTAAGATGAACATGGACAAAACAAAGATTATGTTTAATGTCCATGTCACACCTATGCCGGTAGTTGTTGGGAGCACTAAGCTCGAAGTTGTTGACGAGTATGTTTACCTGGGACAAATAGTCCGACTAGGTAAGTCCAACTTCGACCGAGAGGTCAATCGACGGATTCAACTCGGCTGGGCAGCGTTCGGGAAGCTACGACACATCTTCTCGTCAGACATACCTCAAAACCTTAAAACGAAATTGTACAACCAGTGCGTGTTGCCAGTGATGACTTACGGATCTGAGACTTGGTCCTTCACTGCTGGCCGTATGAGGAAGCTCAAGGTCGCTCAGCGAGCTATGGAGAGGGCTATGCTCGGAGTTTCTCTGCGTGATAAACTTAGGAATGAGGTTATCCGCAGTAGAACCAGAGTAACCGACATAGCCCAACGGATTAGTAAGCTGAAGTGGCAGTGGGCCGGCCATATAGCTCGAAGAACCGACAACCGATGGGGAAGAAAGGTTCTCGAGTGGCAGCCTCGTACCGGTAGGCGAAGTGTAGGGCGTCCCCCCACGAGATGGAGTGACGACCTGGTAAGACATGCAGGAAGTCGATGGATGCAGGTGGCTCAGGACCGTGCTTTGTGGCATTCTTTGGGGGAGGCCTATGTTCAGCAGTGGACTTGTGAAGGGCTGTAATGATGATGATGATATAGAAAGTATAAATAGACTTGGAAAGAAGGGAAATAGAAGACCACTTGTTATCGAACTAATAAGCAAAAAAATTGGTTCATTATATCTTTGAAAACAAATTATATTTAAAAAATACAGGACTTGCCATCACTGAACACCTGGACGAAACCTCACGCCAGATACTACTACTATTTTTAACAGTGGTAGAGCCACGCAGCAGCTTTTGCTGTCGCACGGATGGGCCGGCTCGAACCGGGGTGGTACCACGATCTCACAGAATACCAGCGTGAAGTAGAGGTTTACCTCTGCAAAATCCGCCGCAGACGAACACAAAAACTCTCCGATCACACTCTTAATCTCATGGCTGTTAGACGGGAGATGAAGCTACATTCTTCAACAGATTTGACAGCATACAGGCAACTGAACAGACAGTGTGCCAAGTGCGAGATTTTTTACGCGCTCGATACCGAGAAAGAAAAAGAAACTACAATTTGTATGGAATAAAATCAGCGCTAACTAGTGGCAATAATCGGAATCACAGTTCATGAGTGCGAGTTAATTACGTCGTCGATATCGACCATCGAGCATTCACTCGCATTCGACAGTGAGAACGTAAACGCACGTGATTGCTTGTTTCAAGAATTTTGCGAGTGCGAGTTCCAATTTTGATCTCACATAAATAAACTTTACGCCGTCGGTATCGAAAAAGTTTTCACCTAAATTTTGACAGTGAGAAAGCATAGTGAGAACGATTTTTGAAGGTTTAATTTTATTTCGTTCTGTGTGAACAATATTTAATTATGGCAGGACGTTTATTTTTCGCATGGAGGATGTTTGCAGCCGCTAAGGCACAAGATGAACGCAATTATAACGCCAACGTTGAAACAAGAGCTCGTGCATCTTTCAACCCTTTCTTACACCTCACGGGGAGGCAATTTAAAGATAGATATCGCATTTCCAAGAAAGTCTTTAAGTGTTTTTGTAAAGAACTAAGGAGTTTGACAAATCTTAGCGCCTCTCTTAGAATAATAACACCTATTCTAAGGCGCCTCTCAACGCGTTTCCTTGGGACATAAAGTATGTATCGATCATTAAAGTATTCACATTTTTGCAACTCAAGTTTAAAACAAGTGCAAGTTTAAATATAAGTTTGTTCTCTTTTTAATTGCAGGTGCTCACTGCTCTATTCTTTTTTGTAACTGGATCCTACCAAAGGCCAGTTGGGGTTGCAAAGCACACGTCTCAAAAAATGTGCAGTGTGTACATAGAAGTTACCCAGGCGCTGACACACAAAAATATAATAAATTAATATATTCGGTTCTCTGACACTCCAGCTGCTAGACAAGCAGTTAGTCAACGGTAATAAATATATGCTTATTTTTAAACAACCTTATGCAAATTATTTATTGAATTTGGTAAATATTTATTTTAAAATCAGTTTTTACAGAAAATATGGAATCCTTGGAGTGGTAGGTTGTATTGATGGAAGTAATTTTAAAATAGTTGTCCCACCAAAAGAAGAGGAACATTTGTATTATAGTCGTAAGCACTACCGTTCATTTAATGTTCAAATGGTAAATCTTAAGTTTTTTTATTTTTTATTATTCATTGGTTAAAAAGGGGTAGAAAATAAACAAAATGTCTTCTTTTCAGGTATGTGATGATGAATATAGAATTTTAAATGTGAATCCCAAGTTTGGAGGTGCAAATCATGATTCCTTTATATGTGAAAGCAGTAATTTAAACACATACATGCAATCTTTGCACCAAAATGGAGAAATTGTCTGGCTTTTAGTTAACCACAGTATAACTTATTGGGATGTTTTGAGTTATATGAAGTATTTTTAAGTAAAACATTACTAAATAATTTATATCTATATTATTGAAAATAACATGTATATTTTAACTCTAGAAGATTCTGGATATTCCCAATGCCCATGGCTTATGACACCATTTTTAGATGCTGAGTTCAATAATTATAATGAAAAACACATGAGAGCTCGAGTTGTTATTGAAAACACATTTTCAAGGCTGAAAAATCGATGGCAATGTCTGCACAAGGATAGAGTTTTGCACTACAAGCCTGTAAAATGTGCACACATTATTTTAACATGCTCTGTGTTACATAATATTATATTTATTAATTTTGGTGTTGAGGATACAGAGGAAAATATAGGTAGGTATCTTAATTTTAAATTGAAATACTATAATATATTAAGCTAAGTTATAAACAGCAAACTTATTAATTATGATTTATTTTTAGGTCTGCAATTTGAAAGGACAATGGTGGAATCTGATCAAATAAGTTACACCAAAAGAGAAGCTACCTCTAATAATTAGAGGTAGAATATTAAGAGATCAATTAGCAAGAAGGTTACTATAGGGATTAAATAAATAATTTTGAATAAGCTTAAACCTTTCTTTTATTTATAACCAGCCTTTAATTTTATCACAAATTTAATTAAATAATTACAATTACAACTTAATACAACAATTTAATAATTACAAGAATATTGAAACAGAACAGAAACTTTTTATTCAATATAGATTATAAATAATACTTATTGAAAGTCACTCTTTTGTTAATTACCACTGGTTCAAAAGAAAAACCTCTGTCCTGGGAAGAACCAGCAAGAAACCCAGCGGGAATTTTTTTCAAATAACAGCTTACAATCACGTATGTTACAGAATTAACCACACAAAACAAATTAGAAATAGCTTGGTAGCGAGCTTGGCAGTTGTGGGGCAATATTTTCCTGAGCAGGTAGTGAAGTACCTAAAATAAAAAAAAAACATTGTTAATATAATATAATATGTACTGTTAATAATTTGTTAATTATATGCTTCACTGTGGGATTAGCCTGAACATAAGTCCCCTGAAAGAAAGTACAATTTATGAGATATATAACCTACTAGCAGGTGGTTTAATTTAAGTTAAAAGTTGTAACCGGTGACAACCCAGCCTCTTCAACTGCCAAACCCGTAGCTACTTGTACACCAATCAGATTTAGGACTCTTTGTTCCAAATCTGTCAATTTAACATGTGTACCAGGCCCACTACCAGTACCTCTAGCTGCTTTATGTAGATGAGCAGCCTTTTTTAATATTATTGTTATAATCACTCCAAACCTTAAGGCGAGCAGAGAAGCAAATGTTTCATAAAATTAGAGTACCACAACCCAGTTTAAACCAAAATAGGTAAAAATAAATAATCATTTAGACGTACCTTCTTCCATTTCTCAAGTACTTTTTGTATCACCACTACCATCACTATTCAAATATTGAGCTAATTCCTCCCCAGTTTTTTATACAAGCCATCTACCTCTTGCATTATTGGATGGTTTGCTAAGATCTCCATGCCTAAAACCAATAAACTTAGTTACAAAATATACAACAACATATTAATATGTTCCTTAAACACTAATAAATTAAATTCAACTTACTGCTCCATAAATGTCACCATCAAATTGAATTGGGACGAACTAGTCTTCATATTTTATTACTTATAATTATAATTTAATATTTTTAATTAATAAATAAATCGTAAGGTCACAACAAACACAAACTTTCCAAGTATATGAAAGATGCTATAATAACCACAACTTTGATAGACAGCTTCTAATATTAGGGACGACTAAGTAAATATGTCATCTTAAACTTGGTTAGTTTATTTCACGAGGCTAACGTGTTACCAACATAAGAGAAGGAACGAACGCGATTCACGGTGAGTAAACGCGAATCGAAAGGATAGCTTCGATTGTAACACACAGTCGCGTGTCTTCACTTGTCGATAGGTATGACGTTAACTCGGTTAACGCGATGGTGAAGTCATTCGAATTATTTTGTGGAACTTGCACTAGGCACACAGATCTCCAAATGCATGCGGCGGGACTTACGCAACTTCAATACAGCTCGTATTGAAGAAGCGATCGAGCGGAACCAAGGCTCCAAAGTCTTTGCCAGAGATCTGTCTGCCAGAAAGAGCCAACTGTCAAAGCTGAAGACCGAGTGTGGCAGCATCGTTTCCGGGGCACCTGAGATTTTCAGTGAGATTGAGAGGTTCTATGGGCAGCTGTACACGTCATCGTTGAGCCGAGGAACGATCCAGGAGCGAGTCTTATCCGACATTATTCCGATGTGATCCCGGACGTCAGTCTGAGCAAGATTAGAATGGCTCTCCAGCACCTTAAAGGCTAGGTCCCAGGCGAGGATGGATTTACAGCGGAGCTTCTGAAAGCGGGTGGAAGACCGGTACTTGAAGTCCGTCAAAAGCTCTTTAATTCCGTCCTCCATGGTGGCATTACACCGGAGGCGTGGAGCAGAAGTGCGGTGGTCTTGTTCTTCAAGAAAGGCGACAACGCTCTCTTGGAGATCTACATACCGATTTCCCCTCTGAGCCGCGTCTACGTGCTATTTTCGAGAGTCATTACGAATCGTCCAGCGCGCAGACTTGACGACTTCCAGCCTCCCGAAAAAGCCGGTTTCCGAAAAGGCTTTAGCACCGTAGACCACAAAAATACCCTTTGGCAAATCTTACAGAAGTCAGAGGAGTACAATTTGCCACTATGTCTGGCGTATGTGGACTATGAGAAAGCCTTTGATTTCGTCGAAATTTGGGCGGTGCTGCAGTCCCTTCAGCGGTGCCAAGTTGACTGTCGGTATATTGAAGTGCTAAAGTGTTTGTACAGTAGAGCTACGATGGCTATCCGAGTACAGAACCAGAGTACGAAACCTATCCAATTGCAGAGAGGTGTAATACAGGGTGACGTTATATCCCCGAAACTCTTCACCGCTGCATTGGAAGACGTTTTCAAGTTTCTGGACTGAAAGGATACGGTATCAACATCAATGGCGAGTACATCACTCACCTTCGATTTGCCGACGATATAGTCCTTATGGCAGAATCGCTGTAGGACCTAAGTACTATGCTCAATGACCTCAATAGTGTTTCCCAACAGATAGGTCTTAGGATGAACATGGACAAAACAAAGATCATGTTTAATATCCATGTCACACCTTTGCCGGTAGTTGTTGGGAACACTAAGCTCTAAGTTGTTGATGAGTATGTTTACCTGAGACAAATAGTCCGACTAGGTAAGTCCAACTTCGACCGAGAGGTCAATCTACGGATTCAACTCGGTTGGGCAGCTTTCGGGAAATTACGGCACATCTTCTCGTCAGGTATACCTCAAAACTTGAAAACGAGACTGTACACCCAGTTCGTGTTATTAGTGATGACATACGGAACTGAGACGTGTTCCTTCACTGCTGGCCGAATAAGGAAGCTCAAGGTCGCTCAGCGAGCTATGGAGAGGGCTATGCTTGGAGTTTCTCTGCTTGAGAAACTCAGAAGTGAGAATATCCGCAGTAGAACCAGAATGACCGTCATAACCCATCGGATTTGTAGCAGCCAGGCTAATCAACCCTAAACCGTTTAATAAATAAATTAATAATGTTACCCTGCTGCGATCATAACGCAAAAGGTGAAGGTCTGAAGAAAACATTTATGTCCTAATTACCCCCGGCTACTGAGATATTGCGGGCTGCATATCGATGCGAGATAATTTGACGTATATATTTAACGTTCTAATATAGAAACAAGAAACAGCCACAAATATCATCAGCACCGCATCGATTTCACACGCCGACTATCTTCGCGGATCCGTCGACAATTTTCGAGTCGTTTCTTCAACGCCGCAGCTTTGCTTCTTCTTGCTGTTCCGGAGATGTGTCCCACGCCGCCGCCGCTCGCCGAAAACGCGCGCGCGCTGGTCTGCATCACTTTTATAGCCCCGTTCAGCAACGCAGCTACGAGAAACGATTCACGAGTCTAACGCCGGCAAACGGAGCGCGATATACATATAATAGTTGTACATAATATTTTATTGATTAATCTTTATTGGTCAAAATGTATGTATTGTATTTGGCGAACCCTGCCTATATTTATATGCCCAGCTACGTCCTTAGTTTACCAATAGTAAAATATTTTATTTACTTAGCCAAACTGTGGCGGGTGGAAGGAAAAAGGAAGATCTCCCGCCTGGCAAGGTATTGTGCCCGGGAAGCGGCCAACGCTCCAAGTGGTAGTTCGGAGCTATTCTATTTATACTGTTTTAATTTCGGAACTTTGCTAGCGCGATTTAAGCTTCGATGTGTTTTCGCTTGTGGCGCGACGACAGCGCCGCCACAGATTAGTAAGCTGAAGTGGCAATGGGCCGGCCATATAGCTCGAAGAATCGACAACCGATGGGGAAGAAAGGTTCTCGAGTGGCAGCCTCGTACCGGCAGGTGAAGTGTAGGGCGTCCCCCCACTAGATGGAGTGACGACCTGGTAAGATATGCAGGAAGTCGATGGATGCAGGTGGCTCAGGACTGTGCTTTGTGGCATTCTTTGGGGGAGGTCTATGTTCAGCAGTGGACTTGTGAAGGGCTGTAATGATGATGAATGATTTAATAAGTATTTAACTTAACAATTGCATTTTCGGTTTTTGGGCGAGATCATTGTCAGTTTCGTATAATTTAATGTGATTTTTCAGTATTAAATATTTGGAATAAATATATACTTTCAGTCGGACTCTTAAAAGGTAATTTAAATTTAGTTACTGAAACCTCTTTTATTGAAAAATGAACGAATTACCTCTTTTACTAACTACTTAAAGTAAATAAGTAGTAAAAGAATCGTGTCATGCAAATCAAAGATAACCGAGAAATTGAAGATAAATTACAGCAAAATAGAATACAATATAGGTTCATAAAAAACTCAGTCCTCAAAAAATCCAGCAGGAAACCCAGCGGGACTAATATTTATATATTTACAATATAGAATTTCATATAATTAAGTATGGAAATATTTATAAACACCATGGGAATGATCACCTCATTCCCAGGGGTTATTATTAATCATGTACTGCTTAGTACTTTAATTACCCCTTACTTTATTTGTTTAATAAACATTTTAAGCTTTTACATAGATAAGTCCTGCATATTTCAGAGACTCTATTTTCGAGACGTTGGCGCTGTTAGCCTATGCGCCTCTTACAGCTTCATCTGACACAGGGCTCGCGGCCTGAAAGGCAGTGTCTGTTTGTTTTGGGACTTTGTTGTACATTGCCCCATAAATAATATTAATGACTTTGGAGTCGAGACACAGGTATAACACGATACACATTGCACATTGCTTGTGTTGACGACGCTCACGTTGCTTCTCGAAGACCTGAAATATAAATAATATTAGTCAATAAAAAATAATATATGTAAAATATATACACATAAAACATTGTTACTTACCTTATGTACTTGCTGTTTTTCTATAATAAATAAGTACATGTGCATTTGCCGTGTAGTGGCGGTCAAGAATATCCACTACCCCATATCCTCCGTGGGTGTCGTAAAAGGCGACAAAGGGAAACAGGCGGGAGATGGGCAGCAGCATCTTCCTGATAATAGCCAAAGTTACAATAAAAAAACTGCGGTTGCCAACCCGCTCGCCAAGCGTGGCAACTATGGCAAATACCCCCCAATGACGAGAGTAACAAAAAGACGGCCCCCAGTCCCCGGCGGCCCCGCTATTCCTGGCTACGGTGGCGACCATGGTAACGGCGGGGCAGGGGGTGCTAAGAATCTCCGGTGGAGGTTCGGTTGCCACCTACGACGACTCGACCTGGCAACGTACAACGCACGCACCCTGAGGACTGACGAGAAGATCGTGGAGCTGGAAGAAGAGATAGACAAGTTGCGCTGGCATATTATAGGATTATCCGAAGTCCGAAGAGAGGGGGAGGACACGGTAATCCTCGAATCCGGCAACTTGCTCTATCACCGGGAGGGCGACCATCTGTCCCAAGGAGGTGTCGGATTTATCGTCCACAAGTCTCTCGTTAACAACGTTGTAAAGATCGGGAGTGTGTCGATGAGGGTTGCGTACCTTATACTCAGAATCACCAAACGGTATTCGCTGAAGGTCATACAGGTTTACGCACCAACTTCGGCACACCCCGATGAGGAGGTGGAGGAAATGTATGAGGATATCTCTAGAGCCATGCATTCCTCCAAAACCCAATATACGGTGTTAATGGGAGACTTCAATGCAAAACTAGGCACAAGAGAGAACGGTGAGCTGAAAGTAGGGAAATTTGGAATAGGGCAACAGAACCCAAGGGGCCAGCAGCTGGCCGACTTCATGGAGAAAGAGGGACTCTTTATGATGAACTCTTTCTTCAAGAAGCGGCCCCACAGGAAGTGGACCTGGTCGAGCCCCGACGGGTCGACAAAAAATGAGATTGACTTCATTATGACGACCAGACGACAACTGTTCAGTGATGTCTCAGTGATCGCGAGGGTGAAAACCGGCAGCGATCACCGAATGGTTAGAGGCACACTGAACCTAAATGTTAAGTTGGAGAGGTCTCGTCTGATGAAGTCAACGCTCCGTCCCCCTCGTGCTCTAATCCAAAGTCCCGAAACCTTTCAGCTCGAGTTACAAAACCGTTTTCAGTGCCTAGAAGACTGCAATGAAGTGGACGATATGAATGACAAGCTCGTGGAAACTGTCCATGCGGTCGGAGCTAAGTTCTGCAAGACCCGCCGCAGAAGAACACAAAAATTCTCCGATCACACTCTTAATCTCATGGCTGTTAGACGGGAGCTGAGGCTACATTCTTCAACAGATTTGACAGCATACAGGCAACTGAACAGACAGATCTCCAAATGCATGCGGCGAGACTTACGCAACTTCAATACAGCTCGTATTGAAGAAGCGATCGAGCGGAACCAAGGCTCCAAAGTCTTTGCCAGAGATCTGTCTGCCAGAAAGAGCCAACTGTCAAAGCTGAAGACCGAGTGTGGCAGCATCGTTTCCGGGGCACCTGAGATTTTGAGTGAGATTGAGAGGTTCTATGGGCAGCTGTACACGTCATCGTTGGAGCCACACGCAAGTGTGAGTAACGATCCAAGAGCGAGTCTTATTCGACACTATTCCGAAGATATCCCGGACGTCAGTCTGAGCGAGATTAGAATGGCTCTCCAGCACCTTAAAAACGGCAAGGCCCCAGGCGAGGATGGAATTATAGCGGAGCTTCTGAAAGCGGGTGGAAGACCGGTACTTGAAGTCCTTCAGAAGCTCTTTAATTCCGTCCTCCGTGGTGGCATTACACCGGAGGCGTGGAGCAGAAGTGCGGTGGTCTTGTTCTTCAAGAAAGGTGACAACGCTCTCTTGAAGAACTACAGACCGATTTCCCTTCTGAGCCGCGTCTACGTGCTGTTTTCGAGAGTCATTACGAATCGTCTCGCGCGCAGACTTGACGACTTCCAGCCTCCTGAACAAGCCGGTTTCCGAAAGGGCTTTAGCACCATAGACCACATACATACCCTACGGCAAATTGTACAGAAGTCCGAAGAGTACAATTTGCCACTATGTCTGGCGTATGTGGACTATGAGAAAGCCTTTGATTCCGTCGAAATTTGGGCGGTGCTGCAGTCCCTTCAGCGGTGCCAAGTTGACTGTCGGTATATCGAAGTGCTGAAGTGTTTGTACAATAGAGCTACGATGGCTATCCGAGTACAGAACCAGAGTACGAAACCTATCCAATTGCAGAGAGGTGTAAGACAGGGTGACGTTATATCCCCGAAACTCTTCACCGCTGCATTGGAAGACGTTTTCAAGCTTCTGGACTGGAAAGGATACGGAATTAACATCAATGGCGAGTACATCACTCACCTTCGATTTGCCGACGATATAGTCCTCATGGCAGAATCGCTGGAGGAACTAAGCACTATGCTCAATGACCTCAATAGTGTCTCCCAACGGATAGGTCTTAAGATGAACATGGACAAAACAAAGATTATGTTTAATGTCCATGTCACACCTATGGCGGTAGTTGTTGGGAGCACTAAGCTCGAAGTTGTTGACGGGTATGTTTACCTGGGACAAATAGTCCGACTAGGTAAGTCCAACTTCGACCGAGAGGTCAATCGACGGATTCAACTCGGCTGGGCAGCGTTCGGGAAGCTACGACACATCTTCTCGTCAGAAATACCTCAAAACCTTAAAACAAAATTGTACAACCAGTGCGTGTTGCCAGTGATGACTTACGGAACTGAGACGTGGTCCTTCACTGCTGGCCGTATGAGGAAGCTCAAGGTCGCTCAGCGAGCTATGGAGAGGGCTATGCTCGGAGTTTCTCTGCGTGATAAACTTAGGAATGAGTATATCCGCAGTAGAACCAGAGTAACCGACATAGCCCAACGGATTAGTAAGCTGAAGTGGCAGTGGGCCGGCCATATAGCTCGAAGAACCGACAACCGATGGGGAAGAAAGGTTCTCGAGTGGCAGCCTCGTACCGGTAGGCGAAGTGTAGGGCGTCCCTCCACAAGATGGAGTGACGACCTGGTAAGACATGCAGGAAGTCGATGGATGCAGGTGGCTCGGGACCGTGCTTTGTGGCATTCCTTGGGGGAGGCCTATGTTCAGCAGTGGACTTGTGAAGGGCTGTAATGATGATGACATGTGCATATAGGGACGGTGGCACTTACCGCGATTTTTATCAGTAGGGTGAAGGTATATTTGCAACAACGGTGTTGCACCGCTGAGTACATGATCCCGCGCTTCGAGTTAGTTGCACTAGAACGTCATACGAGGTGACACCTATGTCTCCCTCCCCGCGGACGTACACGCGCTCACCAAATTTTTTTTAGTATATTTTTCTCCCAGACGAAACCAGTGGCCTACATCATCAACATAGTGATCCTTCGGCCGAATCCTTACGTCGTCTGCAATAAATATAATAATAATAAGTACCAGTTATGTTCCACGCGCCGGCTACACCGCAAAGAAAGCGACGACCACGTGGCACCGCTGCAAAATTGGAGTGAAAGAACAACCAAGATGTGTTACCATCGTTCAGCTTAAAGGATGAAGTGCTGGAAAAACCTGGAAATGCGCTAAGTGCCTGTAGTAAGAGTAAAAAGTCATCAAAGACCGCAGGCACGTCGTCAAGTACGGCACGCAAACGGCAATTGGAATACGAAACCGCTAAAGCTATGGCTCTCGTGGAAATACAAGCAGCGGAAGCTGAAGTACAAGCAGCTGAAGCTGAAGCAGAAGCCAAGGTTAAAAGTGCTCAGGCAGAAGCTGCCAAGCTTAAGGCAAATATTCAGTCGAAGCTGCTAAACAAACAGTTTGCAGCTGAGATGGCAGAATTGGAGTCTCATTCACGCTCTTCCCACAAGTCGGCTATGAAATCTTCGACCAGCAAAGTTGAAAATTGGCTGAATGCTCCAGAAAACCAGCATGAGGAGAACCGAGAAGATTACTCTCGTGAAAAAATCGGCCTAGAAAAGCTGGCACATGCCTTGAATGATGCAGTGGCTGCCTCATCATATAAAATACAGAACGAGGAGCTCTTAACAAGATTAGCAACGTCTAAAGACCTGCCTTTATTTTTTGGAGATCCAATGGAGTGGTTGCAGTTTAAACAGGCGTACCAAGAATCTACCCAATTATGCAAATATAGTGACACAGAGAATTTATGGCGGCTACGTAAGTGTCTTCGTGGCGATGCTAAAGAAGCAGTGACTTCACTCTTGATTGGTGGAACTACACCCGATTTAATAATTGACACTTCTACGACTTTTGATTAACTTCGATTAGGCAAACCAGAAACAATTATGAGTAAAATAGTTTTACAGCTTAAAAAACGATTTCCGTTGCCGTTAACTTATCATAATTATATCATTAATTTTGCAATAAGAACTATGTGGCTGCTGCCAAAGCAATGCAACAAAGTGATTATCTTCGCAGCCCGGAGTTAGTATCGATTGTCGTATCTAAGCTTCCAACTTCGCTTCTCGCAAAATGGACCGACTACGTTTATGAACAGCGAGAGTATAATTTACCGAAGCTAGAATTGCTTAGTGATTTTTTATATGAGGAAGCCACTAAAACAGCTGCATCAGGAGTAAGTCATATTCACGCTCAATATAATTTAAAGAAACCTGATGAACGTAAACACCGTTCACACTCGCTGTTGTACACAAATAGTAATCAATTACAAAATGCGGAAAAGTGTAAATATTTCCGAAAATGGGCTCATGGTGTCGTAGATTGTTCACGGTTTAAGCGCGCCTTACGCAAAGATCGCTGGCGATTTGTGTTAAATAAACTTTGCTTCAAATGTCTTGCCCCCCGCCATACGAATGGTATGTCTTGTATTGGCAGTAATTGCGACACTGACGGCTGCAATCAACCGCATCATCGTTTACTGCACTGGATTAAACCATTGGAAGAAAGCTTAAAACCTGTGGAGCGAAGTGAGGATGAGCATCTCAGCACCAATGAAACAGTGACTCATACGGTGGCATCCCACTGTCACAAGGTGCTTTTGAAAGTGGTGCCGCTCACTCTTCACGGACCGAATGGCAGTTTGCATACGCATGCACTACTGGATGATGGAGCTACCGTGACGGTGATATCCTCTGATATCGCAGATGAGCTCGGATTATACGGTGAAAACGTGATAATGCGCGCGCGCAGCGCATGGGACTCGGGCGAGCTTGTGTGTGAATCTCAAGTAGTGAGTGTTAGTGTTACCAATTCGTATAACGAAATGTTTACTTTCCGTGCGCGTAAAATTAAAGAATTAAATTTACCAACACAAAAAGTGCCTAATATGGACTTTAATAATTATGGATTGTTAAGTGAAGATCTTATGTTATGTAATTGTAACGCTAAGCCAAAATTATTAATTGGTCCGGACAACCATCATTTAATATCTCCCATTCGTTGTGTTCGTGGTAAGCAGCGTGAGCCGTACATAACTCAAACTGCGCTTGGATGGTGTGTGCACGGATACATGGTAAGTGATGTTAATTGCACTGATCGCTTTGTCTCTTTCATTAATAGTTGCACCGAAAACGCGGGACCGTCGCAGTGTATCTTTCACTTACACACGGTAGAATCGATTGCTAGCGATCTCTCTCTCGATAACGATAACGGTGAATGCACCTGCGCGCAGTTGCACGATGCGGTTCGTAGATCTTTCGCGTTAGAGTTTATTGGTGTAGGTTCGAAGCCGCGCCGCAACCCAGACGAAATACGCGTTTTACAAATTTTAGATGACACTGCAGAATTAGTAAATGATCAATGGAATGTCGGCTTACCGTGGAAATACGATGAATTACATTTACCCGACTCTTACCCTAATGCTTTTAATCGTCTAAAGTCAATAGAAAGAAAATTTTTGCTCAACAAAGAGTATGCAACTCGTTATTGTGAAAGAATGAGATACTTATTTTCTAATGGTTATGCTAGAGAACTTAATGAGACCGATGAAAACTCTAATAAACGTATAATATGGTATTTGCCGCACTTTGGTGTAGATAATCCAAATAATAAAAAACTGCGTTTAGTTTATGACGCGGCAGCAAAGTCGAACGGTTATTCTTTAAATGATTTTCTTTTACAAGGCCCTGATTTGTTACAATCGTTATTAGGAATAATGTTACGATTTAGAGAAAACCGCGTAGGTATCATAGGGGACATAAAAGACATGTTTTTAAGGATTAATGTACGAAAAGAAGATGTTAATTCTTTGCGTTTTTTGTGGAAAGATATCTATTTAAGCAATGAAAATGAACAATTAGGCTTCGGAAGTAGTAACAAAGGTTCAAAATCACCTATACAACATCCTGTTAAGAAATATGTTATGACGTCATTAATTTTTAGCGCTAACTGCTCCCCATTTATAGCACAATATATTAACCAAAATAAATACACATTGCGCTTTCAGAATAAAATGCCGGATGCAGTTAATGCAATTAGGAAAAATCAATATGTGGACGATTTTATCGATAGTTTACCAGACGTCGCTACTGCTACAAAAATGATAAAAGATGTTTCATATATTAATCAGCAAGGTGGTTTTGTGATGCGTAACTGGTTAAGTAACAAGTCAGATGTTCTTAATAATATGCCAAAAGAGACTTTAAATGACATGGCGATACGGTTTAATGTCGAATCCCAGCCGGAACGAACGCTTGGGCTTTTGTGGTTTCCCGCGAGTGATATGTTCGGGTTCGATCTTTCGTTAAAGCGTATACCGAATGATATTTTACAACTATCCCGAAAACCGACAAAGCGTGAAGTTCTTCGTATTATAATGTCTGTATATGATATTCATGGTTTTTAGCACCTTTTACGATAAAATCTAAAATTTTAATGCGCGAAATATGGAATGTAGGTATAAAGTGGGATCAGGAAATAACAGATAGTTTATTTGTTTTATTTAAAGATTGGATTTCGCAGTTACAAGAAATGAGTTACGTTCGAATCCCGCGCTGGTATTTCTATAGAAACGATTCTGTCGCTGTGAATGAGAAGAACGATCGCGCAACAATAATGAAAACAACAATGAGACGTCGTTGCATTTGCATATTTTTTGTGATGCATCTCCATGCGCATACGCATGTGTTGCTTATTGGCGTAAACAAGACAGCAACGGCATGCAGGTGTCATTCATTGCGAGTAAAAGTCGCGTTGCGCCGTTAAAACCGTTAACTATGCCTAAATTAGAACTTCAAGGCGCGCTATTAGCATCTCGCTTGGCAGAGACTATAAAAAAGGAGCATAGAATTAAACCGTCACGTGTTTTTTATTGGACTGATTTAATGATTGTTATTTATTGGATACGTAACGAGCATAGAAATTACAAAGTTTTTATTGCAAATAGGTTAGGTGAAATTGATGAGTTAAGTAAATTGATGAGTGGCATTATGTGCCGACAAATTTAAATATAGCGGATTTAGCTACAAAAAATAATGATTACGACTTCAACAAGGACTCCTCTTGGTTAACGGGCCCATCTTTTCTGTACACGGAAGAAAAGTATTGGCCCCGAGAGCCTGAAAATAACGAAAAGAGCAACAATGAGCTGATAGATAAAATATATGTAGTAATAAGATCACCAAAGGAGAATTGTAATAGTATTTATGACTTACCTATTCCGGATCCAAACCGTTTTTTCCGCGTGGCTGCGCTTGCTTCGCTGCACCGCAACTGTATTATTATTTATAGAAAAATGTAGAAAAACCGGTACTCGGTGTATTAATAATTTGTTAATGAATAGAGTCGAAGTACTTTTGTTACGCTATTCACAATCACAATCATTTCAGACTGAAATTGACTTGCTGAAACAAAATAAATAAATTAATCGTGATAGTCGTTTACGTTCATTGACACCATTTTTAGATAAAGACGACTTATTGCGTGAAGGAGGGCGTATAATCGCGGCTGCAAACGTCACTGAAACTATGAAAAACCCGGTGATTCTGGATGGTAAACATCGCATAGCAAGGCTGGTGGTTTCAGATTTCCACGTACGTGCGGCTCATTCGTATAATGAACTTGTAATAAACGAGCTACGACAAAAATATTGGGTTGTAAATCAAAACAATTAATTCAGTAAATAATTGGCTCAATAAAAATAACCTACATGTTAATTTAAGTAAAACAAATATTATTAATTTTAATAACTTAAATTCTGACATAAATATAGAATATAATGGACAACTTCTGCGGAACGCTATTAGGTACGACATTTCTAGGTTTAATTATAGACTCAAATCTAAATTGGAAAGAACATATCAATAAAGTGAGTAACAAAATTAACAGATTTGTATATGCGTTACATAAATTGACAAAAATAGCAAACAAAAACACTGCGATCACAGCATATTTTGCATATTTAGAATCTGTTATCAGATACGGACTTTTAATGTGGGGGTAATGGCACAGACTGTCAAAAAGTATTTTTAGCTCATAAGCGCTGTATTAGAGCTATAAGTAACATCCCATCGGACACATCATGCAAGCCTTATTTTAAGAGTTTAAACATACTTCCTTTTCCCTGCCTCTATATATTTGAGGTTGGCAAATTTGTAAAGCAAAACAAGCACATGTTTTTACAAGCTAAAGATGTTACAAAAATTAACTTACGGAACCCAGATAAACTAGTACTTGACACAATTCCAAAAAGTAAGCGCTTTCAAAAAAAATAGCTACGCAATGTGCAACACTATTTATAATAAAATACCCTCACATATTGAGCAATTACCATACCACAAGTTTAAAATTTCACTACGACGATGGCTGGTAGAAAAAACATTTTACACAATAAATGAGTTTTTAAATTGTAGTGATTAAGTTGTCGATGCAATGAATTAATTAATTTATATTAATTAATTTATTTATAAATTTTGTAAAAGGATGTTTTTAGTTATGTGTTTTAGATTAAGTTTAGAGACTAATTATCATATAAAAACTTTTGGACATTTGCATGCTGTTGAAAACAGCTACATAGGTTTTCTCAACACATTGTTTTAAAACACCAAGAACAAAATATTTTTTGTACCTATTTACTAGCAAATAAAGAATTTGAATTTGAATTTGAAATCTGAGACCTACAGTTCGCTCCGTAGCTTCACAGTGTCTAGTTTGCCGAATACGAAAAGCAGCACCAAAACCGCCTCGCCTCGGGGACTTGCCATCTCAACAGATTGGTTCATCATCAAAGACCTTTTACGTTTGTGGTGTAGACTTATTCGGTCCGATCGAAGTAACTGTGGGCAGGCAGAGACCCAAAAGATATGGTGTTCTTTTTACATGTTAACAATACGAGCTGTTCATATTGAAATAGTATCGACGCTTACCGCAGACTCACTTATAATGGCACTTAGTAGGATGGCTGCACGCCGTGGGTGGCCTCATACTGTCATATCTGACAACGGAACCAACATGCGAGGTGCTGATGCTGAACTTCGAAAATCTTTTGAAGAAATTAAGCAGCAGCAAGTTATAGCCGAAGCATTAAACAAAGGAGTTTCCTGGCAGTTTATACCACCAGCCAGTCCTCATATGGGGCGAGCTTGGGAGCGTCTGATTAGAAGTGTGAAAACGGCACTGAAAGTCGTTCTTAGAGAGAGGGCTCCACGAGAAGAAGTTTTATTAACGCTTCTCGCTGAAGTCGAAAATATAATTAATAGTAGACCGCCTATGTTTCGGTGGACCCTCAAAGTAAAGAGGCATTAACTCCAAATCATTTTTTACTAGGATCTTCTTCGAACTTACCTGTACCTGGGGTCTTTGATGATTGCGACATGTATGTTAGACGACAGTGGCGTATTGCCCAACGGTTGACAGACTTATTTTGAAGCAGATGGGTAAAAGAGTTTTTGCCAGAGCTAATTCCTCGCCGTAAATAGGATAGGGAAGGTCCGCAATTAAAAGTAGGAGATCTTGTTGTAGTAGTGGATCCATCATTATTTCGAAACTGTTGGCCAATAGGTATTATTGAAAAGGTTTATCCAGGTTCAGACGGCAGAGTCAGAGTAGTTGACGTTAGGACTAAGTCAGGATCACTCCTGTCATCACTGAAGCGATCAGCTGCTCGCGTGGCCTTTCTCCAGCTTGATGATGAGTGTCGGTGAACCGACACTTGGGGGGAGGATGTTGACGACGCTCACGTTGCTTCTCGAACACCTGAAATATAAATAATATTAATCAATATAAAATAATATATGTAAAATATATATTCATAAAACATTGTTACTTACCTTATGTACTTGCTGTTTTTCTATAATAAATAAGTACGTGTGCATACGGGGACGGTGGCACTTACCGCGATTTTTATCAGAAGGGTGAAGGTATATTTGCAACAACGGTGTTGCACCGCTGAGTACATGATCCCGCGCTTCGAGTTAGTTGCACTAGAACATCATACGAGGTGACACACCTATATCTCCCTCCCCGCGGATGTACACGCGCTCACCAAATTTTTTTTAGTATATTTTTCTCCCAGACGACACCAGCGGCCTACATCATCAACACAAACATTACAGTCTAACTACGTTTATGACAAAATCTATGTGGGGATCTTAGTTCAGAATATTGCTATAGTTACCACGCTTGGCAGGCTGATCGGCAAGCGCAGTATTTTTATTGTTTTGGAATGTTATCAGGAAGTTGCTGCTGTCCATCCTTTGTTTCAGTTTTGCTCTGTCGTTTCTTACGACATTTAAGGGAGGATACGGAATAGTGGATATTCTTACACCGCTACTGAATGGCATTTATTCTTAATGACAAATAAATAGATAGGTATAGATATGATTAAAAGTAAATTGAAGTAAGCGATAGTCAATGATAAGAAAGACCCGTAACACATAATATTTTCTATAAAATCATTTGGTAGGTAATAATAAAATTTTATAAAACTCAAATATAGTAAATTTAAATATTCAGCAAGTTGCAGACAATAAGCGAATAGAATTTGAGCTTGGAACAAAATTCTTCGTATATCTTCCCATAGACAAGAAATTAGGGATAATACAAGATTTGCATTTGGATTGCGTTTTCAAACAGACGTTTTTTTTTAAAGAATATGGGTGACAAACGAGCACACAGTCCACCTGATGATAAGTGGTCGCTGTGACCCATAGACATCTACATCTATCTTCATTTGCGAATTAAAATGCAGATGTGTTGTCAGCCGTGAGAACTAAGATAGAATGCCTCTTTCTAGTAAAAAAGATCTCCGGTTCTCTTCACTCACCATACGAAACACAGCAGCATTAAACTCCTATTTTACGCTGGTATTCTGTGAGAGCGTGGTACTTCCCCGGTCGAGCCGACCCATTCGTGCTACAACTATACTATTGTTACGAGCTTACGGTTCGAGACAATTACAAACTGCCGATTGAATTACCAAAATTGACTATTTAATTACACAACACTAATTACAACTTAAAATCACACTAATAATAAAACACAGTTCGCCGATATTTCGCTTCGAAGTATTCTCTTGTATAGCCAATTCAATACTGCCCCAGTCGTGGTCTATACTGGCCTTATATAGGGCCTCAGATAGTTTCCAGAACCTTCTACTGTAGCGACATCTAGAATGTTCGAGTACATATCGGTCCCGACATTTCTGGAAGGATCTCGACTCTCCTAGTTCTGCTACTCGACACTAGAGGGCGCTAGTGTAACTAGTGTTGCCATGTACAAGACATTAATAGTGGCGCGCAACACTGCCCCCTCCTAAGACATGCTCGTCCCGAGCATTGTTGGTTCCATAATAACGCGCCAGTCTATCCACATGGACAATCTTAGGAGTAGCTCTCCTAAAATCAGTCAGAACCCGCCAGTTTCCCTGCTGCTGCTGGGCGGTGCTGTTAGCCACACTACCCTCTCGAGAGCGATCACCTTTTTCTACAGTTCGTTGAGGGCAGCTGGATCGAAGATAGCCCCTTTTCCTACAGCCGTAGCACCTAGGGCTATATCTTTTATTGCGGTCGTGAACTGTAGCTGCTGAAACCTCACTGACGCGATGGGAGCGATGATCCTGCCGCGCGGCTTCCACCTCCAGAGCATGTGCCAACGCGTCCTTAAGCGTCTCGTGGTGCCCGAGCATCACAGCAGCTCTGACTTCAAGGTCGCGGATGCCGTCGATGAATGTTTGCACCAGGTTCCCTACAATGAGCGCAGGTAGAGACTGGTATGCTTTCCGAACCAACTTTTCCACCTCAAGGGCCCACTGCTGCAGGTTTTCGTTGCTGCGTTGCACGCAATCTTTGAGCTGCGCACGAAAGACGTCTCCCAGGTGAGCGTCGCCATATCTCGACTCCAATGCCTCAAGGAGCTGCTCGTAAGTCACTTCCTTACCGAGAGCTTCCAGAACAGTTAAGGCTTGGTCGCGTAGGCCTAGGGTGAGAGCAGTCATGGCCTGACTTTTATTCCAGCCGTTCGCTTTCATAACAGCCTCGAATTGGATTTTGTAGGCCAACCAGGAAGAAGTCCCGTCGAACGGCGGCACTTTGAATAATCCACCTAGCGAAGGTGTTGTAGCTACCACGGGGCTGTAATTCCAGCTCCTTGTTTGAGGTCGTCCAGCGTTTTCTTTACGTCAGCCATTACGTTGTCAACCCGATTGTACACTTGGTCGATTCGGGTTTCAGCTTCCGACAGGCGGTTGTCATATTGAGCAACCCTATCCCTCAACTCCGTTATCTCTTTACCGAAGGTAGCGTAAAGGTCCTTCATGAGGAGCATCTGCTCTTCCTTATAGCGTTTGAGCTGCTCTTCCAACCGACGGCCCTGTTCCTCCTGTTTGCGGGCCTGTTCCTCCTGTTGGTGGCCCTGTTCCTCCTGTAGGCGGTGCAGCTGCTCTTCCAACCGACGGGCCTGTTCCTCCTGCCCACGCTGCAGCTGCTCTTCCAACCGACGGGCCTGTTCCTCCTGTCGGCGAGCCTGTTCCTCTTGTCGGTGGGCCTGTTCCTCCTGTCGGCGAGCCTGATCCTGCAGCATCATCATCAGAGCACCTATGTTAGGTGCTGTAGATGCAGAAGCTGATGATGGACCGGCCTCCGTGGTCAGCAGCTGGACCTCCGATGTTTGCGGTGTTGTATTACCAATTCGTCTCTGGTCCGTCTCCAGCTGGCGTTGACTTCGGGTACGGATACCCTCCATGTCGTCCTTTGGTAAAATCTGCATGATTTGATCCCACTTCTAAAACCAATTGTTACGAGCTTGGGGTTCGAGACAATTACAAACTGCCGATTGCATTACCAAAATTTACTATTTAATTACACAACACTAATTACAACTTAAAATCACACTAATACACAGTTCGCCGATATTTCGCTTCGAAGTATTCTCTTGTATCGCCAATTCAATACTGCCCCGGTCGTGGTCTATACCGGCCTTATATAGGGCCTCAGATAGTTTCCAGAACCTTCTACTGTAGCGACATCTAGAATGTTCGAGTACATATCGGTCCCGACATTTCTGAAAGGATCTCGACTCTCCTATTTCTACTACTCGACACTAGAGGGCGCTAGTGTAACTAGTGTTGCCATGTACAAGACATTAATAGTGGCGCGCAACACTATTAATATGATGCAGCATGGCTCTACCACGTAAAGCATTAAACGTTAAAGTTGAGCGGGATCTTAATTATATTTTTCCTATGTGCACGCACCCATTTACAATTTTTTCCCTTCAACAAATTTAAATCAGACACCAATTGCTTTATTTGCTGGGTAAATGTCACTTATTATTAACAAAGAGTTGATAAGAGTAATTATCTAAGTCTGGTAAAATTAAACTCTTTGAAAATTCATTATACTAACTAAAGGTTGTAGGTACAGTTAATTTGCTAGATCTGCCCATATAAGCAATTTTATTGTAGAGTTATTAATGTGTTTCGGTTATTATAAGCCTATTGCTGAATATAGGTTGAGCCATCTGCATTTACCAACTTACTCCGATCACTCCATCTAGTGGCCTCTAACATATATTCGTTTACCAGTACGAGGATGTCACTTGAGAATTATTTGCCCTATCAGTTATTGGTTCGGCCCCATTGCCACTTCAGCTTACTAATCCGTTGCGCCATTTCGGTTACCTTAGTTCTAATTCGGGTATCCTCATTACGAAGTCTATCGCGCAGAGAAGCTCCAAGCATAGCCCTCTTCATACAAATGTATTTATGTAAAGTTTATTAAGGTAATAAGCTGCATATGCAATGCTATAAAATGGCACTTCACAATTTCATTGCTGCCGGCGGGAATCGAACCCGGGTGCTCGCAAACTGTGAAAGCTACAGCGAGCGCTTTTAACTACTGAGCCTACATGACTTAGTTTTTTTATTATATATAAGAGAAAATTAAAGCCATTCATTAAACATTAACTTTATTAACAAAAACATTAGTAAAAACATTACTTATGTATTCCAAATTTCTTTTACGTAATATCGGTTGGACAAAAATAATTCTTCAACTTCAGAGTTTCGCTAATTTAACTATATATGTATTTAGTTCTATAGTACTATAGTAGTTATATGAGTTCCGCATACTCCTAGCGTACAAAGCTGTATGGGGAGGACAAGGGAAAACTGTACGTTAATTGAAAGTTACGTACGAATGTTTCATGGCTCTATCACGTATATCTATACTTTACAGGCTTAACAGAAAAAAAGTAAAAGGCATTTATACCAAGCTCATACTTAATTGATTTTATATACGGTTTTTTCATAATATCGGTTTTAATGTCGGCTAAAAAAGAACAGATGTCATTGCTAAAGAGAACTTACATAACTCAAAGTTTTTAAATATGACGACAAATTTAACATATGAGTTCGTTCCTAATTATTAATTTGTTGTTGTGGTTTAATCCCTTTTATAGTTAAAACGACTAAAATGTAAATTGTAATTCGAGATTTCAGTTTTGCGTCGAGAATACGTAATGAGTGTATTACTCCTGGCTTTTCAAAATTTATAACTTATTAACTTTGAGATGTTTTAGCTAGTAATTTGATTCATTAATTTCAGCTGATATAACCATGAGGTTTTATACGTAGTAGAGCCACGCTGTAGCTGTATTATGGTTGTAGCACTAATGCGTCGGCTCGACCGGAGTAGGACCACGCTCCCACAGAATACAAGCGTAAAATAGCAGTTTTATGCTGCTGTGTTTTGTATGGTGTGAGTGGGATATGTGCCTTAGTTGCCACGCTTGGCAAGTGATTTAGCAATTGCGATTGTTTACTTGTGTCGCCTTTTTCGACACCCACGGGATGATATATGTTAGTCTGTCTTATGGAACTAACATGACAAGATAAAGTGAAGGATTAAAAAAATAAGCTCTTTTCGAATGATTTCAATAATGAACTAATTATGTCGTGAAGTAGAGATTTCTGTTAACAATAATATGCATTATGAGGGTTGCTGCTTAAAATAAATAACTTTTACTACAACTTAATTAACTACCGTTACATTTCACTACTCCCGAAGTAAACTGTAAGAGATTTTCAAAAGGCATTAAGTTCGCCCATTATAGCCCTTTTATTTAAGGTTTAAGCAATAAAGAATAAATAAAGAAACTAAACTTGACATAAGAATCATAAAATCCCAAAGGTATTTGATCCCAGTATCAATTAGCGATTAATTTAATTCACAAGTAGTCTTCAGACGCTGTGCAGTGTTACATTAGTTGCCTTTGAAGTTTAGAAATACCATCGGCGTGACATCAAGGGAGATGAAGGTCAACGAATTTGGGTTAAAGATAAATTTGAAACAAGCGAATTATGTATAAGGTAACAGTAAACAGCTTGATATCGTTCTCTATGATCGTGTTAATTTAATATGTAAGACAATGATAAGTCACGATGCCTAATAAAAAACAACATAACACTTTATTACTAAACACCAACACAAGACCACTAATGAACGTAAGCCTACCCCATAGATTTAAACAATGTACGGTCCTGAGCCACCAGCATCCATCGGTTGCCTTCGAATTGCATCAGGTCGTCATTCTATGACCTGAAGCTTGTTGTCTTGCAAAACTTGCCCGACGTGCTGAAGCTCAGCGGTCAGATATTTTCAGATCCCTCGTGCTCTCGGAAAGAAAAATTTTTCCACGGAAGCTGACTATGATGGATGATGGTGTGATTCACCATTTAAATATCAGTTGGTATGAGTGTTTTCCTATACACAGTATGACCAATAGTATTATCAGGCTTTATATTAAGGCTGCTGTGTTTCGTATGGTCAATGTATAGAACCGTAGACCCTTTTTACTAGAAACCAGGCATTCCGTCTTAGTCCTCAGAGGTGAAAACACTACTAAATGATAAATGTAGACAGATGTCTACGGTCATAGCATTCACTTACCATCAGGTGGACTGTGTGCTTGTTTGTCACTCTTATTATTTAAAAATAAAATTAGAAATAAATGTTTATTATGCGTGTACCGCAGGCTATAAGTATGAATATCAATTCATGAGTAGTAATCTCCAATAATTTTCGTTTTAATATTTTATGTTCAGAGGAAAAAAATTGAGGCTTACGCAAAGCAACGTGGTTTGTTTATTATTTCAGATTTTCGTTATATTTCAGAATGGAAATTCACTCAACCTCGTATTCATAGTCTGTTTACGTCATTTTATATATGCATATTCGTTTTTCGTTTTTAAAAGAACCTTGAAATTACAATATTCTTTAAAGGATTTAAAGATCAAATTTAGGTTGAATTTTAATACGAAAAATATAGATTTATTCAAAACCGAATTCATTACATAAACGTTTCGAATGCCGTAAAGCATACGAAACGTCAGGAATTAAAAGAGTTAGATTAAACGCGATAAAATCCGTAAAAGTTAGTTTCATTTAATGTAAGCTGTTATTTGAAAAAAACTAGATGAAGTGACGACTTGGCAAGACATGCAGGAAGTCGATGGATGCAGGTGACTCAGGACGCTTTTTGGCATTCCTTGGGGGAGGCCTATGTTCAACAGTGGACTTATAAAAGGCTGTAATGATGATGATGATGATTTGAAAAAAGAGTCCTGCTGGGTTTCTTGCTGGTTTTTCCCAGGACAGAGTTTTTTTTTCGAACCAAAGGTAATTAAATAAAATAATTACTTGTAATCTTTATCGTTTTTTTTATAGGATAGGGTGACAAACGAGCACACAATCCACCTGATGGTAAGTGGTTTCTGTGGCCCATAGACATCTACATTTATCCTCGTATGCGAATCAAAATTCTGATGCGTTGTCACCCGTGAGGTCTACGATGGAATGCCTCTTTTCCAGTAAAAAGGGTCTCCGGTTCCCTACACTCACCATACAAAACACAGCAGTGTTAAGCTGCTATTTTACGCTGGTATTCTTTGAGAGCGTGGTCCTTCCCCGGTCGAGCCGACCCATTTGTGCTACAACTATACTGCTAATATAGCTACAGCATGGCTCTACCACGGCTATATATTTATAAGTCTCTATAAGTATAAAAAACTTTTTGTTTCTGTTTTTGCTGTAATGATGATGATGTTGAATGATGATCACGAGGAAAATAAAATAGAGGCTTACGCAAAACACAGTGGTTTGCTTATTATTTTAGATTTTCGTTATATTTCAGCATGGAAATTCACTCCACCTCGTACTCATAGTCTGTTTACGTTATTACATATGCAAATTCGTTTTCCCTTTGTAAAAGAAGTTTGAACATACAATATTCTTTAACGGGTTTGATACCAAATTCAGGTTGAATTTCAATACTGAAAATTCAGATATGATTTATTCAAAACCGAATTCATTACATGTTTAAGAATAAGTGCGCACGAGTAAATAGATGCTGTGGCTCTCTGATATTTATATGTATTCTCGATTAAGAATCAAAACGCTGATGCGTTGTCACCCCTGAGTATTGGGATGGAATGAATCGTTTCCAGTAAAAAGGATCTCTGATCTTGACGCAAAAAAGCAAAAAGGAATCGAAATTAAGAAAATCCATTGTTTTCCCTGTATTCCAATACTTCTAAATGGACTTGAACTCAAAGTAACGATAACGTAAATAAAAAAAGGACTTTTCATCTTTTGTTACTTAGCAAAACGACTCACGGTCTACCATATCGTAACTAGCTACTGCACCCCATGGACCCCATGTCGATTAATGAAACACATTACAGTCCGTGATTGTATCAGTTCTCTCACCATTAAAACTTATGTATAATAGAAATATATTGATTTGCACAAGGGGAGGTTTCAATGGAGATCGTGGGACGTAAAATATGCCAATAAATAATTAAAAACTAAATAAAAGGCTTCTTAAATACTATAAAATATATACTTTTTTAATATTTTTAGGCGGAAGCGTCGCTCTTGCTTTTTAATAACGCATAGTTAATTAGGGAAACTTATAAAAAGTCTTATGTAAAGTTAATCCGATCTGATGCAAATTTATTTTGTTCAAAGCTATAAGTTTTATGAAAAAATAAAATTAAAAAATAAAAATTTTAACAAAATTGTAAAGTCAGTTTTAAGACATAGTGTATCGAAGACTCAAAGCCTGAATTCAGAAGCATTCATGTGATTATATTTTTTTTTTATTTTAGTTTTATTAGGATAGAATATTATTTTTATACATTATAGATTATAACTCTTATTGAAAGTCATTTTTACTGTTTACCACTTGTTAACAAATCCAAAGCTTCTGTCTTAAGAAGAACCAGCGAGAAACCAAGAGGGAATATTTTTTTTCCATAGTAGCATTACTACTTACAATACTATATAATTTTAATGTACAATAACTAAAAAAAATACTTAAGAAACACTTTGGATGCGATCATCGCATTTTTAGGTTTTAACTTTTTATGTCTTTGTTTGGAAAAAAAAATTAAGTTAGTAATACAGAGAACTGTACATATTGTACTGAAATGTTTTGACACAGACGCTGCTGCCCATCTCCTGATTTGTTTTCCCTATGTCGCCTCTTAAAATACTCTTGAGATTATGTGGGGTAGTGAATATATACTTATTAATAGGACATTAAAGAATGCCTCAAAATTCTTCTTCTGAATTTTCGAATATTAAATAAAATTGTACACAGTTTTATTTCTCATGTCATTTACACGCAGTAAGCAGTATTAAAATAAATAATTAAAATAAGCAAATTTCACATTATAAGAACAGTTTGAATATCGACCTAGAACAAACAACACCTCCTCATTGATTTACGTTGAAAAAGCCTATACTCAGTTGTAGACTTACGTAGATTGAAGTCAATATATTATTACATAGCCTGCTTATCTTCCGTAGTTTGCAACAAGAAAAAATTAACTCAATATTACATAATTACAATACAATGTTTCCCTCCGAAACACAGAGGGATCTGTCAGGCGTAATTTCGAAAACAACAATTTTGTATTCCAACTTTAAACAAAATGTTTTTCAATCCAAAAATATGTTATGTAGTTTATTACAAAGTTCTGATATTCATGACATATTCTGGAGCTTATTCTATCGAATTTTCGTATCATGCTATTTTTGCATAATTTAATACTTGCATTTTAATAACATGATATAAATTATATATTAATATTATATATATAGTCAATAGCAATATTATAATTAAATAGTACAAATCCGTAGTTATTTATTTTGTTTTATAATATGGCTAACAAATGCGAATGATTTGTTCCATAGAAACCTACATCTATCCTCGATTCAGAATCAAAATGCTGATGCGTTATCACCTTGGAGGACTAAGATAGAATGCCTCTTATCGAGTAAAAAAGGCTTCTGTTTTTCTATACTCATCATACGAAACATATCAATATTGTTCTCGTGTTTCACGCTGCTATTCTGTGAGAGCATGTTTCTGCCCCGGTCGAGCCGACCCGTTGATGCCGCAGCCATGTACTATATTATACTCATAGTTGCAACGTGTCTCTACCAAGAAAGTTAATTAATAATTATCTCTGAAAAATGTTACTATGAAATTCAAGCCAAAACTATTATCTTTGCCTTTAATTTCTCAATCCTCCTATCATCTATTCTTGTCGTTTTGTAACTTAGTTTGTCAATTTCAGTAGCTTCGTTGGCTTATTTGTTCATATTTAAGATTATTTCATATTTATAGTTCATATCTATAGTGCACCTTACCCATTAATTTTTCTCACCTTTTTTATATATTTTCAAGAAATTGGTGCATAGCAATAAGACTGCCGTTTGTTTTCGTGTGTCGTTACGTTAATTGTTTTCTTGTTTGATCTGACCCATGTATTGCAGCGTAGTTCTATCACGTACAAAAATTTTATTGGTGGACGAGTAATTACGTAATTTATAAGTATAAACAATATTTAGTTTTATCGGTTCCTACAAGATGTCCATTCCGATGAAGAGACCACGAAATTTGTACGTGGTAGAGCCATTCTGCAGCTATATTAGTAGTATGGTTGTAGCACGAATGGGTCGGCTCTACCGGGGAAGGACCACGCTCTCACAGAATACCAGCTTAAGATAGCAGCATAACGCTACTGTGTTTCGTATGGTAAGTGTAGATAACCGGAGACAATTTTTTTACTGGAAACGAGGCATTCCATCTTAGTCCTCACGAGTGACAACGCATCTGCATTTCGATTCGAAATCGAGGATAAATGTAGATGTCTATGGGCCACAGTAAACATTTACCATAAGGTGAATTGTGTGCTCGTTTGTCACCCTTACTCTATAAAAAAAATCATTTTGGCGATTGCAGTACCAGATGTCTTACACCTTTGACCATGCTGCCACGCTTCATTCTAGCTTCATTCCATAGTTGCCACGCTTGGAAGACGTTGAAACCCCAGTTTTTTTTGTTTGTAGTAATTATTAGGAACACGCTGCTGCCCATCTCCTGGTTTGCTTCCTTCTGTCGTTTAAAAAATACCAATCGAAAAATATTTACATTAGTAATCAATACAATGAATGCTATTTTATAATTTCTTAGCATCTTTTTACATCATATTTCAATAATCAAATAAATTCTATTCTATAACACAAATCTATTCTTTTATTATACAATTTTTATGTTAGCTTAGTTCACCACACAAAGATTGATTACATTCCCGGGATAGCCTTGCGTTAAATACGCCACAATAACTTTGAAAGCCACTATGGCTACCATATATCAAAGCTTTATGTTCTTGGTCATTACTTAAGGACAGGAATGAAATTTATGATTTCGTTGTTTTTTCTTTCACTACTTCTTGTATCTAAAATTGATTTACATACTGTCATCACAGCAAAAATGCCATTTTTTAAAGAAATTATTGAAAACATAAGTTTTATATATCCTGCTTGCTTAAATATTTATTGCTTTGGAAATAATTAATCCCTTATTTCCTGTTCCGTCTACAAATCAGGTTTAAGTTCTAAAAAATAAGGGTGACAAACTAGCACACAGTCCACGCTCGTAAGCGTAAATGCTTTTGGAGAATTTAATTTTACTTCACTATCTTTTTTTATTATACCCTCCGCATCCCACAACTACATAATATACAAAAGCTATTATTATAACACAAAAAAAAAACATTGAATATTCTTAGGCTATAGGGACGAGGTGCTCGATGATTTGGAAGACTGAGTTATTAAGGATGTCTCGAGATACCTGCCGTTATCATGTTTCTATAAATCAAAGCTACACATTAAAGTTACTTGCTGCTTGATCAATTGGCATTTCACACTGCAGTCTTGACTCTAGACACATTACTAGGTGCAACATTGATTTAACGGCTGAGAGTGTAGAAAGGTGAACATGTGGTAGGCAATGACTAGGTGTGGGTCGTATACAGGCTGTTTTTCGATATACGTTTACTTTTACTTTATCTTTTTAAAAGAAAGCGTTAAAGAAAAAGGAAAAAATGCTACAAGGCATTAAGTCCGCCCTTTGTATTCTTTTAGTTTAAGGAATGCAATAAAGAATAAATAAATAAATTAAAATAAATAAATAAATAATATTTAATGTTGCAAAAGAAATAAAATGTGTTGAATTCGTATCAATATAACGTACAAAAGTGATTGTGTTTTACTCATGTTATTGAAATATTTGGAATAATGTTGAGACAAAGGAAATTACTTTCCTTTTCGTACTGTAACTAGCTTTTGTCACAAAAAGAAATGTTTTATTATATATCTGTTTGCATTCTCACTCATTACAAGGGTAAAACTCGCTTTATGGTTGTTTTTCAGAAGATTCCAAACAAATATTTACGCACTGAGTCAGTATTAATGTTATTCGTTATATAATTTTTAATCGGAAAATGAGCATGTTATAAACGAGCGACCCAACCCGTCTTCTCTTGGATAAGATCTATTACTATGTCCTTATTTAAGCTAAAATTTATCAATTTTTCGTATTTTGAATAAAATCTTTGTTTTCGATAAAATATAAACTCGTTCCTTCCTGAAATTGCTCCCTACCACTTCGTTAGGTTACAGCACATTTGGTTTAGCCATTCCAAAAATTTGCTCAGAGTAAGTAATAGTTTTAAAAAAACTAAAAGAAACACGCTTTTGTAGATAACCGAACTAAAAAGTGGAAAATAATTTACATTAAGTTTAAAATAAGAAAATAGTAATTAACATAAAAAAATACTTTTATTTTAAAAATGCTTCTGAGGACGACTCACTGACCTACGCCGCAAAAGAGCATCCAACTCGACTCTTGATAATGGATAAACACACAGCTGACCATACCGCAGTGTTAATGCTCTATAACTGTTGTGCGATTTACATAGTGCTCAGTACGCAAAGCACCCCTCTTTTCGTACATCCACAAGTCGAGTGGGCCTGACGGAATCCCCCCCAATTCTGCTGAGGACGTGTGATCGAGAATTGACATCGATTCTAACGCGTCTTTTCCGGTACTCATACTCCTTCGATATAGACTTGAATTCATGGAAGTTTTCGTGAGCCCGATCTCTAGAAAAGGTAACCGCTCTGATCCGTCCAACTACATACCTATCACCATCATCTCCTTATTCTCGAAAGTAATGGATTCCATTAGTAACTGCCAGCTCATGCGGTACCTTGATGAGCACCAGCTGATTAGTGATCGCAAATACGGTTTGCGTCGGGATCGTTCAGCTGGTGATCTTCTTGTTTACCTAACACGCCTATAAGTGAAGACAGTCGAGTCCAAGGGTGAGGCCTAGGCAATTAACTTGGACATATATGAACATATGAAATATTCAAATATTGGTCTACTTTGTTAAGATGTAAGTTTTAATTTGTTTGATGGCATTTATTTAATTTATATTTATTTTTGTATTACATTATTATTTCGTTTTACTTCAATTTTTTTTTATGTTTGTTGATTATAAGTAATTATTTTTTTACGGGCCTTTGTTGTCTGTCAATAAATGATGATTATTATTATTATTATTATTATTATTATTATTATAGCAAATTCCTTCGATCGGGTTTGACACAAATCGCTTCTTTCGAAGCTTTCAACTTATGGGCTACCCTAGAAATGATGCAATTGGATCACCAGTTTTCTCTCAGATCTGAGCATTAAGGTCGTAGTCAACGGTGAATGCCCTGACTTTTAGCCTTTGAATGCTGGTATTCCACAAGGCTGCATTCTATCACTTACCCTACTCCTCCTGCATATCAACGATATATAACAAACCAGTAACATTCTCGATGCTAAGATTTCTCGGTAACATGTCGTAGATTGCCGGAATGAACTTTTGTCTGAAGTCAAATCTTTGTCACACAGTCTCTAAATCTCAAATCTAAACAAAGTCTCTAAATCCCCAAAAGACACAAGTTTTCGCGTTTACCGCTCAATAGAACCCATTTGTCGTTTCTCCTCTGTTCCAACGCACTCCCCTAGTTACCTCAGCTAGTATCGGAACCCTCGGTATAGACATCTTGAATGACGTTCATTTCCGTGGTCACTTAGAGGGGAAGGCAAATTTAGCCTCTCAAAAGCTTGGCGTGCTTTTAAAACGGGACAGTATTTCTTATTTTTATAGGATAGGGTGACAAACGAGCACGCAGTCCACCTGATGTTAAGTGATTGCTGTGGTCCATAGACATCTACATTTATCCTCGTTTGTGAATCAAAATGCAGATCCGTTGTCACCTGTGAAGACTAAGATGAAATGCCCCTTTTCCAGGAAAAAGGGTCTCCGGTTCTTTACACTCACCGTACGAAACACAGCAGTGTTAAGCTGCTATTATACGCTGGTATTCTGTAAGAGCGTGGTGCTTCCCCGGTCGAGCCGACTCATTCGTGCTACAACTATACAACTAATAAAGCTGCAGAATGGCTCTACCACGTATAAAAATTGCTTGCAGTAGCTACAAATAATGAAGTGATCTGGGCCATCTTCAGGCATCATCATCATCGTCATCATTACGGCTCATTACAAATCCACTGCTGAACATAGGTCCCGCCGAAGAAATGCCACAAAGCAGGGCCCTGTCAGCCTGATAGATTTGGTATTGAGGATATTCGGAGTTAAACCAAAGTAATAGACATAAGTCAGCGGATCAGTAAGCTGAATTGGCAATGGATCGGCAATATACCGCGAAGAACTGAGATCCGACAGATAAGAAAGGTTCTCAAGAAACGACTCGATAGCGTAGTGTTGAGCGACCTCCACTTGATGTAGTGACGACCTGATGAAACACTCAGGCAGACAATTAATGCAGGTGACTTAGCATCGTATTTTATGGCCATCTCTGGGGGAGGACTATGTTCAGCAGTGAAATTGTGATGGGCTCTTGTCACTCGAAGCAGGGCGTCACTTGTTAAAGACTCATACCGCAATTTCATTTTCGTAGTAACTTTATTTTGACCTTACAAGTAATAGAAAAGGGTATAAAATGAATTCTGTACTTCAAAGGCTTACAAATGTAACATAATAAGGAAAAGCTTTCGGAAGCCATGGAAAAGGAATCACTAATGGATTCGGAACGGTGAGAATGAAGGTATTAAATTAAACCGTGTTTACATATAATATGCGGACATTTACCTCATCGCTTGTATCTATTCTTTGGGAATTTATTTCATTGCGAATTGATATTAAAATGTTGAAGAATGTGCTGCCTTTGAAAGCTATCGGAAGTAATTAACCGCGTGTCTATTATATAAGGATTTTTTGTTTCAGCTTTAACGCAAACATTTTGTTTGTATACTTGTGACTTAATCCCAAGACACGTGATAATTAATTGCGAGAGCAGTTTATATAATTACAATTAAAATTGATTGTAAAATCAAAAATGCACGCTTCATGAGCGTTCCATTTAATTTTGGTAAAAAAAATTACCAAAATAATTCAAGCTAAAAAGAAGTATAAATAATATGATATTTTATTACCAAACTACACGCAGTAGGTTATTGATATTGAAATATTTATTAAACCAGTTGATGTAATTCTGAAGCCAAAAAACCCCGGTTTCGGTACGTATATTTTTGTCGGACCATTTACAAAATGAAAATACGGACGTTCACGTAATTTTTTTATACCGTTTTTTTAAATGCGTCAATATAAACTGAATTCTTAAAACATATTAAATGGAGTAATTAGACTGTTTTCTTGATATATGGCTACTCATATTATCGTATAAGTGCAATATGGTTATAATAGAGGCATTTTAAGAACATAAAAATGCTTGACCTTGACGTGTCGAGAGTGGAACACACCTATAAAGCTTTGCGTTACGAGACGTGCAAAAACGAACACAACATAAAAACATAAAATCGCTAATATTTCTAGGTTCGACCGTTAATCCACAGATTTAGAGATACTTGTCATCTGAGAGGTAGAACCAACAGTTTCAACAACTATAGAAAGTGACTACACTCAAAATCTAAATTTAATTAAAACGAGATTATCGCTACAGCCTATCAAAAGTTCACTGTTGTAAATCATCATTATCATCATTACAGCCCTTCACAAGTCCACTGCTGAACATAGGCCTCCCCCAAAGAATGCCACAAAGCACGGTCCTGAGCTACCTGCATCCATCGACTTCCTGCATATCTTACCAGGTCGTCACTCCATCTAGTGGGGGGACGCCCTACACTTCGCTTGCCGGTATGAGGCTGCCACTCGAGAACCTTTCTTCCCCATCGGTTGTCGGTTCTTCGAGCTATATGGCCGGCCCACTGCCACTTCAGCTTACTAATCCGTTGGGCTACGTCGGTTACTCTGGTTCTACTGCGGATATCCTCATACCTAAGTTTATCACGCAGAGAAACTCCGAGCATAGCCCTCTCCATAGCTCGCTGAGCGACCTTGAGCTTCCTCATACGGCCAGCAGTGAAGGACCACGTCTCAGTTCCGTAAGTCATCACTGGCAACACGCACTGGTTGTACAATTTCGTTTTGAGGTATGTCTGACGAGAACATGTGTCGTAGCTTTCCGAACGCTGCCCAGCAGAGTTGAATCCGTCGATTGACCTCTCGGTCGAAGTTGAACTTACCTAGTCGGACTATTTGTCCCAGGTAAACATACTCGTCAACAACTTCGAGCTTAGTGCTCCCAACAACTACCGGCATAGGTGTGACATGGACATTAAACATAATCTTTGTTTTGTCCATGTTCATCTTAAGACCTATCCGTTGGGAGACACTATTGAGGTCATTGAGCATAGTGCTTAGGTCCTCCAGCGATTCTGCCATTAGGACTATATCGTCAGCAAATCGAAGGTGAGTGATGTACTCGCCATTGATGTTAATACCGTATCCTTTCCAGTCCAGAAGCTTGAAAACGTCTTCCAATGCAGCGGTGAAGAGTTTCGGGGATATAACATCACCCTGTCTTACACCTCTCTGCAATTGGATAGGTTTCGTACTCTGGTTCTGTACTCGGATAGCCATCGTAGCTCTACTGTACAAACACTTCAGCACTTCGATATACCGAGAGTCAACTTGGCACCGCTGAAGGGACTGCAGCACCGCCCAAATTTCGACGGAATCAAAGGCTTTCTCATAGTCCACATACGCCAGACATAGTGGCAAATTGTACTCCTCGGACTTCTGTACAATTTGCCGAAGGGTATGTATGTGGTCTATGGTGCTAAAGCCCTTTCGGAAACCGGCTTGTTCGGGAGGCTGGAAGTCGTCAAGTCTGCGCGCGAGACGATTCGTAATGACTCTCGAAAACAGCACGTAGACGCGGCTCAGAAGGGAAATCGGTCTGTAGTTCTTCAAGAGAGCGTTGTCACCTTTCTTGAAGAACAAGACCACCGCACTTCTGCTCCACGCCTCCGGTGTAATGCCACCATGGAGGACGGAATTAAAGAGCCTCTGAAGGACTTCAAGTACCGGTCTTCCACCCGCTTTCAGAAGCTCCGCTGTAATTCCATCCTTGCCTGGGTGGGGCCTTGCTGTTTTTAAGGTGCTGGAGAGCCATTCTAATCTCGCTCAGACTGACGTCCGGGATATCTTCGGAATAGTGTCGAATAAGACTCGCTCTTGGATTGTTACTCACACGTGCGTGTGGCTCTAACGATGACGTGTACAGCTGCCCATAGAACCTCTCAATCTCACTCAAAATCTCAGGTGCCCCGGAAACGATGCTGCCACATTCGGTCTTCAGCTTTGACAGTTGGCTCTTTCTGGCAGACAGGTCTCTGGCAAAGAATTTGGAGCCTTGGTTCCGCTCGATCGCTTCTTCAATACGAGCTGTATTGAAGTTGCGTAAGTCCCGCCGCATGCATTTGGAGATCTGTCTGTTCAGTTGCCTGTATGCTGTCAAATCTGTTGAAGAATATAGCCTCATCTCC
The DNA here is from genome assembly GCA_033319125.1 of Parnassius glacialis. Classification (NCBI taxonomy): domain Eukaryota; kingdom Metazoa; phylum Arthropoda; class Insecta; order Lepidoptera; family Papilionidae; genus Parnassius; species Parnassius glacialis. The sequence continues at coordinate 42,658,907 of JAVANC010000019.1, read as the reverse complement.
CGTCTAACAGCCATGAAATTAAAAGTGTGATCCGAGAGTTTTTGTGTTCTTCTGCGGCGGGTCTTGCAGAACTTAGCTCCGACCGCATGGACAGTTTCCACGAGCTTGTCATTCATATCGTCCACTTCATTGCAGTCTTCTAGGCACTGAAAACGGTTTTGTAACTCGAGCTGAAAGGTTTCGGGACTCTGGAACAGAGCACGAGGGGGACGGAGCGTTGACTTCATCAGACGAGACCTCTCCAACTTAACATTTAGGTTCAGTGTGCCTCTTACCATTCGGTGGTCGCTGCCGGTTTTCACCCTGGCGATCACTGAGACATCACTGAACAGTTGTCGTTTGGTCGTCATAATGAAGTCAATCTCATTTTTTGTCGAACCGTCGGGGCTCGACCAGTTCCACTTCCTGCGGGGCCGCTTCTTGAAGAAAGAATTCATCATAAAGAGTCCCTCTTTCTCCATGAATTCGGCCAGCTGCTGGTCCCTTGGGTTCCGTTGCCCTATTCCAAATTTCCCTACTTTTAGCTCACCGTTCTCTCTTGTGCCTAGTTTTGCATTGAAGTCTCCCATTAACACCGTATATACGGTTTTGGAGGAATGCATGGCTCTAGAGATATCCTCATACATTTCCTCCACCTCCTCATCGGGGTGTGCCGAGGTTGGTGCGTAAACCTGTATGACCTTCAGCGAATACCGTTTGGTGATTCTGAGTATAAGGTACGCAACCCTCGTCGACACACTCCCGATCTTTACAACGTTGTTAACGAGAGACTTGTGGACGATAAATCCGACACCTCCTTGGGACAGATGGTCGCCCTCCCGGTGATAGAGCAAGTTGCCGGATTCGAGGATTACCGTGTCCTCCCCCTCTCTTCGGACTTCGGATAATCCCATAATATGCCAGCGCAACTTGTCTATCTCTTCTTCCAGCTCCACGATCTTCTCGTCAGTCCTCAGGGTGCGTGCGTTGTACGTTGCCAGGTCGAGTCGTCTAAGGTGCCAACCGAACCTCCACCGGAGATTCTTAGCGCCCCCTGCCCCGCCGTTACCATGGTCGCCACCGTAGCCAGGAATAGCGGGGCCGCCGGGGACTGGGGCCGTCTCTTCGTAACTCTCATCATGGGGGGTATATTGCCATAGTTGCCACGCTTGGCGAGCGGGTTAGCAACCGCAGTTTTTTTATTGTATTTTACCGTTAACCAGGAAGATGCTGCTGCCCATCTCCTGCCTGTTTCCCTTTGTCGCCTTTTACGACTCCCACGGGAGGATATGGGGTTGTGGATATTCTTGACCGCCACTACACGGCACTGTTGTACATAAGGGTGAAATTTTCCATAGTTTCCACGCTTAACAGGCGGGTTGGCAACCGTAGTATATTTTTATTTTTGGTTGTTGTAGACGCTGCTGCCTATCTTCTGGTCTGCTCCCCTCCGTCGCCACTTATGACACCCCCGGGTGGGGTAGTAGATATTTTTATACGGTCAACTGAGATTGTCAAAAAAAATACAGAAACAGTCATAGAATTAATATCAATAATAAAACGAAATGTTTCCAGACAAAAAGCGCAACAAGTTAGCACCATATTGTTATTTGCGAGGGTCGCTATTATTGACACTATTAACGTAATATAATCTGTCTGTGATACACCAAACCAGTCTAATATAGTATTATTTTTATTTGGCTATACTTGAGAAAATAAAAAGTATTTCTGTGTTAAGATTTTAATAAACTTTTAACTACAATTGAATAATGATATAACATCCAAAAAATACAGCGTGGTTTTACAAAGTTTTGTTTTATTATTAAATTTGTTTTATTTGTAATCATCAATCAATCATTTTATTCAAAATATTATGTTGGTATGCATATAATCGATAAAGTATGTAGTGGTTCCTTTTTATTTTTTATCTCTTTTCCTTTTTACATAACATTTTCTTTAGCATGCAATTTCTTCTGGGCTGGTATGCTTATACAGCAAAAGTACAAAAAAATTGCAGTTGTTATATTCTAAATTGCCAGAATAAACACGGAATAAACATATAAAGTATCCTCTTTGTAATAAACGTTGATAAAAGTTAACGACTTTTGTCCCTTATTGATCGGAAAATCGCAAAATCTTATTTTCTCTGACGTAATATTTATTTATCCCATTTAAGACATTTGTTATGATCTTAATATTTCGTATAAATACGAGAATTTTCTTTTTGACGGAGGGCGGGGTTGTCAACCAAGTGGTCCTATCTCCATTGTAATGTAAATATTTAAATCTCTTAAAATTTAACTTTAAAATTCGTCTTTCTCACCTATTAATTTTCAATAAGTGACTAACTGCTACCCGACGCGTTGCTACTGCAGAAGAAATAATTGAGGAAATATTGTTTTGAATTTAGAAATGTTATACAGTAACGATTCACGCACCACCTACTGTCAGTTTGTACTATGACCAACTTCGCGGAAGTGCAAGCAATAAGTTGACAAAAATTTTGCACAATCTGATGATCACACAAAAATTGTTTTTATATTGTAATATTACATATTGTTTATTTTTTTAGATGTTGCTATTTTAAGTCCCATAGGTTTGATGACAGAGTTTCTTGCATCAACTACAGTTTTAGTTTCCCTCATAATGTTCAATTAGATTAACGCCTCTTTCCCTCCACACGCTATTGAAAAACAAACATTTGAAATCACACAAACTTAGGTAGTAATTATTTGTTGACAACATCTTAAAATTATTTGGCGACAATTTCTACTTTGGGCGACTGTTTGATCACAGACTATTATTTATTTGACATTGGCAATATGTACGTAAACAATCGACATACTAATGTGGTAGACATTGGCAGTATGAACAAAATAATGAATGTTTTTTTTTTAATTTATTTAAAATTATTTTAGCTTCATACGCTCCTTCTCCATATAAACGCTACCAAATCTTGCATTAATTCATGCGCGCAATATGCTTGAAAAAGGGTACGAAGTGTATATAATACATGGCAAAACCTTACTATGATATGCAGGAGTTATTGCACCAACCACGGCTGCCAATCTCAATGAAAGCTAACCATCTTTCCAACAAAGATACAGATAAAGCTAAGTAAAATAATATGTATATATATCTTTATACATAAAAATTACGTGTCACGTTCTTTGTCCGCGATGGACTCCTAAACTACTAAACTGATTTCAATGAAATTTTGCTCACTGTGTGCATTTTGGTCCAACTTGAGAGATAGGATAGCTTTTATCCCGATAAATTTTTAATTGCGAATCTAAGGATTTTTATAGGAAGAGTCGTTAGAAAGGGCAGAACAACGTCTGCCTGGTCAGCTAGTATATATATATATAATAAAAGATAAGATAAAGATATGACCGGAGAAAGATCAGGCGCAGGACCAACGGCTTTTAATGATTTCCGAGGCACAGAGGTGATACACGGGGACAAAAAAAAGGGGAAGAAGGCAGCCAAAAAGGGCAAGGAGCAGGAGCGGCAGCGCCAGTTCAGGGCGCGCAAGATCGCGGCTAGGCTCCGCGCCCCGAAGACCGCAGCTGTAGTGATTACACTACAGCCGGACGCGGAAAAGAAGGGCGTTACCTACCGCGATCTGCTCGCGAAGGCGAAAGAGGCGGTGGATCTCGGGGAGCTCGGGATCACCGGGGGCCTCCGGCTCAAAGTCACCCAGACGGCGGCCCGTATGCTGGAGATTCCTGGGGAATCCAGTGGCGCGACCGCGGACGCTCTGGCTGCGAAGCTCAGAGCGTCCCTGAACGCGGACGAGGCCCGAGTGTCCAGGCCCGTCAGATGCGCAGACCTGCGAATCATGGGTCTGGACGACTCGGTATCGGAGGAGGAGTTGGTGGCCGCCGTAGCCAGGTCCGGGGGGTGCACTACTGACCAGGTCAGGTCAGGCGCTATACGCCCGGACCAACAGGGTATGCATGCCGCCACGGTGTGCTGCCCTGTTACGGCGGCCAAAGCCATAGTGGAGGGCCGAAGGCTTCTGGTGGGCTGGGTCTCAGCGCAGGTTAAGCTGCTGGAGCCCAGACCTCTGAGGTGCTACCGCTGTCTCGTGGGACCTCACGTGTCAGTGAAATGCGCCTCGGAGGTTGACCGCAGTGGCCTTTGCTTCCGCTGCTGTCAGCCCGGACACAAATCGGCGACCTGCTGCGCCACGCCGCACTGTGATGCATGTGCGGCGACCGGCAAGCCAGCCGATCACTGGGCCGGAAGCAGGGCCTGCGTGCCACCCGCCAAGGCCAAGGCCGCGGGTAGGGGAGGGCCCTCCTCCGCCGCCACCGCCTCTATGGCCACCGCCGCCGCCGCAGCCGCAACTGCCGCCGCCGCCGCTGTCACTGTTGCCGCCGCCGTCGCCGCGACACCGACGCCCGCAGAGGGGCGCCCCGTGGAGGAAGCTGAAATGGAATGCCTATAACGGCCCCATTAAGCTTCCTCCAGGCGAATATCAACCACTGCGCCTGCGCTCAGGATCTGTTGCTCCAGAGCATGGCGCAGTGGTCGATTAACATCGCTGTGGTCGCTGAGCCGTATTTTGTCTGGCCTAGGGATGACTGGGTGGCGGACCTTAACGGCTCAGTGGCCATCATTTCTTCGGCCGCCGCCGGTACCCCGACCCTTGAAGGTGTCAGGAGGGGTCAGGGGTGCGTAGCAGCACGGTTCGGGGAGTTCGTCGTTGTGGGGGTGTACTTCTCCCCGAACCGATCTCTCGCCGAGCTCCACAACTCTCTTGCAGAGCTGAGAGCAGTCGTCGTCGGAAGCTACCCCCTCCCCGTACTTGTCCTCGGGGACTTCAATGCCAAGAACTTGGCTTGGGGTTCTCGTCGTACAGATGTGCGGGGTAGGATGGTGGAAGACTGGGCTCTGGAGACAGGCCTGGTCGTCCTAAATCGGGGTTCTGTCCCCACGTGTGTGCGGATGCGGGGCGAGTCGGTGGTGGACATTTCATTCGCTAGCCCCGCTCTGTCGCCGCGTGCGATTGACTGGCGAGTCATGGAGGGGGTGGAGACCTACTCCGACCACCGGTACATCCGGTTTGACGTCTCCACCCAGCCCTCGAGCGCGCCAGTCCAACAGGCCCCGAGTGGTCCGCGTTGGGCGCTGAAGCAGCTGGACCGGGAGCTCCTCCTGGAAGCCTCGATCGTGCAGGCCTGGGTGTCATCACCGGATAGGCCTGCCGACGTCAATGATGAGGCAGGGTGGTTCCAGGAGGCCATGTCCGAGATATGTGACGTGGCAATGCCCCGCGTCCGGCCAGGAAGCGCCCGGCGTCAGGTGTATTGGTGGTCGCGTGAGCTGACGTGTCTGCGCGAGGCTTGTGTTGCCGCGCGGCACCTGTACGCCAGGCATCGCAGGCTCCGCATTCGTCCACCGAATGCGGCAGCCATTGAGGCGGAGCTGTACGAGGGATACAGAGCGGCGAAGACCGCCCTCCGGGAGGCTGTCATGCGGGCCCGGGATCGGGCCCGTGAGGAGATGCTGGAGACTCTCGACAGAGATCCGTGGGGGCGCCCTTACAAGATGGTGCGGGATAAACTCCGCACCTGGGCCCCCCCGCTGACGCAGAGTCTCCGGCCTCAGCTCGTGGAGGACGTGGTGAGCGCTCTGTTCCCTGCGCGAGCGGAACATCCGCCCCCGCCTATGGCTCCGCCACCTGCGGTGCCGGAAGCGGACCACCAGGACGACGACGACGACATCCCGGAAGGGACCGGGGTAGACCTGAGAGTGGCGGTACGTAGGCTCAAGGCCAGGAATACCGCCCCAGGACCCGATGGCTTGCCTGGCAAAGCCTGGGTCCTGGCCTCGGAGGCTCTCGGGCCCCGACTGGAGGGGCTCCTAAGCGCATGCTTGGAGAGAGGCCAATTCCCGCTTCGTTGGAAGACGGGGAAGCTGGTCCTCATTTGGAAGCCGGGGCGCCCTGCGGACTCTCCGTCCGCATACCGGCCCGTGGTGCTGCTCGACGAGGTGGGCAAGCTCTTTGAAAGAGTCATTGCAAACCGCCTCGCCGAGCACCTTGCGGGGACGGGGCCGGATCTTGCGGAACACCAGTTTGGTTTCCGCAAGAGGCGCTCTACGGTGGACGCCATCATGCGCGTGAGAGCCCTCACGACGGGGGATGCAGTGGCCAGGGGGAGGGTTGTTTTGGCGGTGTCTCTCGACATCGCCAACGCCTTCAACTCCATGCCCTGGAGCTGCATAAGGGAGGCACTCCGGTATCACCGGGTGCCGACCTATCTCCGTCGTATAGTCGGGGACTATCTGACGGACAGGGCCGTCATCTACCCCGGTCGCAACGGTGAGTGGAACCGGCGAGAGATGTCGTGCGGTGTCCCACAGGGTTCGGTTCTGGGGCCGCCCCTGTGGAACATCGGTTACGACTGGGTGCTGCGCGCCGACCTCCCTACCGGCGTCAGCGTAGTTTGCTACGCTGACGACACGCTGGTACTGGCACAAGGGGGGTCGTACGAGGCGGCGGCGGAAACTATGACACGCGGGGTTGCGATAGTCGTTGAGAGGATCCGGCAACTGGGTCTCGAGGTGGCTCTGCACAAGTCCGAGGCCATGCACTTCCATGGTCCTCGGAACAGGCCACCACCGGGATCCTCAGTGATGGTAGGAGGGGTATCCATCGGCGTCGATTCGACGTTGAAGTACCTAGGACTCGTCCTCGACGGCCGATGGAACTTCGTTGAGCACTTCCGACGTTTGGCTCCCAAACTGGAACGGACCGGGGCTGCCTTCAGGCGGCTCCTGCCGAACCTGGGGGGGCCAAACGCCTCCTGCCGGAGGCCCTACGCGGGGATCGTGAGGTCCATGGCCCTTTACGGGGCCCCGGTGTGGGCGCGTGGTTTGGCGCGGCTTGCCGTCCACCACCTAAACGCTCCCCAAAGGGTGGTTGCCGTAAAGATGGTTCGCGGCTACCGCACGATGTTGTCGCGCAGCGGACAGACTTCCGGCGTGATCTCATGGCGACATGGAGAGAGCGACTGTCGCAACCCCGTGCTGGGCACGCCACTATAGCGGCGATAAGACCCCTCTTTGAGGAGTGGCTTGAGAGATGCCAGGGCGTCCTCACCTTCCGCCTGACGCAGGTCCTCACCGGACACGGTGTGTTCGGGAGGTTCCTGCACCGAATCGGGCGGGAGGAAACGCCCGGGTGCTCCCACTGCGAGGATCGACCGGAGGACACGGTGGAGCACACCGTGGAGGTGTGCCCTGCTTGGGCGGAGCACCGCCGTGTCCTCGTAGCGGCGATAGGCGGCGGCGACCTCTCGCGTCCGGCCCTGGTCGAAGCCATGGTCCGGAGCGAGACGGAATGGGATGCCGTCACCACCTTCTGCGAAGCAGTGATGCTAGCGAAGGAGGTGGCGGAGCGGGAGAAGGAAAGAGCAACAGCTTTCCTTCCCGGCCGCCGCGGGAGACGCCCCGGGCGTCGGGGGCTACGTCGTGGCCCCCGGCCACCGTAGGCGCGGGCCTGTGGACGGCGAGCAATGGGTAGCTCGCCGTCCGTCCGTCTAACGACGACAGGCCGTGTCGACGGCGCGTTTTGTTCCACGCGCGCCTCAAAGAGCTGTCAGCAGCGTGAAGGGGCCCGCAAGGGCCGACGCCTGCCGGGGCTGCGGGCTGTTCGAAAGAGATACCGCGGCTCCGGAACGTAAGGGCACTGAAGGAACACGGATGGTTTTTAGTCAGTAAAAGTCTGACACTCCCTTCCGCTCCACCCAGAGCGAAAGGCGTCATTTGATGATTTTCCATCCGCAAAAAAAAAAAAAAAAAAAAGGGGTGATACACCGCCAACTTTCTGACTCCAAGCTGCTACTGAAAATTTCTTGACAGAAAACACAATAACTGATATTAGGCCGACCCGGGATCTCATAATCAGCAGGCGCACTGTCAACCACTAGACCAACGAGCTGCTCTTTAAACCAGGGACAGAGACAGGGACATAAGGAGTTGTTTTCGACTTTTGAAGCCTACACAATTCTGAAAAAATATGTAATTATTATGTGAAAAAGTGGTTTAAAATAAAAGAAAAGTGTGTAACATATGTCTGTCCCTTATCTGAGCCTTTCGTGAACTCCAATCGTATATTATTCCCGCACTCAACATAAAATGGCGCTCAAAATTCAAAGCTATATTGATGTAACCGTCTATACGAAAGCTTTTGAAGCCACTCAAAGGGAATCTGTAATGGTATCAGAGAAGAGAAAATCATTATATTATATGGAGTGTAATGTGTGGGTTGCTGAACAAGTGCACGGGTGTGTTGATTGGTTATTTCTTTCAGAATATATTTTTATACAAAATTGAGGTGACAAATGAACCTACAGTCTATTTGATGATGTGCCTCCTGCATTCGTTGGACACCTTTTTTTTTGCGGATGGAAAATCATTAAATGACGCCTTTCGCTCTGGGTGGAGCGGAAGGGAGTGTCAGACTTTTACTGACTAAAAACCATCCGTGTTCCTTCAGTGCCCTTACGTTCCGGAGCCGCGGTATCTCTTTCGAACAGCCCGCAGCCCCGGCAGGCGTCGGCCCTTGCGAGAGTTGCAGAGTAGGGATTTACCTACAAGCTCTTCCGGCTCATCTAGAATGACCACAAATAATGCAGGAAATGATGATAGAAGAAGAAAATGGTCAACAGAAAATCTTCAGGAATTAATGTTCTGTTACTTTAAAGCAATGTAAATAGGATCAGGATACACAGGCAGATTATAGGAACTTTTCCCAGAAAGGAGCCCGAAAAACCCTAAAATTCATAAGTTTAACGGAAACACTTTATCAAATCAAGCACGAAGGATCACTAAGCAAAATATACTATCACGAGAACTACTAAATCGAATACAAAAAGAAGCAGAAGGTATCACACCTGTAGATAACTGAAATTCAAACGACATCGGAGTGCAAGATAAACTACCTACATCCACACATTACAGATCAAAATTTACAACATACACAAGACACAATTGAACAAGCGGAAACAAAAGAACAGGTGCTAAATTATATAGAGGTAAATTATGATCAGGATCCATTAATCTAGCACTTCCTTTTAATATTAGCGGAAACTAATAAAACCATACTTGAAGATTGAGTATTTCTATCATTAAATGTTTCTTAGAAAATCTGCACACATTAAATAAATATTAACCTAATCTTTTAATTACAAATAATAGTCGGCACGAAATAAATAATATTATATACGCCGCGATAAAAACTATTATATCAAAAATTAAAAAAATTAAAAAAATAATCAAAAACCTTACACCTCTTATAATATTATAAAACTAAAATGTGATTCATAAACACGGGGATAAACACGACAAATTATTTAATATTAATTTTCTGATATTCTTGTTATTGACATTATGTAGTAAAAAATTATGTTTGTTGACCGAAAATATTTTATTTAATAAGGAATTTGTTCACAAAAAAGAAGTCAAATATATGTTAGACGCACAAAGTTATTAAATGGAACTATTCTTATTTACCACAGTGTTCAGGCTTTTAAGATTGGCGACGCCGTCCCGTTTCGTAAACCGAAGCGGGATGTACAGACTAATAATTGTGAATACAAAGATTGTATGGTTTAACCAACATATAATAATAATAAGAATTTATGATATCGCCAGGTTCTGTTTATTGCACAGTCATTGAACTTTTTACATTATCCTTATTCAGATAACACAGTCACAGCTCGGGCAAATTAACATGATGATGTTTTTGACCGCTTTCGATCACAACGACAAATTCAACACATTTTTGATAATTACATTAATTACATGCTTACGATTAGCAGTAAACAAAACATGGGTTGTTATGAAGATGATGAATTATCTAAATAAGTACATCAAAAACATCCTCGCATGACCTATATATGGGCCATATTTTATTTTAAAAATGCGGCTTTACCTAATTCTCTTTTGTCAACTATAAATGTTCATATGAATAATTAGGTAAGGACGGAAAAGGAGAGATATCCTGCCGGGCAGCTACTATTATATATGTATAAGCTATTCCTTATATACCACAGTACTTCGGAACTTCGGAACCGATTTTTTTCTCAATTAAGGCTTCGGTTCGATTCGCTTGTCGCGCGACGACATCGCCGATACAATTATGACAATAAACAAACATACGTGAGTGTCTTAGAACATTCGTTTGGAACGAAGTTCATTTCGTAGTATATTATTATGGATAAACGTATTATATTATTAATTGACATATCCAAATAAATGAATTACTAGCGTCTATTAAAATGAAGCGTCATTAAAAATAAAATAATATTTCTATAATGGCAAGATAAGAAAAAGTGCGAGGGAGATGGATGCTATTCCATCTCGCTTCTTTATACCCGCCAGGACCGTCTACACTACGTCGGAATGGGTCGTGACGGAAAAATCTCACACTTTTTCTCGTCTAGTCCCCATCGGCCAAATTTGTACCATCCGGTAAGGAACTTCGTTCCAATAATATTTCTTTCATGGCAAGATAACAAAAAGTGCAAAGGAGATGGATATTATTCCATCTCGCTTCCTTATAGCCGCCAAGGTCGTCTACTTTCTGCACTACGTCAGAAGGGGTCGTGACGGAAAAATCTTACACTTTTTGTCGCCTTACCCCCATCCACCAAATCCGTACCGTCCAATAAGGAACTTCGTTCCAATACCATTAATAAAGCATTCGGAATAGTTAGTTTTTACGGATTTTTCAGCAAACAACGGTCTAATTAACTAAAGACAATTGTAAACTTAAAAATAGTTTGAATACTAAATATAAAATTGTGGAACCTACCACGATAGACTATGAAATGAATTTCCTAAAAATTGTCAAAACTTCGTACGGACATCGTCTATATAATTTTATTGAAGACTACAAACTTTGTATTTAAACGGTGAAAGATTAGAAATGTTGTTCCAACAATGGGCTAATAAAGTTGGATGATGTGACGTAACAAGAATTCTCTGAATTTCATTTACACTGTATTTTGGACGCAGAAGCTTTCTCTTCCAGTGTTCCTTGAAATCCTCAATTGTCAAGCAAAACACGTTCGACTTGAATTTACAGGCAATTCATTCGATATTGGATTATTAGTCATTGATCTTATTAAAATTTCCAAGTAATACTTTAATGCGTCGCCGCCTTCTATTTCCAATTTTCCTCGAATGAGAAAATAATGTCGAATGATCGAATTATACGCAATTCTAATTTTAAATTTCGTTTTTATGACGCTCTTTATATTTTCCTTTTCATATTTTCCCGATATTTTCCTTTTAATCAAAGACGTCAGTCATTTCACTCACCTAGAGTAAATTTTATTAACTAGTCACTAGCAATGTTGTAATGCTATTTTTCTCTCACCAAAGTTTTACCGTAATCGGATGAATAGTATTTGAAACGCATAGAACATAACAAACAAATATTCTTGTTTTTTTTTTAGAATACTTCGCGAGCACACTTAAAATAACTCGCAATAACTCACAAAAGTTAAATCGAATGAATAGTTTCAGAACACATAAAGAAAAAAAAAGAAACATTCATTTTAACCGAGTCAAAAAAACGAACAGGTTCTATATTCGTATGTTCACCGATTTCTCGTAAATAGCTGAACCGATCTAAATGATTCTTTTTTGTAAATAGATTATACTTCAGGTTTGGTCCCACAAAAGTATTAAGAAAATTGAATTGTGGAAAAATGGGGATTGAAATTTTAAAATGTAGCTATTTAGACGATATTCTAATTATTACCTTGAACTTGTGATAATCCTTATGCTTATTCTACTCAAAAGGTTTAAATATAATTTAAAATTAAAAAACTATTGGTCAGACCTTGATCAAATTTATATGAGTGCACATAAAAAGGCCAGAATTTAAATAAAAAATGAGTCTTTGAAATCGTTTCACCTAGAAAAAGTTATGAAGTAACACATATAAAGAAAAAGAAGCAGTAGAATATGGTATCTCCGCCTTTTTAAATTCGGTAGAAAAAATAAACTTTTAAAAATAAAGAAACGAATTCAAAACTAAAATTATAAGAAAATTTGACATTATATCTCTCTTAGCACCGACTTTAGAAGCTCTTTGTGGCATTTTTATAATACTTTTTCGTTTTTGAATTCAGATTTTTCGAATTTGTTTTTATTATATACATAAGTCAACAATCATGTGACGACTGTACCTATAGTCAGAATTTGGATTTAATTTTAAAATTCAACTCTAAAAGCAGGATATATTGGATACCATTCCAGACAATAGTTAAAATTTGAATTTCCCAAAGTTAGGTAAATGCATCCTCTCATTTCTGAGGTTATAAAGTAACTAGTTTACCGCGCTGTTCTTTAGCACAGGGGACTTCAGTATATCGTTGAAAATATTTTGTTCCTGCAGAGATTCAGGTTTCCTCAAGATGTTTTCCTTTACCTAAGTTTTGCGATTCATCTGGTGTTGCGGTTGTTCATGGGTGGTAGTAGTAACTTACCATCAGATGAGCCACATGCTGGTTAGCCTCTTCTTATATTAAAACAACTACAAGTATGTATATGTTTGGCCGTAGTAATAAAAGGAGAGATCTCCTGCCGGGCAACGTGTTCATCCCGGAGAGTGTCAAACGCGTCGTGTGTCTTTTATTCTATGAATACAGTTTTTATTCTATTTATTCTATATATAATGCAGTACTTCGAAACTTTGATAGCGTGATTAAGTCTTCGATGCGTTTTCGCTTGTGGCCGATGACAGCGCTGCCAAACATGGTTAATCAGGACTTGTAATTTCAATTAATAATTTTATTTGTACTGACAGGAATCGAACCCCAGTTGCTCAGGTATTATGTATTCAATGAGCGCTATCCGCCCTTGAGGTACCTTGTCTCTGTTTGCCCTATATTATTGTTCTTGTATTTATTCATACAGATGCTATAAAGGACTCGTTGAAATTTGTTAGGCATTTCAGTCTAGCGTAAAATAATCGAGTGAAACTGCCAGCCAAAGCAAGGAACGCCATACGGTTAACTTAAACGCGGTGCGAGTTTGTTTCTGGTTTTATGAAAGCGGTCGACGGCCGCAAATTTAGAAGGGGAAGCGCGAGACAACTTTTAATTAAATACTAATGCCATTCGCGAGGAAATTAACAATTGAAATAGGGAAGGGAAGGGAAAGATCGATGAAATAATATTTTTTTCCTTTTTTCTTCCAATTCCGTTAAAATAATTAAAAGCATTGAAAAAGGAAACGTATCATGCAACAATTTTCGGTTTATCATATTTAATATAGTATTTTTTCGTTTAAATTAATTTCTTTCTCCCATTTATAGAGTTTTATTTTTACTTCATCAGCCGCATAAATCCACTGCTTAATATTTTGTATTATCCATTCATTACAGCTCATAAAATTACACGCCTGATTATAGGCATCCCCCACAGATTTCCTCACAAGGTTTTTTGCCATAGTTTAGCATGATAGGTATGTATTATAATATTCAAGCAGATATTTAACCCATAAAATATATTCATATATTGCAAGTCCAGTGTAACGAGTATGACCTATTTTAAACGCTGTTATGATTTTAGACCGGCCGTACACTTGCAACGAACTGCAGCAGTTACTTGACTGAGGTCGCGGAAGTGTGCGGAAGTGTTCCCGTGACCCTGCCAATATGCGACGGAGGTGAAACACCATGGGGTTTTAGCCGGTGCGAGTCCCGCTTAAATCGTTCTTACCCCCGCGATGTGGGTGTGTGTAGGAATTTCCCCATGAAAATAGTTACCTAATTGAAGGCTTTCTCTTCCACTAGGCTTAATGAGTAATTCACCAGAACAAATTATTTTGTTGGCGCTTTTCAACTAATAGTTTTATAATGGCGTGTGTTTGGTGTATAAAGAGTATCCATTACCCAATTTTGTATATAGATTACAAGTAATTGTTATTAAAGGCATTTTTTATTTTAACCACTGGTTCCCCTAAAATCTCTGTCCTGGGAACATCTAGCAAGAAACCAAGCAGTAAAATCGACAATAAATCCATCTTTTTACGATAAGCATAAAAGGTGTTTGCTACTATGGGTTTACTTCGTCGTTTACGTTCTTTTCTCCCCATTCCCACTAAGATTATGTTAGCACAATCCTTACTTCTCTCTATTCTCGATTATGCGGACGCAAGTTATCTCGATTTAACTGAAGACCAATTGAACAAACTTGAGCGAATTCAAAATATTGCTATTAGGTTCATATTTGGTTTGCGCAAATATGATCATGTATCCGAATATCGTTTACAGCTCAAGTGGTTACCCATTCGCTTTCGCCGGAATCTGCAAACTGTATCTCTTTTGTACTGTGTGTTGTTCAATCCTTTGACTCCAAGCTACTTGAAGGAAAACTTTAAGTTTCTTGGTCATGATCGACCTGATAGAGTTCTTCTGTCAGCCGGCGAACTAATTCTAGAACCATGTTCATTTCAAACTAAATTTATGAAATATTCTTTTACGAGCCAAGCCATAAGGTTATGGAATGAACTTCCACTCCAAATTCATTGGGCACAAACTTTGGAAAGATTCAAAAGTGACGTCAAGAAGCATTACCTAACACTTTGTGGTTATTGATAACCAATTCTAGCAACAGATAATTATTCTGTGTTTTTTTTCCCCTCTTTGTTTTGTATTTATTTATTTATTATCTATGTATATATATGTATGTGTATATATCTATATATATATATACCTATTTATTAATATGTATGTTTATTTTATTATTATTTTTTATGTATTATTGTGGTATTTTAACAAAATATAGTTTCGTTTATTTAGATATTAGTATGTAAGTGTAACATAAAACGCACCACCTCCTACTGTTCTTAATTCCAGTTTCTCTTAAGCCCAAAGGTTGTCTGGAAGAGATCGCTCTTTAGCGATAAGACCGCCTTATTGTACATACGTATATATTAAGTTTTCTCTGTACTGTATTTATTTGTTGTATATGTGTGGTGTACAATAAAGTATATACAATGCAATACAATACCTCAGACATTTTTTATACTTTATTGTACACCACAAAATATGAAAAGTATAATTTATTGTAATTTAATAGAAAGAGATTACATGAACAAAATATACTTTTTTATTCAAAACATTGGAAATAACTATTTCATAAGATCTTTATGGAGATGACGCTGCGGTCATTTTATTAATAAATGATATATTTATACTGTAAAAGTTGGTAGTAAACTACTACTGTTGCTGTGCTACTGGATAAAACAAAACAATATTCGCTAGGGCAGTCAATGCTATATAATGTCAAAATAAAACTTCGTAAAATCACATTTTAAATCACATATCGATAAGTTGCTCAATCTAGTCCGTACACACTGGTTTCGTATGTCGAGTGCAGCGATGAAGAAATTAATTTGGATATTTTCACTCACACTAATGAAGGAACCGCATGCTGACTGCTTAAAGTAAACAGAATACGTACGTAGACAACATATTTATTAAAATGAAATAAATTATAAATTTACGAAATCAAAAAATATCTTACTTAAAAATAAAATATTAAAAATTTCTTTAACATCCTATATGTCCAGGTAAAGTTTCACGCCGCCACATTTAACATTTTTCTTCAAATGAGACTGCCAAATTTCCTATAGAACTTTGCCCCACCCAAAAGTGTGGTGTACACGAATGCCGTATGCAACATTGTTTTTCTGAGTTTTTGAGTGTGCATTTACGTCGATCTAGCGGCGGAGCTCGCGATTGACTCGTGACTTCAGGTAATATCAACAATTTTGAACTTGTCGCTACAAACGATCGAAAATTCAATCCAATGGACTCGCCTCGCATGATTATTTCCCTCTGTCAGTTCTCTTTCTTTATTGATTTCGTGCACACCAATTCCACTTTTTCTCATCTATCACTTTAGGTAAGAATTTCCGATTAAAAATAAGAGTTCGTTATCCATGTTAACAACTGCTTACAACACGTCACAGACGCACAAACGCCTGGCGGTCGACGTGAACACGAGTTCGCCCAAACCACCGCACCGACGGCCGCCTCCGCGCCCGCGTATTCTACGTGAACAAGCACTTAGTCTTGCAATTGTCTCAAATACTTATTGACAAACAAAGAATATAATGAATCATTAGATAAAGTGGCGATATGATGTAATAAGAATCGGCAGTCTTTTTGTTTTATGTTTTGTGTATGGTACTATATATGGGGATAAATGGGTTGCAATTGTAACATCATCCATACTAGAAGACTAACCATATGCACTTCACAGCCAGCTGTACTCTCTATTATCTCACCCTCGTCGTTGGCACGGCAATCCGACTCGTCTGGAGAGTGATTAAGTGCAGGACCAACAGCTTTATGTGCTTTTCGACGTACAGTTTCCAGTCAGTATTCATTATAAAATTAAGCTTAGAGTGAAATTCGTTTAAGAGGCGTATGATGATAACGCCTCTTAAACGAATTTCACTCTAAGCTTATTTCATCATTTATTAGACATGCGAGACAAACAAACATTTACTAATATACACGTACAAGAAATAAAAAATTTAAAAAAATAAGAATTAAAAGCTGAAGATAATCGGGTCCAACTATGGGACTGAGACGTCAGACTCTGTACTTTACGTAACCATAGCTGCTTCGAAGCACTTTAATTTTCGGAAATATTTATACAAAATAAATAAAGCACGATAAAATTATATTCAAATAATTATTAAACTGAAAATAACTTAATCCTTATTTTATCTTTATCACACTTAAAACTGTTAGATGGATAATTTACCACGCCACGTCCCACGCCGAAACGTACTATGGCTGCGGCACGAAAATGTTGGCACGATAGAGGAAGGAACATGCGCTCACAAAATACCAGCGTGAAATAACATCAAAATGTTGTATGGTGTGTAATATGAACCGAAAACACTTTTTATTTGTAACAAGCACACGTGTATTTCCAAATCACAAAAATGAAGATGATGTTTCACCAAATGACAACAATCGTATTTATAAATTTAATTTGATCCTTAGATTAGAATGTTGTCTAATAGTTTGAATCATGTACCGGTGCAAAAATATCTATTACTTTATATCATCACGCGGGTGTCGTAAGAGGCGAAAGAGGGAAATTGAATTGAAACAGCGGAAAATAGTAAAATTTGCGGTTGCCAACCCGCCTGTTAAGCGTAGCAATTTTGGCACAATCCATAATATGAGGCAATAGATAGGGGAGGCCTATGATCCCCATAGATTAAATATAATTTCACGGATTCAATCACTTTAATAAAGGAAAATCCCTTAAAATAAAACTCTAAGATATATGATGTCCACCAACCCGAATTGACATTTCATTGCCCTAATACCCACTCAGATAAGAGAGAAGGCCTGTATCCAGCAGTGGGAAGTGTATGGGCTGTAACATTAGTATATGACTTCAGTATATCGTTGAAAATATTTTGTTCCTGCAGAGATTCAGGTTTCCTCAAGATGATTTCCTTTACCTAAGTTTTGCGATTCCTCTGGAGTTGCGGTTGTTCATGGGTGGTAGTAGTAACTTACCATCAGATGAGCCACATGCTGGTTAGCCTCTTCTTATATTAAAACAACTACAAGTATGTACATGTTTGGCCGTAGTAATAAAAGGAGAGATCTCCTGCCGGGCAACGTGTTCATCCCGGGGAGTGTCAAACGCGTCGTGTGTCTTTTATTCTATGAATACAGTTTTTATTCTATTTATTCTATATATAATGCAGTACTTCGAAACTTTGATAGCGTGATTAAGTCTTCGATGCGTTTTCGCTTGTGGCCGATGACAGCGCTGCCAAACATGGTTAATCAGGACTTGTAATTTCAATTAATAATTTTATTTGTACTGACAGGAATCGAACCCCAGTTGCTCAGGTATTATGTATACAATGAGCGCTATCCGCCCTTGAGGTACCTTGTCTCTGTTTGCCCTATATTATTGTTCTTGTATTAATTCATACAGATGCTATAAAGGACTCGTTGAAATTTGTTAGGCATTTCAGTCTAGCGTAAAATAATCGAGTGAAACTGCCAGCCAAAGCAAGGAACGCCATACGGTTAACTTAAACGCGGTGCGAGTTCGTTTCTGGTTTTATGAAAGCGGTCGACGGCCGCAAATTTAGAAGGGGAAGCGCGAGACAACTTTTAATTAAATACTAATGCCATTCGCGAGGAAATTAACAATTGAAATAGGGAAGGGAAGGGAAAGATCGATGAAATAATATTTTTTTCCTTTTTTCTTCCAATTCCGTTTAAATAATTAAAAGCATTGAAAAAGGAAACGTATCATGCAACAATTTTCGGTTTATCATATTTAATATAGTATTTTTTCGTTTAAATTAATTTCTTTCTCCCATTTATAGAGTTTTATTTTTACTTCATAAGCCGCATAAATCCACTGCTTAATATTTTGTATTATCCATTCATTACAGCTCATAAAATTACACGCCTGATTATAGGCATCCCCCACAGATTTCCTCACAAGGTTTTTTGCCATAGTTTAGCATGATAGGTATGTATTATAATATTCAAGCAGATATTTAACCCATAAAATATATTCATATATTGCAAGTCCAGTGTAACGAGTATGACCTATTTTAAACGCTGTTATGATTTTAGACCGGCCATACACTTGCAACGAACTGCAGCAGTTACTTGACTGAGGTCGCGGAAGTGTGCGGAAGTGTTCCCGTGACCCTGCCAATATGCGACGGAGGTGAAACACCATGGGGTTTTAGCCGGTGCGAGTCCCGCTTAAATCGTTCTTACCCCCGCGATGTGGGTATGTGTAGGAATTTCCCCATGAAAATAGTTACCTAATTGAAGGCTTTCACTTCCACTAGGCTTAATGAGTAATTCACCAGAACAAATTATTTTGTCATCGCTTTTCAACTAATAGTTTTATAATGGCGTGTGTTTGGTGTATAAAGAGTATCCATTACCCAATTTTGTATATAGATTACAAGTAATTGTTATTAAAGGCATTTTTTATTTTTACCACTGGTTCCTCTAAAGTCTCTGTCCTGGGAACATCTAGCAAGAAACCAAGCAGTAAAATCGACAATAAATCCATCTTTTTACGATAAGCATAAAATACCTCAGACATTTTTTATACTTTATTGTACACCACAAAATATGAAAAGTATAATTTATTGTAATTAAATAGAAAGAGATTACATGAACAAAATATACTTTTTTATTCAAAACATTGGAAATAACTATTTCATAAGATCTTTATGGAGATGACGCTGCGGTCATTTTATTAATAAATGATATATTTATACTGTAAAAGTTGGTAGTAAACTACTACTGTTGCTGTGCTACTGGATAAAACAAAACAATATTCGCTAGGGCAGTCAATGCTGTATAATGTCAATATAAAACTTCGTAAAATCACATTTTAAATCACATATCGATAAGTTGCTCAGTCTAGTCCGTACACACTGGTTTTGTATGTCGAGTGCAGCGATGAAGAAATTAATTTGGATATTTTCACTCACACTAATGAAGGAACCGCATGCTGACTGCTTAAAGTAAACAGAATACGTACGTAGACAACATATTTATTAAAATGAAATAAATTATAAATTTACGAAATCAAAAAATATCTTACTTAAAAATAAAATATTAAAAATTTCTTTAACATCCTATATGTCCAGGTAAAATTTCACGCCGCCACATTTAACATTTTTCTTCAAATGAGACTGCCAAATTTCCTATAGAACTTTGCCCCACCCAAAAGTGTGGTGTACACGAATGCCGTATGCAACATTGTTTTTCTGAGTTTTTGAGTGTGCATTTACGTCGATCTAGCGGCGGAGCTCGCGATTGACTCGTGACTTCAGGTAATATCAACAATTTTGAACTTGTCGCTACAAACGATCGAAAATTCAATCCAATGGACTCGCCTCGCATGATTATTTCCCTCTGTCAGTTCTCTTTCTTTATTGATTTCGTGCACACCAATTCCACTTTTTCTCATCTATCACTTTAGGTAAGAATTTCCGATTAAAAATAAGAGTTCGTTATCCATGTTAACAACTGCTTACAACACGTCACAGACGCACAAACGCCTGGCGGTCGACGTGAACACGAGTTCGCCCAAACCACCGCACCGACGGCCGCCTCAGCGCCCGCGTATTCTACGTGAACAAGCACTTAGTCTTGCAATTGTTTCAAATACTTATTGACAAACAAAGAATATAATGAATCATTAGATAAAGTGGCGATATGATGTAATAAGAATCGGCAGTCTTTTTGTTTTATGTTTTGTGTATGGTACTATATATGGGGATAAATGGGTTGCAATTGTAACATCATCCATACTAGAAGACTAACCATATGCACTTCACAGCCAGCTGTACTCTCTATTATCTCACCCTCGTCGTTGGCACGGCAATCCGACTCGTCTGGAGAGTGATTAAGTGCAGGACCAACAGCTTTATGTGCTTTTCAACGTACAGTTTCCAGTCAGTATTCATTATAAAATTAAGCTTAGAGTGAAATTCGTTTAAGAGGCGTATGATGATAACGCCTCTTAAACGAATTTCACTCTAAGCTTATTTCATCATTTATTAGACATTCGAGACAAATAAACATTTACTAATATACACGTACAAGAAATAAAAAATTTAAAAAAATAAGAATTAAAAGCTGAAGATAATCGGGTCCAACTATGGGACTGAGACGTCAGACTCTGTACTTTACGTAACCATAGCTGCTTCGAAGCACTTTAATTTTCGGAAATATTTATACAAAATAAATAAAGCACGATAAAATTATATTCAAATAATTATTAAATTGAAAATAACTTAATCCTTATTTTATCTTTATCACACTTAAAACTGTTAGATGGATAATTTACCACGCCACGTCCCACGCCAAAACGTACTATGGCTGCGGCACGAAAATTTTGGCACGATAGAGGAAGGAACATGCGCTCACAAAATACCAGCGTGAAATAACATCAAAATGTTGTATGGTGTGTAATATGAACCGAAAACACTTTTTATTTGTAACAAGCACACGTGTATTTCCAAATCACAAAAATGAAGATGATGTTTCACCAAATGACAACAATCGTATTTATAAATTTAATTTGATCCTTAGATTAGAATGTTGTCTAATAGTTTGAATCATGTACCGGTGCAAAAATATCTATTACTTTATATCATCACGCGGGTGTCGTAAGAGGCGAAAGAGGGAAATTGAATTGAAACAGCGGAAAATAGTAAAATTTGCGGTTGCCAACCCGCCTGTTAAGCGTAGCAATTTTGGCACAATCCATAATATGAGGCAATAGATAGGGGAGGCCTATGATCCCCATAGATTAAATATAATTTCACGGATTCAATCACTTTAATAAAGGAAAATCCCTTAAAATAAAACTCTAAGATATATGATGTCCACCAACCCGAATTGACATTTCATTGCCCTAATACCCACTCAGATAAGAGAGAAGGCCTGTATCCAGCAGTGGGAAGTGTATGGACTGTAACATTAGTATATGACTTCAGTATATCGTTGAAAATATTTTGTTCCTGCAGAGATTCAGGTTTCCTCAAGATGATTTCCTTTACCTAAGTTTTGCGATTCCTCTGGAGTTGCGGTTGTTCATGGGTGGTAGTAGTAACTTACCATCAGATGAGCCACATGCTGGTTAGCCTCTTCTTATATTAAAACAACTACAAGTATGTATATGTTTGGCCGTAGTAATAAAAGGAGAGATCTCCTGCCGGGCAACGTGTTCATCCCGGGGAGTGTCAAACGCGTCGTGTGTCTTTTATTCTATGAATACAGTTTTTATTCTATTTATTCTATATATAATGCAGTACTTCGAAACTTTGATAGCGTGATTAAGTCTTCGATGCGTTTTCGCTTGTGGCCGATGACAGCGCTGCCAAACATGGTTAATCAGGACTTGTAATTTCAATTAATAATTTTATTTGTACTGACAGGAATCGAACCCCAGTTGCTCAGGTATTATGTATACAATGAGCGCTATCCGCCCTTGAGGTACCTTGTCTCTGTTTGCCCTATATTATTGTTCTTGTATTTATTCATACAGATGCTATAAAGGACTCGTTGAAATTTGTAAGGCATTTCAGTCTAGCGTAAAATAATCGAGTGAAACTGCCAGCCAAAGCAAGGAACGCCATACGGTTAACTTAAACGCGGTGCGAGTTTGTTCCTGGTTTTATGAAAGCGGTCGACGGCCGCAAATTTAGAAGAGGAAGCGCGAGACAACTTTTATTTAAATACTAATGCCATTCGCGAGAAAATTAACAATTGAAATAGGGAAGGGAAGGGAAAGATCGATGAAATAATATTTTTTTCCTTTTTTCTTCCAATTCCGTTACAATAATTAAAAGCATTGAAAAAGGAAACGTATCATGCAACAATTTTCGGTTTATCATATTTCATATAGTATTTTTTCGTTTAAATTAATTTCTTTCTCCCATTTATAGAGTTTTATTTTTACTTCATCAGCCGCATAAATCCACTGCTTAATATTTTGTATTATCCATTCATTACAGCTCATAAAATTACACGCCTGATTATAGGCATCCCCCACAGATTTCCTCACAAGGTTTTTTGCCATAGTTTAGCATGATAGGTATGTATTATAATATTCAAGCAGATATTTAACCCATAAAATATATTCATATATTGCAAGTCCAGTGTAACGAGTATGACCTATTTTAAACGCTGTTATGATTTTAGACCGGCCGTACACTTGCAACGAACTGCAGCAGTTACTTGACTGAGGTCGCGGAAGTGTGCGGAAGTGTTCCCGTGACCCTGCCAATATGCGACGGAGGTGAAACACCATGGGGTTTTAGCCGGTGCGAGTCCCGCTTAAATCGTTCTTACCCCCGCGATGTGGGTATGTGTAGGAATTTCCCCATGAAAATAGTTACCTAATTGAAGGCTTTCACTTCCACTAGGCTTAATGAGTAATTCACCAGAACAAATTATTTTGTCATCGCTTTTCAACTAATAGTTTTATAATGGCGTGTGTTTGGTGTATAAAGAGTATCCATTACCCAATTTTGTATATAGATTACAAGTAATTGTTATTAAAGGCATTTTTTATTTTTACCACTGGTTCCTCTAAAGTCTCTGTCCTGGGAACATCTAGCAAGAAACCAAGCAGTAAAATCGACAATAAATCCATCTTTTTACGATAAGCATAAAATACCTCAGACATTTTTTATACTTTATTGTACACCACAAAATATGAAAAGTATAATTTATTGTAATTAAATAGAAAGAGATTACATGAACAAAATATACTTTTTTATTCAAAACATTGGAAATAACTATTTCATAAGATCTTTATGGAGATGACGCTGCGGTCATTTTATTAATAAATGATATATTTATACTGTAAAAGTTGGTAGTAAACTACTACTGTTGCTGTGCTACTGGATAAAACAAAACAATATTCGCTAGGGCAGTCAATGCTGTATAATGTCAATATAAAACTTCGTAAAATCACATTTTAAATCACATATCGATAAGTTGCTCAGTCTAGTCCGTACACACTGGTTTTGTATGTCGAGTGCAGCGATGAAGAAATTAATTTGGATATTTTCATTCACACTAATGAAGGAACCGCATGCTGACTGCTTAAAGTAAACAGAATACGTACGTAGACAACATATTTATTAAAATGAAATAAATTATAAATTTACGAAATCAAAAAATATCTTACTTAAAAATAAAATATTAAAAATTTCTTTAACATCCTATATGTCCAGGTAAAATTTCACGCCGCCACATTTAACATTTTTCTTCAAATGAGACTGCCAAATTTCCTATAGAACTTTGCCCCACCCAAAAGTGTGGTGTACACGAATGCCGTATGCAACATTGTTTTTCTGAGTTTTTGAGTGTGCATTCACGTCGATCTAGCGGCGGAGCTCGCGATTGACGAGACCGTGACTTCAGGTAATATCAACAATTTTGAACTTGTCGCTACAAACGATCGAAAATTCAATCCAATGGACTCGCCTCGCATGATTATTTCCCTCTGTCAGTTCTCTTTCTTTATTGATTTCGTGCACACCAATTCCACTTTTTCTCATCTATCACTTTAGGTAAGAATTCCCGATTAAAAATAAGAGTTCGTTATCCATGTTAACAACTGCTTACAACACGTCACAGACGCACAAACGCCTGGCGGTCGACGTGAACACGAGTTCGCCCAAACCACTGCTCCGCGCCCGCGTATTCTACGTGAACAAGCACTTAGTCTTGCAATTGTTTCAAATACTTATTGACAAACAAAGAATATAATGAATCATTAGATAAAGTGGCGATATGATGTAATAAGAATCGGCAGTCTTTTTGTTTTATGTTTTGTGTATGGTACTATATATGGGGATAAATGGGTTGCAATTGTAACATCATCCATACTAGAAGACTAACCATATGCACTTCACAGCCAGCTGTACTCTCTATTATCTCACCCTCGTCGTTGGCACGGCAATCCGACTCGTCTGGAGAGTGATTAAGTGCAGGACCAACAGCTTTATGTGCTTTTCAACGTACAGTTTCCAGTCAGTATTCATTATAAAATTAAGCTTAGAGTGAAATTCGTTTAAGAGGCGTATGATGATAACGCCTCTTAAACGAATTTCACTCTAAGCTTATTTCATCATTTATTAGACATGCGAGACAAATAAACATTTACTAATATACACGTACAAGAAATAAAAAAATTAAAAAAATAAGAATTAAAAGCTGAAGATAATCGGGTCCAACTATGGGACTGAGACGTCAGACTCTGTACTTTACGTAACCATAGCTGCTTCGAAGCACTTTAATTTTCGGAAATATTTATACAAAATAAATAAAGCACGATAAAATTATATTCAAATAATTATTAAATTGAAAATAACTTAATCCTTATTTTATATTTATCACACTTAAAACTGTTAGATGGATAATTTACCACGCCACGTCCCACGCCGAAACGTACTATGGCTGCGGCACGAAAATGTTGGCACGATAGAGGAAGGAACATGCGCTCACAAAATACCAGCGTGAAATAAAATCAAAATGTTGTATGGTGTGTAATATGAACCGAAAACACTTTTTATTTGTAACAAGCACACGTGTATTTCCAAATCACAAAAATGAAGATGATGTTTCACCAAATGACGCAAAATGGACGCAAAATGGCGCGAGTCTTTGATGCGATTTCGCTTGTGGCCGATGACAGCGCTGCCAAACATGGTTAATCAGGACTTGTAATTTCAATTAATAATTTTATTTGTGCTGACAGGAATCGAACCCCAGTTGCTCAGGTATTATGTATACAATGAGCGCTATCCACCCTTGAGGTACCTTGTCTCTGTTTGCCCTATATTATTGTTCTTGTATTTATTCATACAGATGCTATAAAGGACTCGTTGAAATTTGTTAGGCATTTCAGTCTAGCGTAAAATAATCGAGTGAAACTGCCAGCCAAAGCAAGGAACGCCATACGGTTAACTTAAACGCGGTGCGAGTTCGTTCCTGGTTTTATGAAAGCGGTCGACGGCCGCAAATTTAGAAGGGGAAGCGCGAGACAACTTTTAATTAAATACTAATGCCATTCGCGAGGAAATTAACAATTGAAATAGGGAAGGGAAGGGAAAGATCGATGAAATAATATTTTTTTCCTTTTTCTTCCAATTCCGTTAAAATAATTAAAAGCATTGAAAAAGGAAACGTATCATGCAACAATTTTCGGTTTATCATATTTAATATAGTATTTTTTCGTTTAAATTAATTTCTTTCTCCCATTTATAGAGTTTTATTTTTACTTCATCAGCCGCATAAATCCACTGCTTAATATTTTGTATTATACATTCATTACAGCTCATAAAATTACACGCCTGATTATAGGCATCCCCCACAGATTTCCTCACAAGGTTTTTGCCATAGTTTAGCATGATAGGTATGTATTATAATATTCAAGCAGATATTTAACCCATAAAATATATTCATATATTGCAAGTCCAGTGTAACGAGTATGACCTATTTTAAACGCTGTTATGATTTTAGACCGGCCGTACACTTGCAACGAACTGCAGCAGTTACTTGACTGAGGTCGCGGAAGTGTGCGGAAGTGTTCCCGTGACCCTGCCAATATGCGACGGAGGTGAAACACCATGGGGTTTTAGCCGGTGCGAGTCCCGCTTAAATCGTTTTTACCCCCGCGATGTGGGTATGTGTAGGAATTTCCCCATGAAAATAGTTACCTAATTGAAGGCTTTCACTTCCACTAGGCTTAATGAGTAATTCACCAGAACAAATTATTTTGTCATCGCTTTTCAACTAATAGTTTTATAATGGCGTGTGTTTGGTGTATAAAGAGTATCCATTACCCAATTTTGTATATAGATTACAAGTAATTGTTATTAAGGGCATTTTTTATTTTTACCACTGGTTCCTCTAAAGTCTCTGTCCTGGGAACATCTAGCAAGAAACCAAGCAGTAAAATCGACAATAAATCCATCTTTTTACGATAAGCATAAAATACCTCAGACATTTTTTATACTTTATTGTACACCACAAAATAGGAAAAGTATAATTTATTGTAATTAAATAGAAAGAGATTACATGAACAAAATATACTTTTTTATTCAAAACATTGGAAATAACTATTTCATAAGATCTTTATGGAGATGACGCTGCGGTCATTTTATTAATAAATGATATATTTATACTGTAAAAGTTGGTAGTAAACTACTACTGTTGCTGTGCTACTGGATAAAACAAAACAATATTCGCTAGGGCAGTCAATGCTGTATAATGTCAAAATAAAACTTCGTAAAATCACATTTTAAATCACATGTCGATAAGTTGCTCAGTCTAGTCCGTACACACTGGTTTCGTATGTCGAGTGCAGCGATGAAGAAATTAATTTGGATATTTTCACTCACACTAATGAAGGAAACGCATGCTGCCTGCTTAAAGTAAACAGAATACGTACGTAGACAACATATTTATTAAAATGAAATAAATTATAAATTTACGAAATCAAAAAATATCTTACTTAAAAATAAAATATTAAAAATTTCTTTAACATCCTATATGTCCAGGTAAAATTTCACGCCGCCACATTTAACATTTTTCTTCAAATGAGAATGCCAAATTTCCTATAGAACTTTGCCCCACCCAAAAGTGTGGTGTACACGAATGCCGTATGCAACATTGTTTTTCTGAGTTTTTGAGTGTGCATTCACGTCGATCTAGCGGCGGAGCTCGCGATTGACGAGACCGTGACTTCAGGTAATATCAACAATTTTGAACGTGTCGCTACAAACGATCGAAAATTCAATCCAATGGACTCGCCTCGCATGATTATTTCCCTCTGTCAGTTCTCTTTCTTTATTGATTTCGTGCACACCAATTCCACTTTTTCTCATCTATCACTTTAGGTAAGAATTTCCGATTAAAAATAAGAGTTCGTTATCCATGTTAACAACTGCTTACAACACGTCACAGACGCACAAACGCCTGGCGGTCGACGTGAACACGAGTTCGCCCAAACCACCGCACCGACGGCCGCCTCCGCGCCCGCGTATTCTACGTGAACAAGCACTTAGTTTTGCAATTGTTTCAAATACTTATTGACAAACAAAGAATATAATGAATCATTAGATAAAGTGGCGATATGATGTAATAAGAATCGGCAGTCTTTTTGTTTTATGTTTTGTGTATGGTACTATATATGGGGATAAATGGGTTGCAATTGTAACATCATCCATACTAGAAGACTAACCATATGCACTTCACAGCCAGCTGTACTCTCTATTATCTCACCCTCGTCGTTGGCACGGCAATCCGACTCGTCTGGAGAGTGATTAAGTGCAGGACCAACAGCTTTATGTGCTTTTCAACGTACAGTTTCCAGTCAGTATTCATTATAAAATTAAGCTTGGGGGTCACTGTAGAAGCGTGCTCGTCGCGACCCCTGCCAGCCCTTTTCAGGGCTGCAATTCTACTTAGCTGCGCACCCATGTCAACGAGGGTTAGGGCGTCCCCCCAAGGCGACGCACACCAGCTCGTCCCCGTTGGTGTGGAATGCAGCGCGCAAAGCGGCGATGGGGACCGCCACCCGTCACGCACAGCCCGACACGGCGGAAGGTGGAGGACAGAGTGCAGAGTTTGTACGTGGAATGTTAGAGGAGGCATGAGAGATAAGACGAATGAGTTGATCGAAATAATGAAAGAAAGAGAATTAGATGTCGTGTGTATGTCGGAGACCAAACGGAAGGGCAGTGGTACTGAAGAGCTCCCTGGCGGGGCGTTAGCTCTATGGTCCGGAGTCCCGGAGAGCGAGAGCGCCCGCCAGGGAGTGGGGGTGCTGCTGTCGTCTCGGTTGGTCGATGTTATGACTGAATATAAGGTTGTGAACTCAAGACTTCTCTGGGTTCGCTTTAAATTGGGACTGACGTAGTTATTCCTTTTGGCTGTTTATGCGCCGGTAGCTTCGTCGTCCAGGGCTGAGCTGGAGGAGTTTTGGGAAAATGTAAGAGAAGTTCTAGATTTGGCTAGGGGAAACGAAAGAATTGTTGTATGTGGTGATTTGAATGGATGGGTTGGTACCGCTCGACCAGGGTACGAGTCGGTGCTTGGAAAGTTTGGCGATAAAAGGGTTAATGATGCTGGCAAGCTTATACTGGCGGTATGCAAGGAAAAGGGTCTTCTTGTGACAAACACTATGTTTAATCACAAGAAGATCCATATGTATACTAGAGAAAGTAAGAATGAGAGAAGTATGATCGATTTGTTCCTGGTGGATGACCGACTGCGAAAACAGGTGATGGATACGCGAGTGTTCAGGGGTGCTGACCTGGGAACAGATCACTATCTAGTGATTACTAGATTTAGGGGTCTGTTCGCGGGTTGGCGCTACCGGACGGCAGTAACAGAACCACAGTCGGTCTGTCGCATCCGAAGCTGGAAGCTTCAGGAAGCGGATACTAGGGACAAATATCATGCGAGGGTAGCCGAAAAGCTTGACAACATCGATGGCAGAAAAGAATGTGTTGAAAGAACATGGCAAAACCTTAGGGATGGAATGGTAAGTGCAGCGGAAGAAGTGTGTGGAACGATTAAAAGAGGCAGTAGTAAAAGAAGAGATGCATGGTGGAATGATGAAGTGAAAGAAGCTGTAAAGAAGAAGAAGAAAGCATGGTTAGACTACTTGGCCTCTAGTAATGATAAGGATATGAGAGAGAAGATGAAAGAAAGATATAAGCTGCAGAAAGTTCACACGAAAGCATTGATTGAGGAAGTGCGTGAAAGGTGTAGAATGGAAGCGGACGAAAGGTTGTCGCACAACTTTAAGGAGAACTCCAAACTCTTCTGGAAAGAGGTTGGAAGGACCCGAAGTAGTGCGATGGCCTTAAGAATGAACAAAGTGCTTTCGAGAACTAATGACGTCCTCTCAGAAAAATCGGACGTCATGCAGCGATGGAGCGAATTTTATAGAGAAATGTATGCGTGTGATGATCTTAGTGAGGGATCCGGGGATGACGTCGAGACTGGTACGCCAGACCCGGACCTCGATGACACTGAGGTCATCAGTATGAAAGAGATTGAACATGCGATTCGAAGTTTGAAATGTGGTAAGGCTGCGGGACTAGACAGAGTTACTGCTGAAATGGTCAAGTATGGTGGGCCTCGCGTCTGGGACAGCTTTCATCTGCTGTGCAATTTGTGCTGGCGGACGGGGGATGTCCCGGATGATTGGCGATCCGCCGTCATTGTGCCTTTATATAAAGGTAAAGGTTCACATTTTGACTGCGGGTGCTATCGGGCGATCAGCTTGACCAGTTT
This sequence comes from Parnassius glacialis, assembly GCA_033319125.1. Lineage (NCBI taxonomy): Eukaryota > Metazoa > Arthropoda > Insecta > Lepidoptera > Papilionidae > Parnassius > Parnassius glacialis. The sequence goes on along the minus strand of JAVANC010000019.1, from coordinate 42,629,038 downwards.
AGCAAGTAAAGTTTATTCGAAGGTTTTGACACGTAGGATGCAAGAGAAATCGGAAAGATTTCTATGGGAGGCACAATGCGGATTTAGACCTGGAAGAGGATGCACGGACCAAATGTTTTCTCTCCGCATGATCACGGAAAAGCTTCTGGCTGCTAACCAGAGGATTTTCTGTGCTTTTGTGGATCTTGAGAAAGCATTTGATAAGGTTGTAAGGAATAAAATGTGGAAACTGTTGCCGGGGTATGGTGTGGATGGTCGATTGCTAAGGGCTGTGCAGTCACTTTACTGTAACTGTAAAGCCTGTGTGCGGGTAGGGCATGACCTGTCACCCATGTTTAGCGTCCAAACGGGCGTAAAACAGGGTTGTGTCATGTCTTCTTGGCTGTTCATACTGTATCTCGACAGCTGTTTACAGAAACTGAAAGATAGCTGTTTGGGTGTGAAATTGGGTGACATTAACGTAAATTGTCTGCTGTATGCTGATGATGCAGTGCTTATTGCACCATCAGAGGCAGAACTGCAGGCATTAGTCACGTGTATGAAAGAAGAATGTGAAATTAAAGGTCTCCGCTTGAATGCTAATAAAACTAAGGTTCTGGTATTTGAAAGGGACGAAGAGAGAACGAAGTGTGAAATATGGGTAAATCAGGAATGTCTAGAACAGGTAAATGAAATTGTATACTTGGGGAGTGCTTTTAGCCGGGATGGAAGATGTGATTTAGATGTGGACAGGCGTGTCGCTGCCGGGAACAAAGTCAATGGTGCCCTGACTGCGTTAGTCAAAAGGCAAGGCGTAGTGAAGAGTGCACGCCTTGCAATACATAACGCAGTGTTGGTACCGACTTTGTTATATGGCAGCGAAACCTGGGTATGCCAGAAGAAGCATAAAAGCAAGTTGAATGCAGTGGAGATGCGATCTCTTCGTAAAATGTGCGGCGTCACCATGGCTGACCGAAAGCGAAACGAAGAGATTCGCAATATGGCAGGTTTGAAAGATGACCTTATCACAAAAATTGATAAGGGCGTGCTTCGATGGTTTGGGCACGTTGAGCGAATGAGTGAAGACCGAATGGTTAAGAAAATATATAGCGCGAAAGTTAATATTAAAAGGTGTCGAGGTAGACCGAGACTAACTTTCGAAGACCATGTGAGCAAATTGCTCGAAGAGGGGAGGGTCAAGAGTACTCGGATACCTAGACGTGCATGTATGAAGAAGATGATGAATCTAAAAGAAGCGAAAGAGGTATGTAAGGATCGTGACACTTGGCGATCTGTTCTCTCTGGCTACCCCGTCAGGGATTGTGCGTGACGATAAGTAAGTAAGTAAGTAAGTAAGCTTAGAGTGAAATTCGTTTAAGAGGCGTATGATGATAACGCCTCTTAAACGAATTTCACTCTAAGCTTATTTCATCATTTATTAGACATGCGAGACAAATAAACATTTACTAATATACATGTACAAGAAATAAAAAATTTAAAAAAATAAGAATTAAAAGCTGAAGATAATCGGGTCCAACTATGGGACTGAGACGTCAGACTCTGTACTTTACGTAACCATAGCTGCTTCGAAGCACTTTAATTTTCGGAAATATTTATACAAAATAAATAAAGCACGATAAAATTATATTCAAATAATTATTAAATTGAAAATAACTTAATCCTTATTTTATATTTATCACACTTAAAACTGTTAGATGGATAATTTACCACGCCACGTCCCTCGCCGAAACGTACTATGGCTGCGGCACGAAAATGTTGGCACGATAGAGGAAGGAACATGCGCTCACAAAATACCAGCGTGAAATAACATCAAAATGTTGTATGGTGTGTAATATGAACCGAAAACACTTTTTATTTGTAACAAGCACACGTGTATTTCCAAATCACAAAAATGAAGATGATGTTTCACCAAATGACAACAATCGTATTTATAAATTTAATTTGATCCTTAGATTAGAATGTTGTCTAATAGTTTAAATCATGTACCGGTGCAAAAATATCTATTACTTTATATCATCACGCGGGTGTCGTAAGAGGCGAAAGAGGGAAATTGAATTGAAACAGCGGAAAATAGTGAAATTTGCGGTTGCCAACCCGACTGTTAAGCGTAGCAATTTTGGCACAATCCATAATATGAGGCAATAGATAGGGGAGGCCTATGATCCCCATAGATTAAATATAATTTCACGGATTCAATCACTTTAATAAAGGAAAATCCCTTAAAATAAAACTCAAAGATATATAATGTCCACCAACCCGAATTGAAATTTCATTGCCCTAATACCCACTCAGATAAGAAAGAAGGCCTGTATCCAGCAGTGGGAAGGGTATGGGCTGTAACATTAGTATATGACTTCAGTATATCGTTGAAAATGTTTTGTTCCTGCAAAGATTCAGGTTTCCTCAAGATGTTTTCGTTTACCTAAGTTTTGCGATTCCTCTGGTGTTGCGGTTGTTCATGGGTGGTAGTAGTAACTTACCATCAGATGAGCCACATGCTGGTTAGCCTCTTCTTATATTAAAACAACTACAAGTATGTATATGTTTGGCGAAGTAATAAAAGGAGAGATCTCCTGCCGGGCAACGTGTTCATCCCGGGGAGTGTCAAACGCGTCGTGTGTCTTTTATTCTATGAATACAGTTTTTATTCTATTTATTCTATATATAATGCAGTACTTCGAAACTTTGATAGCGTGATTAAGTCTTTGATGCGTTTTCGCTTGTGGCCGATGACAGCGCTGCCAAACATGGTTAATCAGGACTTGTAATTTCAATTAATAATTTTATTTGTACTGACAGGAATCGAACCCCAGTTGCTCAGGTATTATGTATACAATGAGCGCTATCCACCCTTGAGGTACCTTGTCTCTGTTTGCCCTATATTATTGTTCTTGTATTTATTCATACAGATGCTATAAAGGACTCGTTGAAATTTGTTAGGCATTTCAGTCTAGCGTAAAATAATCGAGTGAAACTGCCAGCCAAAGCAAGGAACGCCATACGGTTAACTTAAACGCGGTGCGAGTTCGTTTCGGGTTTTATGAAAGCGGTCGACGGCCGCAAATTTAGAAGGGGAAGCGCGAGACAACTTTTAATTAAATACTAATGCCATTCGCGAAGAAATTAACAATTGAAATAGGGAAGGGAAGTGAAAGATCGATGAAATAATATTTTTTTCCTTTTTTCTTCCAATTCCGTTAAAATAATTAAAAGCATTGAAAAAGGAAACGTATCATGCAACAATTTTCGGTTTATCATATTTAATATAGTATTTTTTCGTTTAAATTAATTTCTTTCTCCCATTTATAGAGTTTTATTTTTACTTCATCAGCCGCATAAATCCACTGCTTAATATTTTGTATTATACATTCATTACAGCTCATAAAATTACACGCCTGATTATAGGCATCCCCCACAGATTTCCTCACAAGGTTTTTGCCATAGTTTAGCATGATAGGTATGTATTATAATATTCAAGCAGATATTTAACCCATAAAATATATTCATATATTGCAAGTCCAGTGTAACGAGTATGACCTATTTTAAACGCTGTTATGATTTTAGACCGGCCGTACACTTGCAACGAACTGCAGCAGTTACTTGACTGAGGTCGCGGAAGTGTGCGGAAGTGTTCCCGTGACCCTGCCAATATGCGACGGAGGTAAAACACCATGGGGTTTTAGCCGGTGCGAGTCCCGCTTAAATCGTTCTTACCCCCGCGATGTGGGTGTGTGTAGGAATTTCCCCGTGAAAATAGTTACCTAATTGAAGGCTTTCTCTTCCACTAGGCTTAATGAGTAATTCACCAGAACAAATTATTTTGTTGGCGCTTTTCAACTAATAGTTTTATAATGGCGTGTGTTTGGTGTATAAAGAGTATCCATTACCCAATTTTGTATATAGATTACAAGTAATTGTTATTAAAGGCATTTTTTTATTTTAACCACTGGTTCCCCTAAAATCTCTGTCCTGGGAACATCTAGCAAGAAACCAAGCAGTAAAATCGACAATAAATCCATCTTTTTACGATAAGCATAAAATACCTCAGACATTTTTTATACTTTATTGTACACCACAAAATATGAAAAGTATAATTTATTGTAATTAAATAGAAAGAGATTACATGAACAAAATATACTTTTTTATTCAAAACATTGGAAATAACTATTTCATAAGATCTTTATGGAGATGACGCTGCGGTCATTTTATTAATAAATGATATATTTATACTGTAAAAGTTGGTAGTAAACTACTACTGTTGCTGTGCTACTGGATAAAACAAAACAATATTCGCTAGGGCAGTCAATGCTGTATAATGTCAATATAAAACTTCGTAAAATCACATTTTAAATCACATATCGATAAGTTGCTCAGTCTAGTCCGTACACACTGGTTTCGTATGTCGAGTGCAGCGATGAAGAAATTAATTTGGATATTTTCACTCACACTAATGAAGGAACCGCATGCTGACTGCTTAAAGTAAACAGAATACGTACGTAGACAACATATTTATTAAAATGAAATAAATTATAAATTTACGAAATCAAAAAATATCTTACTTAAAAATAAAATATTAAAAATTTCTTTAACATCCTATATGTCCAGGTAAAATTTCACGCCGCCACATTTAACATTTTTCTTCAAATGAGACTGCCAAATTTCCTATAGAACTTTGCCCCACCCAAAAGTGTGGTGTACACGAATGCCGTATGCAACATTGTTTTTCTGAGTTTTTGAGTGTGCATTCACGTCGATCTAGCGGCGGAGCTCGCGATTGACGAGACCGTGACTTCAGGTAATATCAACAATTTTGAACTTGTCGCTACAAACGATTGAAAATTCAATCCAATGGACTCGCCTCGCATGATTATTTCCCTCTGTCAGTTCTCTTTCTTTATTGATTTCGTGCACACCAATTCCACTTTTTCTCATCTATCACTTTAGGTAAGAATTTCCGATTAAAAACAAGAGTTCGTTATCCATGTTAACAACTGCTTACAACACGTCACAGACGCACAAACGCCTGGCGGTCGACGTGAACACGAGTTCGCCCAAACCACCGCACCGACGGCCGCCTCCGCGCCCGCGTATTCTACGTGAACAAGCACTTAGTCTTGCAATTGTTTCAAATACTTATTGACAAACAAAGAATATAATGAATCATTAGATAAAGTGGCGATATGATGTAATAAGAATCGGCAGTCTTTTTGTTTTATGTTTTGTGTATGGTACTATATATGGGGATAAATGGGTTGCAATTGTAACATCATCCATACTAGAAGACTAACCATATGCACTTCACAGCCAGCTGTACTCTCTATTATCTCACCCTCGTCGTTGGCACGGCAATCCGACTCGTCTGGAGAGTGATTAAGTGCAGGACCAACAGCTTTATGTGCTTTTCAACGTACAGTTTCCAGTCAGTATTCATTATAAAATTAAGCTTAGAGTGAAATTCGTTTAAGAGGCGTATGATGATAACGCCTCTTAAACGAATTTCACTCTAAGCTTATTTCATCATTTATTAGACATGCGAGACAAATAAACATTTACTAATATACACGTACAAGAAATAAAAAATTTAAAAAAATAAGAATTAAAAGCTGAAGATAATCGGGTCCAACTATGGGACTGAGACGTCAGACTCTGTACTTTACGTAACCATAGCTGCTTCGAAGCACTTTAATTTTCGGAAATATTTATACAAAATAAATAAAGCACGATAAAATTATATTCAAATAATTATTAAATTGAAAATAACTTAATCCTTATTTTATATTTATCACACTTAAAACTGTTAGATGGATAATTTACCACGCCACGTCCCACGCCGAAACGTACTATGGCTGCGGCACGAAAATGTTGGCACGATAGAGGAAGGAACATGCGCTCACAAAATACCAGCGTGAAATAACATCAAAATGTTGTTTGGTGTGTAATATGAACCGAAAACACTTTTTATTTGTAACAAGCACACGTGTATTTCCAAATCACAAAAATGAAGATGATGTTTCACCAAATGACAACAATCGTATTTATAAATTTAATTTGATCCTTAGATTAGAATGTTGTCTAATAGTTTAAATCATGTACCGGTGCAAAAATATCTATTACTTTATATCATCACGCGGGTGTCGTAAGAGGCGAAAGAGGGAAATTGAATTGAAACAGCGGAAAATAGTAAAATTTGCGGTTGCCAACCCGACTGTTAAGCGTAGCAATTTTGGCACAATCCATAATATGAGGCAATAGTTAGGGGAGGCCTATGATCCCCATAGATTAAATATAATTTCACGGATTCAATCACTTTAATAAAGGAAAATCCCTTAAAATAAAACTCAAAGATATATAATGTCCACCAACCCGAATTGACATTTCATTGCCCTAATACCCACTCAGATAAGAGAGAAGGCCTGTATCCAGCAGTGGGAAGTGTGTGGGCTGTAACATTAGTATATGACTTCAGTATATCGTTGAAAATATTTTGTTCCTGCAGAGATTCAGGTTTCCTCAAGATGTTTTCCTTTACCTAAGTTTTGCGATTCCTCTGGTGTTGCGGTTGTTCATGGGTGGTAGTAGTAACTTACCATCAGATGAGCCACATGCTGGTTAGCCTCTTCTTATATTGAAACAACTACAAGTATGTATATGTTTGGCCGTAGTAATAAAAGGAGAGATCTCCTGCCGGGCAACGTGTTCATCCCGGGGAGTGTCAAACGCGTCGTGTGTCTTTTATTCTATGAATACAGTTTTTATTCTATTTATTCTATATATAATGCAGTACTTCGAAACTTTGATAGCGTGATTAAGTCTTCGATGCGTTTTCGCTTGTGGCCTATGACAGCGCTGCCAAACATGGTTAATCAGGACTTGTAATTTCAATTAATAATTTTATTTGTACTGACAGGAATCGAACCCCAGTTGCTCAGGTATTATGTATACAATGAGCGCTATCCGCCCTTGAGGTACCTTGTCTCTGTTTGCCCTATATTATTGTTCTTGTATTTATTAATACAGATGCTATAAAGGACTCGTTGAAATTTGTTAGGCATTTCAGTCTAGCGTAAAATAATCGAGTGAAACTGCCAGCCAAAGCAAGGAACGCCATACGGTTAACTTAAACGCGGTGCGAGTTCGTTCCTGGTTTTATGAAAGCGGTCGACGGCCGCAAATTTAGAAGAGGAAGCGCGAGACAACTTTTAATTAAATACTAATGCCATTCGCGAGAAAATTAACAATTGAAATAGGGAAGGGAAGGGAAAGATCGATGAAATAATATTTTTTTCCTTTTTTCTTCCAATTCCGTTACAATAATTAAAAGCATTGAAAAAGGAAACGTATCATGCAACAATTTTCGGTTTATCATATTTCATATAGTATTTTTTCGTTTAAATTAATTTCTTTCTCCCATTTATAGAGTTTTATTTTTACTTCATCAGCCGCATAAATCCACTGCTTAATATTTTGTATTATCCATTCATTACAGCTCATAAAATTACACGCCTGATTATAGGCATCCCCCACAGATTTCCTCACAAGGTTTTTTGCCATAGTTTAGCATGATAGGTATGTATTATAATATTCAAGCAGATATTTAACCCATAAAATATATTCATATATTGCAAGTCCAGTGTAACGAGTATGACCTATTTTAAACGCTGTTATGATTTTAGACCGGCCGTACACTTGCAACGAACTGCAGCAGTTACTTGACTGAGGTCGCGGAAGTGTGCGGAAGTGTTCCCGTGACCCTGCCAATATGCGACGGAGGTGAAACACCATGGGGTTTTAGCCGGTGCGAGTCCCGCTTAAATCGTTCTTACCCCCGCGATGTGGGTATGTGTAGGAATTTCCCCATGAAAATAGTTACCTAATTGAAGGCTTTCACTTCCACTAGGCTTAATGAGTAATTCACCAAAACAAATTATTTTGTCATCGCTTTTCAACTAATAGTTTTATAATGGCGTGTGTTTGGTGTATAAAGAGTATCCATTACCCAATTTTGTATATAGATTACAAGTAATTGTTATTAAGGGCATTTTTTATTTTTACCACTGGTTCCTCTAAAGTCTCTGTCCTGGGAACATCTAGCAAGAAACCAAGCAGTAAAATCGACAATAAATCCATCTTTTTACGATAAGCATAAAATACCTCAGACATTTTTTATACTTTATTGTACACCACAAAATAGGAAAAGTATAATTTATTGTAATTAAATAGAAAGAGATTACATGAACAAAATATACTTTTTTATTCAAAACATTGGAAATAACTATTTCATAAGATCTTTATGGAGATGACGCTGCGGTCATTTTATTAATAAATGATATATTTATACTGTAAAAGTTGGTAGTAAACTACTACTGTTGCTGTGCTACTGGATAAAACAAAACAATATTCGCTAGGGCAGTCAATGCTGTATAATGTCAATATAAAACTTCGTAAAATCACATTTTAAATCACATATCGATAAGTTGCTCAGTCTAGTCCGTACACACTGGTTTCGTATGTCGAGTGCAGCGATGAAGAAATTAATTTGGATATTTTCACTCACACTAATGAAGGAAACGCATGCTGCCTGCTTAAAGTAAACAGAATACGTACGTAGACAACATATTTATTAAAATGAACTAAATGATAAATTTACGAAATCAAAAAATATCTTACTTAAAAATAAAATATTAAAAATTTCTTTAACATCCTATATGTCCAGGTAAAATTTCACGCCGCCACATTTAATATTTTTCTTCAAATGAGAATGCCAAATTTCCTATAGAACTTTGCCCCACCCAAAAGTGTGGTGTACACGAATGCCGTATGCAACATTGTTTTTCTGAGTTTTTGAGTGTGCATTCACGTCGATCTAGCGGCGGAGCTCGCGATTGACGAGACCGTGACTTCAGGTAATATCAACAATTTTGAACTTGTCGCTACAAACGATCGAAAATTCAATCCAATGGACTCGCCTCGCATGATTATTTCCCTCTGTCAGTTCTCTTTCTTTATTGATTTCGTGCACACCAATTCCACTTTTTCTCATCTATCACTTTAGGTAAGAATTTCCGATTAAAAATAAGAGTTCGTTATCCATGTTAACAACTGCTTACAACACGTCACAGACGCACAAACGCCTGGCGGTCGACGTGAACACGAGTTCGCCCAAACCACCGCACCGACGGCCGCCTCCGCGCCCGCGTATTCTACGTGAACAAGCACTTAGTCTTGCAATTGTTTCAAATACTTATTGACAAACAAAGAATATAATGAATCATTAGATAAAGTGGCGATATGATGTAATAAGAATCGGCAGTCTTTTTGTTTTATGTTTTGTGTATGGTACTATATATGGGGATAAATGGGTTGCAATTGTAACATCATCCATACTAGAAGACTAACCATATGCACTTCACAGCCAGCTGTACTCTCTATTATCTCACCCTCGTCGTTGGCACGGCAATCCGACTCGTCTGGAGAGTGATTAAGTGCAGAACCAACAGCTTTATGTGCTTTTCAACGTACAGTTTCCAGTCAGTATTCATTATAAAATTAAGCTTAGAGTGAAATTCGTTTAAGAGGCGTATGATGATAACGCCTCTTAAACGAATTTCACTCTAAGCTTATTTCATCATTTATTAGACATGCGAGACAAATAAACATTTACTAATATACACGTACAAGAAATAAAAAATTTAAAAAAATAAGAATTAAAAGCTGAAGATAATCGGGTCCAACTATGGGGCTGAGACGTCAGACTCTGTACTTTACGTAACCATAGCTGCTTCGAAGCACTTTAATTTTCGGAAATATTTATACAAAATAAATAAAGCACGATAAAATTATATTCAAATAATTATTAAATTGAAAATAACTTAATCCTTATTTTATATTTATCACACTTAAAACTGTTAGATGGATAATTTACCACGCCACGTCCCACGCCGAAACGTACTATGGCTGCGGCACGAAAATGTTGGCACGATAGAGGAAGGAACATGCGCTCACAAAATACCAGCGTGAAATAACATCAAAATGTTGTTTGGTGTGTAATATGAACCGAAAACACTTTTTATTTGTAACAAGCACACGTGTATTTCCAAATCACAAAAATGAAGATGATGTTTCACCAAATGACAACAATCGTATTTATAAATTTAATTTGATCCTTAGATTAGAATGTTGTCTAATAGTTTAAATCATGTACCGGTGCAAAAATATCTATTACTTTATATCATCACGCGGGTGTCGTAAGAGGCGAAAGAGGGAAATTGAATTGAAACAGCGGAAAATAGTAAAATTTGCGGTTGCCAACCCGACTGTTAAGCGTAGCAATTTTGGCACAATCCATAATATGAGGCAATAGATAGGGGAGGCCTATGATCCCCATAGATTAAATATAATTTCACGGATTCAATCACTTTAATAAAGGAAAATCCCTTAAAATAAAACTCAAAGATATATAATGTCCACCAACCCGAATTGACATTTCATTGCCCTAATACCCACTCAGATAAGAGAGAAGGCCTGTATCCAGCAGTGGGAAGTGTATGGGCTGTAACATTAGTATATGATTTCAGTATATCGTTGAAAATGTTTTGTTCCTGCAAAGATTCAGGTTTCCTCAAGATGTTTTCGTTTACCTAAGTTTTGCGATTCCTCTGGTGTTGCGGTTGTTCATGGGTGGTAGTAGTAACTTACCATCAGATGAGCCACATGCTGGTTAGCCTCTTCTTATATTAAAACAACTACAAGTATGTATATGTTTGCCCGAAGTAATAAAAGGAGAGATCTCCTGCCGGGCAACGTGTTCATCCCGGGGAGTGTCAAACGCGTCGTGTGTCTTTTATTCTATGAATACAGTTTTTATTCTATTTATTCTATATATAATGCAGTACTTCGAAACTTTGATAGCGTGATTAAGTCTTTGATGCGTTTTCGCTTGTGGCCGATGACAGCGCTGCCAAACATGGTTAATCAGGACTTGTAATTTCAATTAATAATTTTATTTGTACTGACAGGAATCGAACCCCAGTTGCTCAGGTATTATGTATACAATGAGCGCTATCCAACCTTGAGGTACCTTGTCTCTGTTTGCCCTATATTATTGTTCTTGTATTTATTCATACAGATGCTATAAAGGACTCGTTGAAATTTGTTAGGCATTTCAGTCTAGCGTAAAATAATCGAGTGAAACTGCCAGCCAAAGCAAGGAACGCCATACGGTTAACTTAAACGCGGTGCGAGTTCGTTTCGCGTTTTATGAAAGCGGTCGACGGCCGCAAATTTAGAAGAGGAAGCGCAAGACAACTTTTAATTAAATACTAATGCCATTCGCGAGGAAATTAACAATTGAAATAGGGAAGGGAAGTGAAAGATCGATGAAATAATATTTTTTTCCTTTTTTCTTCCAATTCCGTTAAAATAATTAAAAGCATTGAAAAAGGAAACGTATCATGCAACAATTTTCGGTTTATCATATTTAATATAGTATTTTTTCGTTTAAATTAATTTCTTTCTCCCATTTATAGAGTTTTATTTTTACTTCATCAGCCGCATAAATCCACTGCTTAATATTTTGTATTATACATTCATTACAGCTCATAAAATTACACGCCTGATTATAGGCATCCCCCACAGATTTCCTCACAAGGGTTTTTGCCATAGTTTAGCATGATAGGTATGTATTATAATATTCAAGCAGATATTTAACCCATAAAATATATTCATATATTGCAAGTCCAGTGTAACGAGTATGACCTATTTTAAACGCTGTTATGATTTTAGACCGGCCGTACACTTGCAACGAACTGCAGCAGTTACTTGACTGAGGTCGCGGAAGTGTGCGGAAGTGTTCCCGTGACCCTGCCAATATGCGACGGAGGTGAAACACCATGGGGTTTTAGCCGGTGCGAGTCCCGCTTAAATCGTTCTTACCCCCGCGATGTGGGTATGTTTAGGAATTTCCCCATGAAAATAGTTACCTAATTGAAGGCTTTCACTTCCACTAGGCTTAATGAGTAATTCACCAGAACAAATTATTTTGTCATCGCTTTTCAACTAATAGTTTTATAATGGCGTGTGTTTGGTGTATAAAGAGTATCCATTACCCAATTTTGTATATAGATTACAAGTAATTGTTATTAAAGGTTTTTTTTTATTTTTACCACTGGTTCCTCTAAAATCTCTGTCCTGGGAACATCTAGCAAGAAACCAAGCAGTAAAATCGACAATAAATCCATCTTTTTACGATTAGCATAAAATACCTCAGACATTTTTTATACTTTATTGTACACCACAAAATATGAAAAGTATAATTTATTGTAATTAAATAGAAAGAGACTACATGAACAAAATATACTTTTTTATTCAAAACATTGGAAATAACTATTTCATAAGATCTTTATGGAGATGACGCTGCGGTCATTTTATTAATAAATGATATATTTATACTGTAAAAGTTGGTAGTAAACTACTACTGTTGCTGTGCTACTGGATAAAACAAAACAATATTCGCTAGGGCAGTCAATGCTATATAATGTCAATACGAGGGTGGATTGAAAAGTACTCGGCCTAACACAGATCCATTTAATTCTAAAAATCAAATCTACCCACATTATTTAGTTCAGTTCAGACTAGTTCATTGTGTGAAGTTCAAAACGTGTGCGATAATTAGTTGTGATTTTATAAATTTATTAACAAAGTAATCGGACATAATTTCCGCGAATGGAGCAAATCGAGCAGCGTGCCGTCATTGAGTACCTCCATAAGAAGGGGCTATCATTAAAAGCTATCCATGATTACATGGTCAGTACATTAGGCGATTGTGCTCTGTCATATTCATCCGTCAAAAAATGGATAGCAGAATTTAAGCGTGGTAGAGAGAGTGTGAAAGATGAACCCCGCTCTGGAAGGCCTTCGACGTCAACTACTGACGAAAATATTAAAAAAGTACTTGATTTAATAATGGGAGACCGCAGATTAAAAATTAGAGAGATAGCCGAGATTATAGGCATCTCTTATGAACGAACTCGAAACATCATTGTCAACGAGTTGGGTTTCCACAAGGTGTCTGCGAGGTGGGTTCCGCGACTGCTTTCAGTTGAACAAAAAAGGACGCGATTGACTATTTCACGCGACTGTTTGGAGTTATTTGAAGCCGATGCAGATGATTTTTTGAATCGTTTTGTAACTATAGACGAAACATGGGTTCATTACTGTACACCGGAAACAAAACAACAATCAAAACAGTGGAGAAGACCTGGTTCACCACCCCCTAAAAAGGCTAAGTCGATTTTGTCGGCAAATAAGGTGATGGCTTCAGTATTCTGGGACTCGAAAGGTGTGATTATGATTGATTATCTTGAAAGGGGTCAGACTATAAACTCTGATTACTACTGCACCTTACTACGTCATTAACGAGAGGAAATAAAAGAAAAACGTCGAGGAATGCTCAGAAGAAAAGTCCTGTTTCATCAAGATAACGCCCGTGTTCACACGTCAGTACAGTCAATGGCTGAAATTCACAACTGTGGCTTTGAACTGTTACCGCATCCGCCGTATTCACCTGATCTGGCACCATCAGACTTCTTTCTGTTCCCTAACCTAAAAAAGCACTTGGGAGGTCAAAGATTTTCGACAAACGACGAGGTCAAAGCAGCTGTAGACGCATATTTTGACTCTAAGGAAGAATCATTTTTTTTCAACGGTCTAAATGCTTGGAAGGGGAGGTGGCAAAAGTGTATTGAACTTGATGGTAATTATGTAGAAAAATAAAAATATAACTGATTTAGTATGTGTTTATTTTCTTGGTTAGGCCGAGTACTTTTCAATCCACCCTCGTATAAAACTTCGTAAAATCACATTTTAAATCACATATCGATAAGTTGCTCAGTCTAGTCCGTACACACTGGTTTCGTATGTCGAGTGCAGCGATGAAGAAATTAATTTGGATATTTTCACTCACACTAATGAAGGAAACGCATGCTGCCTGCTTAAAGTAAACAGAATACGTACGTAGACAACATATTTATTAAAATGAAATAAATTATAAATTTACGAAATCAAAAAATATCTTACTTAAAAATAAAATATTAAAAATTTCTTTAACAGCCTATATGTCCAGGTAAAATTTCACGCCGCCACATTTAACATTTTTCTTCAAATGAGAATGCCAAATTTCCTATAGAACTTTGCCCCACCCAAAAGTGTGGTGTACACGAATGCCGTATGCAACATTGTTTTTCTGAGTTTTTGAGTGTGCATTCACGTCGATCTAGCGGCGGAGCTCGCGATTGACTCGTGACTACAACGTACATAACAATATTTACAGAGCCTACATAGTCGGAAGGCTGCTTACATTTCAATTAACGCCGAAACCAAGCCAAAACCATACTTATATATTTTTACTTTATATTATAATTATACTTACACTAATACACAATTATGCACGCATATGCATTTTAATTAACTTGCATGCTAAAAACAAGTCAACAAGTGTGTTCAGCCGTTGACTTTTGCGGGATGTTAAAGAAAGAACGAAGAATATGTCAATTTCTTGACACGCACTCACATGTCAAGAAATTGACATTATCTGGCTTCACTTGAATCGTATGCAACTCTTTGTCTATTTTTCTTTGTTGCTTTGAGTGCCTATGAATAGTTTCCAGTCTAGGTATGTATTGTGTGGCATTTTTTTAAAAGACGTTACCCCCATACTAGGTTTTCTCCTATGTCATGGAGGCAGTTTATAAACATAAATTGCACGAGGACAAATATGCAGACGCGGAACAATTATTTGTAGGCCATACAAATACTTATACCGTGCGGGTTTCGAAACCGTGGCCCCCAGCGCAACAACTCATTGTTAAGCCACTGCGCCACGAAGCCGTTAGACAGCCGTTATGCAGGTGGCAAATATTCGTCTATTAAAAGCTGAAGATAATCGGGTCCAACTATGGGACTGAGACGTCAGACTCTGTACTTTACGTAACCATAGCTGCTTCGAAGCACTTTAATTTTCGGAAATATTTATACAAAATAAATAAAGCACGATAAAATTATATTCAAATAATTATTAAAATGAAAATAACTTAATCCTTATTTTATATTTATCACACTTAAAACTGTTAGATGGATAATTTACCACGCCACGTCCCACGCCGAAACGTACTATGGCTGCGGCACGAAAATGTTGGCACGATAGAGGAAGGAACATGCGCTCACAAAATACCAGCGTGAAATAACATCAAAATGTTGTATGGTGTGTAATATGAACCGAAAACACTTTTTATTTGTAACAAGCACACGTGTATTTCCAAATCACAAAAATGAAGATGATGTTTCACCAAATGACAACAATCGTATTTATAAATTTAATTTGATCCTTAGATTAGAATGTTGTCTAATAGTTTAAATCATGTACCGGTGCAAAAATATCTATTACTTTATATCATCACGCGGGTGTCGTAAGAGGCGAAAGAGGGAAATTGAATTGAAACAGCGGAAAATAGTAAAATTTGCGGTTGCCAACCCGACTGTTAAGCGTAGCAATTTTGGCACAATCCATAATATGAGGCAATAGATAGGGGAGGCCTATGATCCCCATAGATTAAATATAATTTCACGGATTCAATCACTTTAATAAAGGAAAATCCCTTAAAATAAAACTCAAAGATATATAATGTCCACCAACCCGAATTGACATTTCATTGCCCTAATACCCACTCAGATAAGAGAGAAGGCCTGTATCCAGCAGTGGGAAGTGTATGGGCTGTAACATTAGTATATGACTTCAGTATATCGTTGAAAATATTTTGTTCCTGCAGAGATTCAGGTTTCCTCAAGATGTTTTCCTTTACCTAAGTTTTGCGATTCCTCTGGTGTTGCGGTTGTTCATGGGTGGTAGTAGTAACTTACCATCAGATGAGCCACATGCTGGTTAGCCTCTTCTTATATTAAAACAACTACAAGTATGTATATGTTTGGCCGTAGTAATAAAAGGAGAGATCTCCTGCCGGGCAACGTGTTCATCCCGGGGAGTGTCAAACGCGTCGTGTGTCTTTTATTCTATGAATACAGTTTTTATTCTATTTATTCTATATATAATGCAGTACTTCGAAACTTTGATAGCGTGATTAAGTCTTCGATGCGTTTTCGCTTGTGGCCGATGACAGCGCTGCCAAACATGGTTAATCAGGACTTGTAATTTCAATTAATAATTTTATTTGTACTGACAGGAATCGAACCCCAGTTGCTCAGGTATTATGTATACAATGAGCGCTATCCGCCCTTGAGGTACCTTGTCTCTGTTTGCCCTATATTGTTGTTCTTGTATTTATTCATACAGATGCTATAAAGGACTCGTTGAAATTTGTTAGGCATTTCAGTCTAGCGTAAAATAATCGAGTGAAACTGCCAGCCAAAGCAAGGAACGCCATACGGTTAATTTAAACGCGGTGCGAGTTCGTTCCTGGTTTTATGAAAGCGGTCGACGGCCGCAAATTTAGAAGAGGAAGCGCGAGACAACTTTTAATTAAATACTAATGCCATTCGCGAGAAAATTAACAATTGAAATAGGGAAGGGAAGGGAAAGATCGATGAAATAATATTTTTTTCCTTTTTTCTTCCAATTCCGTTACAATAATTAAAAGCATTGAAAAAGGAAACGTATCATGCAACAATTTTCGGTTTATCATATTTCATATAGTATTTTTTCGTTTAAATTAATTTCTTTCTCCCATTTATAGAGTTTTATTTTTACTTCATCAGCCGCATAAATCCACTGCTTAATATTTTGTATTATCCATTCATTACAGCTCATAAAATTACACGCCTGATTATAGGCATCCCCCACAGATTTCCTCACAAGGTTTTTTGCCTTAGTTTAGCATGATAGGTATGTATTATAATATTCAAGCAGATATTTAACCCATAAAATATATTCATATATTGCAAGTCCAGTGTAACGAGTATGACCTATTTTAAACGCTGTTATGATTTTAGACCGGCCGTACACTTGCAACGAACTGCAGCAGTTACTTGACTGAGGTCGCGGAAGTGTGCGGAAGTGTTCCCGTGACCCTGCCAATATGCGACGGAGGTGAAACACCATGGGGTTTTAGCCGGTGCGAGTCCCGCTTAAATCGTTCTTACCCCCGCGATGTGGGTATGTGTAGGAATTTCCCCATGAAAATAGTTACCTAATTGAAGGCTTTCACTTCCACTAGGCTTAATGAGTAATTCACCAGAACAAATTATTTTGTCATCGCTTTTCAACTAATAGTTTTATAATGGCGTGTGTTTGGTGTATAAAGAGTATCCATTACCCAATTTTGTATATAGATTACAAGTAATTGTTATTAAAGGCATTTTTTATTTTTACCACTGGTTCCTCTAAAGTCTCTGTCCTGGGAACATCTAGCAAGAAACCAAGCAGTAAAATCGACAATAAATCCATCTTTTTACGATAAGCATAAAATACCTCAGACATTTTTTATACTTTATTGTACACCAGAAAATATGAAAAGTATAATTTATTGTAATTAAATAGAAAGAGATTACATGAACAAAATATACTTTTTTATTCAAAACATTGGAAATAACTATTTCATAAGATCTTTATGGAGATGACGCTGCGGTCATTTTATTAATAAATGATATATTTATACTGTAAAAGTTGGTAGTAAACTACTACTGTTGCTGTGCTACTGGATAAAACAAAACAATATTCGCTAGGGCAGTCAATGCTGTATAATGTCAATATAAAACTTCGTAAAATCACATTTTAAATCACATATCGATAAGTTGCTCAGTCTAGTCCGTACACACTGGTTTCGTATGTCGAGTGCAGCGATGAAGAAATTAATTTGGATATTTTCACTCACACTAATGAAGGAAACGCATGCTGCCTGCTTAAAGTAAACAGAATACGTACGTAGACAACATATTTATTAAAATGAACTAAATGATAAATTTACGAAATCAAAAAATATCTTACTTAAAAATAAAATATTAAAAATTTCTTTAACATCCTATATGTCCAGGTAAAATTTCACGCCGCCACATTTAACATTTTTCTTCAAATGAGAATGCCAAATTTCCTATAGAACTTTGCCACACCCAAAAGTGTGGTGTACACGAATGCCGTATGCAACATTGTTTTTCTGAGTTTTTGAGTGTGCATTCACGTCGATCTAGCGGCGGAGCTCGCGATTGACGAGACCGTGACTTCAGGTAATATCAACAATTTTGAACGTGTCGCTACAAACGATCGAAAATTCAATCCAATGGACTCGCCTCGCATGATTATTTCCCTCTGTCAGTTCTCTTTCTTTATTGATTTCGTGCACACCAATTCCACTTTTTCTCATCTATCACTTTAGGTAAGAATTTCCGATTAAAAATAAGAGTTCGTTATCCATGTTAACAACTGCTTACAACACGTCACAGACGCACAAACGCCTGGCGGTCGACGTGAACACGAGTTCGCCCAAACCACCGCACCGACGGCCGCCTCCGCGCCCGCGTATTCTACGTGAACAAGCACTTAGTCTTGCAATTGTTTCAAATATTTATTGACAAACAAAGAATATAATGAATCATTAGATAAAGTGACGATATGATGTAATAAGAATCGGCAGTCTTTTTGTTTTATGTTTTGTGTATGGTACTATATATGGGGATAAATGGGTTGCAATTGTAACATCATCCATACTAGAAGACTAACCATATGCACTTCACAGCCAGCTGTACTCTCTATTATCTCACCCTCGTCGTTGGCACGGCAATCCGACTCGTCTGGAGAGTGATTAAGTGCAGGACCAACAGCTTTATGTGCTTTTCAACGTACAGTTTCCAGTCAGTATTCATTATAAAATTAAGCTTAGAGTGAAATTCGTTTAAGAGGCGTATGATGATAACGCCTCTTAAACGAATTTCACTCTAAGCTTATTTCATCATTTATTAGACATGCGAGACAAATAAACATTTACTAATATACACGTACAAGAAATAAAAAATTTAAAAAAATAAGAATTAAAAGCTGAAGATAATCGGGTCCAACTATGGGGCTGAGACGTCAGACTCTGTACTTTACGTAACCATAGCTGCTTCGAAGCACTTTAATTTTCGGAAATATTTATACAAAATAAATAAAGCACGATAAAATTATATTCAAATAATTATTAAATTGAAAATAACTTAATCCTTATTTTATATTTATCACACTTAAAACTGTTAGATGGATAATTTACCACGCCACGTCCCACGCCGAAAAGTAACTATGGCTGCGGCACGAAAATGTTGGCACGATAGAGGAAGGAACATGCGCTCACAAAATACCAGCGTGAAATAACATCAAAATGTTGTTTGGTGTGTAATATGAACCGAAAACACTTTTTATTTGTAACAAGCACACGTGTATTTCCAAATCACAAAAATGAAGATGATGTTTCACCAAATGACAACAATCGTATTTATAAATTTAATTTGATCCTTAGATTAGAATGTTGTCTAATAGTTTAAATCATGTACCGGTGCAAAAATATCTATTACTTTATATCATCACGCGGGTGTCGTAAGAGGCGAAAGAGGGAAATTGAATTGAAACAGCGGAAAATAGTAAAATTTGCGGTTGCCAACCCGACTGTTAAGCGTAGCAATTTTGGCACAATCCATAATATGAGGCAATAGATAGGGGAGGCCTATGATCCCCATAGATTAAATATAATTTCACGGATTCAATCACTTTAATAAAGGAAAATCCCTTAAAATAAAACTCAAAGATATATAATGTCCACCAACCCGAATTGACATTTCATTGCCCTAATACCCACTCAGATAAGAGAGAAGGCCTGTATCCAGCAGTGGGAAGTGTATGGGCTGTAACATTAGTATATGACTTCAGTATATCGTTGAAAATGTTTTGTTCCTGCAAAGATTCAGGTTTCCTCAAGATGTTTTCGTTTACCTAAGTTTTGCGATTCCTCTGGTGTTGCGGTTGTTCATGGGTGGTAGTAGTAACTTACCATCAGATGAGCCACATGCTGGTTAGCCTCTTCTTATATTAAAACAACTACAAGTATGTATATGTTTGGCCGAAGTAATAAAAGGAGAGATCTCCTGCCGGGCAACGTGTTCATCCCGGGGAGTGTCAAACGCGTCGTGTGTCTTTTATTCTATGAATACAGTTTTTATTCTATTTATTCTATATATAATGCAGTACTTCGAAACTTTGATAGCGTGATTAAGTCTTTGATGCGTTTTCGCTTGTGGCCGATGACAGCGCTGCCAAACATGGTTAATCAGGACTTGTAATTTCAATTAATAATTTTATTTGTACTGACAGGAATCGAACCCCAGTTGCTCAGGTATTATGTATACAATGAGCGCTATCCAACCTTGAGGTACCTTGTCTCTGTTTGCCCTATATTATTGTTCTTGTATTTATTCATACAGATGCTATAAAGGACTCGTTGAAATTTGTTAGGCATTTCAGTCTAGCGTAAAATAATCGAGTGAAACTGCCAGCCAAAGCAAGGAACGCCATACGGTTAACTTAAACGCGGTGCGAGTTCGTTTCGGGTTTTATGAAAGCGGTCGACGGCCGCAAATTTAGAAGAGGAAGCGCAAGACAACTTTTAATTAAATACTAATGCCATTCGCGAGGAAATTAACAATTGAAATAGGGAAGGGAAGTGAAAGATCGATGAAATAATATTTTTTTCCTTTTTTCTTCCAATTCCGTTAAAATATTTAAAAGCATTGAAAAAGGAAACGTATCATGCAACAATTTTCGGTTTATCATATTTAATATAGTATTTTTTCGTTTAAATTAATTTCTTTCTCCCATTTATAGAGTTTTATTTTTACTTCATCAGCCGCATAAATCCACTGCTTAATATTTTGTATTATACATTCATTACAGCTCATAAAATTACACGCCTGATTATAGGCATCCCCCACAGATTTCCTCACAAGGTTTTTGCCATAGTTTAGCATGATAGGTATGTATTATAATATTCAAGCAGATATTTAACCCATAAAATATATTCATATATTGCAAGTCCAGTGTAACGAGTATGACCTATTTTAAACGCTGTTATGATTTTAGACCGGCCGTACACTTGCAACGAACTGCAGCAGTTACTTGACTGAGGTCGCGGAAGTGTGCGGAAGTGTTCCCGTGACCCTGCCAATATGCGACGGAGGTGAAACACCATGGGGTTTTAGCCGGTGCGAGTCCCGCTTAAATCGTTCTTACCCCCGCGATGTGGGTATGTTTAGGAATTTCCCCATGAAAATAGTTACCTAATTGAAGGCTTTCACTTCCACGAGGCTTAATGAGTAATTCACCAGAACAAATTATTTTGTTGGCGCTTTTCAACTAATAGTTTTATAATGGCGTGTGTTTGGTGTATAAAGAGTATCCATTACCCAATTTTGTATATAGATTACAAGTAATTGTTATTAAAGGCATTTTTTTTATTTTTACCACTGGTTCCTCTAAAATCTCTGTCCTGGGAACATCT